>CM057459.1:919725000-920067500 GCA_016271365.2 Neoceratodus forsteri | reverse complement strand
CTCTCTCTCTCTCCACATCTCTGCTGTCTTCCAGGGAGTACATGTTCAGTGCTCTTAACCTCTCCTCCTATGCCTTACCCTGCTGACTGGCTATCATCTTTGTAGCCCTCCTCTGGACATTCTCCAGCAGGTTAATGTCCTTTTTGAGGTGTGGGCACCGGTACTGAACTCCATACTCTAGATGCAGTCTTACCAAGGGTAAGGGCAGTATAACCTCCTCACTCCTACTACTGATCCCCCTAGATATGCATCCCAGCATCTTGTTTGCCTTTGCTGCTGCTTTCTTGAACTGCATAGAGTGCTTCAGGTCAGTAGTGATCATCTAGATTTTCTAGATATATTTAAATGTTTTATATTTAATCCATCAGTGACTGAGTTTTAAAAGTATAGCCCACACTGTCCCTACCTAGTAGTTTGTCCTGACATAGTGTCTGGGTCATGGGGTATAGCCAACATGAAAATTTACATTTATTCTAGATCTGGGGCTTACCAGGGATTTACCAAGCATGGGTTCCAGCAGCCCACTCTATCTTCTTCACTCACGTAGGATAATGGTTTGATACTCTCTGTACAGAAAAATAACAAACATTTCAATAGTCGTTTATGCTCATTTAATTCACCCTTTCCCTATCCTTAGCAGCCTGATGTCAAAATCAAGTTTTCAGCGGAGCTATTGTTGCTGCCTGCTGTGAAGTGCCTGTCTGCCATTAAATTCCAAAACAGGGACTGGCACCAATATGCAGCAGCACAGCAATGTGGTACAACCATAAACACAGTGGTCAGCTGAGTCGGTCCAGTCGGGGGTAGAGCAGGGCAGACTTCTGAAGGGGCATCAGACAATTGGTAAAAAGGTAGTGGGTCAAGGGCAGAGGACTTGACTTAATGGCTGATCTTGCAACCCATACTACAATAAGTCAAGCTGCCACACCCCAAGACCCATGAAAGAAGAGACAAATGCAGTAGCAACACAAGCAGGCAGATGCAGTGGCTGTGTCTGAGAAGGACTGACAAAAAAATTAGACTGAGTTAGGCAGGGCTGGCAAGGAGGCAATTGTGACATATGCATAATACAGTTTGTTGTGTCCGGCAGCTGGCCAGTGTGGCCATGGCAGGATCCAACTCCTACCTCCTCTTTTGCTGATCTTGGTCAGTCCATCATAACGGGCAAAGCTCTGTATTTTTTGTTTGTTTGTTTTTTTGGGGGGATTATATTTGGAGAGGATTGGATTATATAAGTTTAGTATTTGTTTGTTATTGCCTATTTAGTTTGCGGTGGTGTGTGAGTTTCTATTGCTCTGGCTACTGTCTGAATGTGTCAGCAGTGGGCTCTCCCAGTCAGGCGTTACTCCTCCGAGCTCTGGGGCCTTCACCCCTTTAGCTGTCCTCCTTTGCTGGCACTTGTCTGTAGATGCTGCTGGGCTTTTGGGACAGTGGTAAGGAGGTGGGGGGGCCACAACCTGGAGGAAGGGGGAAGCGGGGTGGCCGGATTCGGGTAGTGGGGACTAGGAGATGCCTTGAGGAGAAATGGATCCTGGATTGCAGACCTCTGTGCCTGGTACCCATACCCAAGGGCTCCACATTTAGTAGGCCGTGGCTTGGCCGGCCTCGGCATCTCATCCTACTTGGGTGGTGGTGTGCAATGCCAGGTTCATTAATAACAAGACGGCTATTATTGACGATCTTCTTTGGTCAACAGACCTGGTGCACATCACCGAGACCTGGCTGGATGAAAATTCTGGCCCCACTTTGAAATCAGCCGTTCTGTCTGGGTTCTCAGTGATACACTGCCTGAGGCAGGATTGCAAAGGCGGGGGTGTAGCAGTTTGTTTTAGATTGGAATTGAACCTTGTAGTTGTACCTGTAGGAGAGACCAGATCCTTTGAGTGTACAGTGGTCACAGGTGTGGGATGCAGGATTCTTCTCGTATATAGTACCATCCACCTGGGGGCAAGAAGCAATGCCTGCAGGAAGTCACAGAATTCATTGTCAACATGGTGTTGGAGTCACCCAGATTGACGGTTCTGGGTGACTTCAATGCCTGGGTCAACGATGAACTTACGCAGTTTGGGCAGGACTTCCTCCAGCTTATGAGTTTGCTGGGTCTCACACAGGTGGTTACCTCTGCGACACACAATAATGGTCATTCACTGGACCTGGTCTTCCTACTGGGGATGGAGATATCCAACTTGGTGGTGGAACCTGTTGGATGGTCTGACCATCACACTATAAGATTCAGTTTCCAGGCTCCCTCCAATAGGCCTGCTCCTGTGGAGATGGTTCAGTACCGCCCTTTAAGGGGTGTGAACCCAGACGATCTAATGGTGGTACTTGACCTATCGGGATTTCTGAGTACAAGTGTGGGACCAAAGAACCTGCTGCATGCCTGTAATAAGGCTGTGACAGAGGCTCTGGATGCCATTGCTCCTGTCCGTATTCGTCCCCTCACTCTTCGCCTTCAGTCCCCATGGTTTAACGAGGCCTTCAAGGAGTTGAGGAGAGTGGGCCAAAGGATAGAACATTGCTTATGGAAATCTGGCCTTGAAGCTAACAGGCTTAGATTGATGGACCATTATAGGGTTTATCAATCAGCTATCTCGTGTAAGAAGGCAGAGTTCCTATCCAGCGAGATTGCCGCAGCACAGAATTGATTGGCTCAACTCTTTCTGTAGACAGATTGTGCAATCCAGTCTGTCTCCAGGTTCAGAGAGTGTTTTCACAAGATAAGTGTGATGAGTTAGCTCGATTCTTTGCTGATAAGGTTGCTGACATCAGATCTGAGATCTGTGCAGCTCACTCTAATAGGGGTGGCAATGGCCGGTGGGAGGTTACTACCCCACAGTTTGGTTGGCGAGACTTTGACTGGCTGGAGCTCTTAGAGATCATACAGATTGTCCAGCACATGTGGTTGATCTGCTGTAGTTTGGATCTGGGTCCAAATTGCCTCTTAGTGGGGTGTGCTGATGTCATCTGCCCGATCCTTGCAGAGATAGTCTGGTGTTTGTTGCAGTCAGGTGAGATTCTGGATTCCCTGAAGGAGGTGATGGTTACACCCCTTCTTAAAAAAGCTTTGCTCAACCTGGATTGTCCTGCCAACTACAGACCAGTCTCTAATCTTCCCTTTGTAGGGAAGGTTATTGAGAAAGTGGTCATGCAGCAGCTGGAAAATCACCCAACCATCCATAATATCTATGATCCTCTCCAATCGGGATTTTGGAAGAGGTATAGCATGGAGACGGCCCTTGTTCAGGTGTTCAATGATCTCCTGATAGCAAGGGATCAGAAGAACCATTCCATCTTGGTCCATCTTCAGCTCTCTGCATCATTTGACACCGTGGACCATGGGGTGCTGCTCGAGTGACTGCAGTTCATCTGTGGCCTTTCTGGTATGGTCCTCAGATGTTCCATTCTTTTCTCACTGGCAGATCTCAGAGGGTGGTGTCTGGGGTTTATTTCTTGGGATCATTCTCTCTGCCATGTGGGATGCCACAGGGCTCGGTGCTGTCCACCATGTCTTTCGCAGTGTATATGCTGCCATTGGGGGACATTATAAGATGGTACGGACTGGGTTTTTACTGCTATGCAGATGATACCCAGCTCTATTTGTCTTTTGTGCCCGAACAGGATAGTGTGGTTTCTGTGTTTAACAACCGCCTTGTTGAGATCCAAGACTGGATGACTACCAGCTGGTTGAAGTTGAATCCTGACAAGACTGAAGTGTTGGTTGTGGATCCAGGTCACAGAGTAGAGGGGTTGGTGGCTGGTCAGACCTCTGGGCTTTGGCTTGGGGGCCAACAGCTGCTAACCTGTGAGCAGGAGTGGAATCTGGGCATAATCTTTGATGATAGGCTAATGCTACGTTCCTAGGTGTTGGCCGTCATCAAATCCTCATTTTACCATCTGAGGAATATCGCCCGGATGAAGCACCTTGTTCCGCCCGGTGATCTTCCAACTTTGGTTCATACCTTTGTGACCTCCCGCCTTGATTACTGTAACTCCCTGTACCTAGGGCTACTGGGGGTTGATATCCGCCACTTGCAGCTGGTGCAGAATGCTGCTGCCAGATTGTTAACTGGGTTGTCTTGATCCAGTCATATTACTTCTGTGCTGCGTGAGCTGCACTGGCTGCCAGTTCAGTGGCGGATCACCTTTAAGGTCGGCTTGCTGACCTATAAAACCCTAAACAGACAGGGTCCAAGCTATCTGCAAGAGTTTCTTCATACCTACTACCCTCTCTGACCATGCCACTCTGCCAATGAGGTATTGCTAGAGGTTCCCAGGGTTCGGCTGAAGACATCTGAGGCTCATGCATTTGAATTTACTGCCCCTACCCTGTGGAATTTTCTACCTCGCCGGATATGAGAATGTCAGACTGTGGAGGGCTTTAAAACCACCTTAAAAACTTATTTGTTTGAGCTTGCCTTTCCTGACTGCATTGCTTGACCAAGCCTATGTTCTGTGGATTTTATGGTTGATTATTTCTTTACTGATTTTAGTGTACCGGTGCTATGATAATTTGGAATAGCACCTTTTTAAAAATAAAGTGAATTGAATTGATTTGAATGTGTAAAATGACACCCCCCAAGCGGCCATGGACAAATGTACTTAATGCCCTGCCAATAATGCAGTTTTCTGAAAAGAAAGTGAATTTAGAAACATCAAAAGAAACAAAGGGCACAGTATAAACAAGACAGTAAAAACAGCACCTGTGAGAAGTCGTACGTCTCCTACTTTCCCTTGCTCATCCTCTGAGTTTTCTTTTTGTGAAGTTATCTGTAAAGTATTTTAGATGCTTGCTCAAATAAAACCTTTTTACAACATTAGCTGTGCTGTTTGTGTTTTTTTCCGTTCTAGTTTGAGCAGTGCTGGGTGAAGCTGTTTTCTTGCCTGAGTTGTCCTGCTTTTTGAACCCTGGCGCAGACTTCCCTGTAAGCATCTCCTCCCTGTTTGTTGGCCCTGTATAGACCCCTGCAGAACTCTTTAAGAAAAAGGCCTCAGACTGGATGTAGTATTTTGCATTTGCACTTCCTGGGTCCTATTTATTTATTTTTTGTTTTATTTTATTTTAGTCTTTGGTAACTGTGTAAGGCCCTCTAGGCACAAGTGCCTATTTTCAGGGGTGACCCGGGAGCACTGGGCAATTAAGTGACTTGCTTAGAGTCACACAGTATGCAAGAGGAGATTGTGAGAATCAAACTCAGGTCTGGTTTGCTGGATGTATCAAGCTCGTTCACACCTCGTTCCTCTAACTGCCAGCCCAGTAGAGTATGCGTAGAATCAATGCAGTGTGTAATTTGAAACCCCAACCCAACTTACTCCAACCTATGCAGAAGAGTGATCCACCATGTTAAAGGCTTTGGACAAATATAAACACAGTATGCACTTTCAGTTGTGTCTCCAGCACTTTACAAATTATATCATTGAAATCAAGGAGTACCATGCTTGTGGGGTGTCTAACCTTGAAACCACAATGATTTAGAGTGTTCAAAACTTCTGACTTAAAGCAAAGGGAGAGCTAGAGCTTCACTTGGTGCTTTAATAACTTTTATAATATGGGGAGCAGAGCAAAAGGCCTATAATTAGTGTCAGCATGGCTCTGTTGGCAGTGCATCTGCCTCTGGGCCCGAAGGTGATGGGTTTTATTCCCACACCAGGACTGGGCTCATACCTAAATACTGGCACCTGAGTGCAGTATTGGTGGGTGCTGTACTGTTGGAGTATGCCGTCCTTCAGATGAGATGTTGAACCAAGGTCCCTTCTACCTATCCAGGTGGAAGTAAAATAATCCAAGGTACTTTTCACAAAGAGTAGGGGAATTTTTATTATTAACAAAGCAAACAATACATAATATAGTTATTAGCAGTCACTGTTTTGTAGAGTCATGTATCGCACAAAGTAATATTATAAGTAAAGTTTAATCAAGTGATAAGAAAAAATAAGGAAGGCAATCAAAATATAATAACCATAAACCAACAGAAGCTGCAAAAAGAAATGGTATCCAGAAAAAAATACATCTCCCTGGTCTGATATCATTGTCTCAGAAATATAACTAAAACATGTGATAAAGAAATAAAGAAATATAAGGTTATCGCATTCAAAGAGAAGTTAATGTATTACAGTACCCATCAAATTACACCATTTTTTACCCAACTCAATATCAGTAAGCTGTCTGCTATCTACCCAGAACATGGAAGCCAATTTGGTTTCTACAGGTTGTCAAGGATACTGAAGGTATGTCCTGCTGTAGAAAAAGGTACGCACAATGTGATTGTCATAGATAAAACTTAATGGCGGTGATAAGTAGTCTGATGGTAGGGGTGTGATAGGGTGTCCATGAGGGCATGGTCCCGAATATCAAATGGCTATAAGTAATGGCAGACCAGGAAGAATCCCTCCAGTGATCAGGAGTAGGGACTATCCAGTAGAAAGTGTTTCATAGTTTCAAGAGTAATTGAATACCCTGCACAGCTGCAATTACGTTCCTCAGTGTGTTTGTGTTTTGCATTGGCTTTCACACTCAGGCGACCATGGCAACAAAGCCATAAAACATCCCACATCTTTTGTGGGGTTCTCCTATCTAATAGGTAAGAATGTATCGCTGTGGAGTCCTTTGGGGGGGGGATCCCAGGGTAGTGTGCAGTGTCTGTAAAATGTGTGTCAATTATTGTTGTATATAGAGCTTTCCATGAAGGGTGTGACAGGAGTGCAAAATCTATCTGCCATCTCCTACGTTTTTCCATAACAGTACTAACGTAAGACAGTGTGGTTTGTGTTTTTCTTAAATTAGTGACATTATTGGACCATGCAGCTATCAATAGATCCTTCCATTGAGAGGCCCACTGGCTCCATAACCATCATTCAGGTTTCAAATATTGTACAAAACTCCACGTTAAAAAATGACTAAAAGTAAAAACTAGATGATTAATCATATTGAGACTGCCCAGTTTAAGTAGGAGGTACAGAATATTCATTTTTATAGGGTTTAAATGACTTCCCCAAATTAATTAAAACAAGAGGCTGTACAGATGGGTTTCTAAAGTCTTGGGGATAGGAAAGACCATGCTAAGGTAGGTAAAAATGGGTAAAATAAGTTTTTGCTATGGCTACTTTTTTCTATTTTTGTTTTATTCCAGTGTTTCCAAGCTTGAATTTTGTTGGCACAGGAAGTACATTTTTCCTCCCATTTCAACTGGGCCAAGTCACCTGTTCTAAAGGTAAGTGCCAGAATTTTGAGTGGGGTGGACATGATAACAATCCCTCCAATCTCCCCCACTGAAGCATCTGTTGTGCCTATTACCATTTCATTACATTTGTGAAGGATCAGTGTGGTGCCCAAAACAGGTTCGAAGGTGTGGAAAACATCTAGTGCCAAGCACTCCTACTGGGTGTCTTTCCAAAAAATTGTGATGTCAACTGCTTAAGCTGCAATCTTAACACTAGGTGTACTGTCATAAGGTGAAATACCATATATCTGTGGGTGAGTATGCCCTTCACGAAGTATGGGATCAATATAAAACATATATAACAAGGGGCTGAGGGGGCAGCCTTGTCTCACACCCATACGGAGATGTATTGTCTGTACTTTTTGTCCACTAATAATCGTGAGAAGGCTGGCCGAAGTGTATAACTTCTGTATCCAAGATACAATGTCTCTGGGAGGCCATAATGAGTCAACACCTCAAATAAGTATTGGTGTGTTATCTTGTCAAATGCCTTCTCCTGATCTAATGTAAGAATATACCCCACATCAACATTCTGAGCTCCCAAATATTCTGTCCAGGAATACAGCATGTTTGAAATTCTGAGATTACATAAATCACAATCAAGGACAATCTCATATTCAAAATCTTCATTAAAATCTTAAAATCATTGTTAAGAAGACATAAAGGTCTCCAATTATTTAAATCCGAGTCATCACCCTTTTTCATTCTTAAGAAGACATGAAGGTCTGAAATTATTTAAATCCGAGTTGTCACCCTTTTGAAACATAAGGATTTGTATAGCTTCACTCAAATGTTCTGAAACAGTGCTTTCTAGCAAAATCCAATTAAAAACAATTGTCAAGACTGCAGCCACAGCTGTGCAGAACTGTTTGTAGAACTCAGAGGCAAGGCTGTCTAGTCCTGGTGCAGTGTTATTGGGCAAGCGCTGTATGGCCTGGGAGACCTCTTCCACCATAATGGGCTGCATTAGGGACTGCATCACTGTCTGAGGAATCTCTGGAACTGTCACCGATTGCAATGATATCTGCAGAGTGGTGAGAAGGGGTACTCCCAAATTTGGCATATAAGTATGTCTGCACTGAGGACACAATGCTGTTCTTGCTCATGGTCAGGGTTCCACCTGCCATTGTGACCTGTGTAATATTACTATGTGTTATCCTTGATTTACAACTTTTGAAGGAATTCCCTGTGCCCCTTGTGTCCTGTGTTCCACATCTGTGTTCCATAAGGAGGGAACGACTCCTGTCATATTGTACCTCCTTCATGCGGTCTTTAAGCTTATTTGGGAAATGTAATCTCCCATTCCTGAATGCATCAAAGACAATGCCTATGCCAACTGCATGCAGAGCTGCAAGTATTCAAAATAATCTTTCTTGTGTCTTGTAATTGATGTAAAGTGCAATAGTTTGGCTAAGTCATGTTTTGTCCCCTCCCACCACATTCCCAGGTTAGGCGTCATGCAGGTGAGAGATTGTTGGGCTAGAAGTAAATCATGTACCTTAGCCTATGGTAGTGGGTCATTTAATAAGGTGTTGTTTAATTTCTAATACCCTTTTCCAAGCTTCAGGGTGTACTTTTTGCCAAAGGAACCGCCAAGTAATAGGTGATCTGAGGTCTCTACCGGAGTCACCATTATGTCATGTATGTCTAGGTATTTCGATGTAAAGATGAAATTTATATGCATGGCTAGTGTCTTTCTGTAGTATGTATAACCTCTTGTAGGGTGTCGAGATCAACAGGCATCCTAAAGGGTTGCATCCTTAATCAGTTTATTCCAAAAATTGATGTCACAAAGCAACTTTTTAGTTTGCCCACCTCTGTCTGTTTGGAAAAGGCCACGGTTAAAATCCCCACCAAATAGCAGATGTTTTGATGTAAACAGATATGACTGTACCTTTTTCAAAAGGTCAGTCCTACTTTTTTTGTCTAAGGAGCATAGATATTAATTAGTCTAAACTGTTGTTCCTGATATTTCACATCTAGCAACATAGCTCTTCCTGGGTCTATGTCAAACAGTTTTATTACTGTAAAGGAGGTTCCTTTAAGCAGAATGCCCACCCTATCACTGATATCCGATCCAAAGGACCAGAAGAAAGGCCCCCAACACCAGTGTCTTTGGCCTGAGTCATGTCCAGAGTTGATGTCATCCTTGTTTCTTGAATAAAATATATGTCATAAACCAGATCTTTAAGAATGGAAAAAAGTAATGTTCATCATAGTGCATTTTTAATACTGTTTGTATTCAATGTGGCCAGGTGTAGGTTGGGAGTCATTGGTAGTAGTTAAAGAAAGATGGTGTCCCTTCACTGCGTACAGTCCATAGTTTGTTCCTTGCAACTCTTGGTTACCGTCTTTAATTTGTTTCTTTGTTTTGGTTTGGTCTTGGTATTTGTGACATGCTCTCAGTCAGTATCATTTGTTGCTGGATGTCTGCAGGATGTATAAGAGGAGGCTACAGATACATGACTGCCGTCTGAGTTGAAGTGGTCCATGTCTAACACATCAAATTTATTTTACAATGGAAAAAGGGCAGGCATATTGATGAATATTAAAGGGACTGATCCCTTTTTGAGTGACCGGAGTGACCTCTTTCGATTAACCACTGTCATATCTTTCGGATGAGACGTTAAACCGAGGTCCCATCTTCCTGGATTGGTGGTAGTTCAGGTGGATGTTAAAGATCCCATGGCACTTCTCGAAAAGAGTAGGGGAATTTTCCCCAGTGTCATGGCCAAATTTCCCTCATTCACTAAAAATACCACCAACAGCTTAATCTGGTTCAAGGTCAGTTGGCATTCATCTGTATCCCCCTCCCCCGGGTCGTGCCTGAAAATAGGCAGGATTTGTCTAGTGCACTTACCCGGTCAACAAAAAAAAACTAAATAAATATCCGGTGGCAGCATATGTTCATAGGTTCTGTAGGTGCTGTGGAAGTCCCTGGGCATGGACCAGTAGGTATAATTGGTGCCTGAGTATGAGTGGATACCGAGGAAGGCGCCAAGGCTGACAGAGAGGATGGACAGACTGTATCAAGGATATTATCGGGGTCTTCCTGATGTGCAGACAGAGTAGCAGCTTCCTTGTGCAGCTTCTGTTGCATTGATTTTTGTGCTCTCTCCAGTATAATGTCCAGAGAGATCCTGTCCTCCATATTATGGGTAGCCCACTGACAATTCCGATAAGAGTGGTCTATCTCCCCACAAAGGTTGCATCGAAAATCATTGGTGCACTGGGCACTAACATGACCAAAAATGAGGCAAAGGCTACATCTGACTTTGTCACATGTTACAGTGGTGCATGTCCAACCGCATTTGAAGCACATCTTCGGGTAGTCCCAGGCAGAAGTATTGTCCTCTGTCTCTAACAAGAATGAAGACACCTGCCAGGTGCATCAGACCCTATGTGGAGTGATGAAGCTGAATCTTAAAATGCCAGTTGCCCATCCAGAATAGTACAGAACTCATGATAGGTTCAGGGTCCCCAAGGATCTTGCAATGTTGTGCCAGCCAATAATGTACATCCTGCACACTGACCCCTTCATTTTTTAACAGGATAGTCACAGTCCTTATTGCCAGTTTATTCAGCAGGATAACCTGAAAAGGAAGCCACAATGGAGTATGTTTTAAGCTATTATAACATGCCCAGAAATTATCCAGATATGCCACAGTTTTAAAGCTTAGGTCAAAATATCCGTCACGGGGGGGGGGGTGTATCAGTGCATAAAGTTCATTAGGAACATACTGCAAGGTTTCTTTCAAAATAACTCTACCCATGTATACCTTATCTTGGGGTAGTTCCAAGCCTCACTTAGATAAGAGACCGACAGCATTCTGCCTTTGTGCAGGTGCAGGGGACTGAGCAAAGACATCTGAATTTCTGAATTGAGTCCATCTTTGTGCTGGCATTTGTTGTGCAAGGCACAGAGGGCCAGAGGTGGGGTGAGGTGGCTGATTCCTCAGCCTGCTGAACCTGGTCCACCCAGGTCAAAGGTCCTGCATCAGACATAGATCCGAGATGTGATGGAGGGGGTTCCAGGGTACAGGCTTTCCCCATGAGGTTCTCACAGTCAGAGGAATCAGCAAGTATTGTTGTGTAAGGAACAGTAAGAAATACAGCAGAAACATGTAACCATCCAGAACAAACTGCCATAGAGAATTTTGGTTAGACCCAGGCTTCACCACAACAGGATCCACAGTGAATTGCGGTGATAAGCAAGAGACATCCTGGTGGGCATCCACTACCCCTCCCAGGTCAGGGAGATCTGATGAAACATACCTCCCTAAACCTTCTATCAAAGTCAGCAAGGCATTGTCAGTAGGTGAAGGGGAAGGTGACATACCTGGAGAGTAAGGTGTAGCACTCAATTCTTGTGGCGTGGTCAGGTGTCATTGCCCTAGGGAGTCCAGAGACCATCCAGCGTCATGTAGTGTCATGACAGGAGACTAGTTCTTTGGTGAGTAAACCATGCAGCTGGCTTTGTTTTTCCCTTTATGCATCCCTAGTGATTTTGTAGCTGTGTCTGAAGGAAGCAGTAGTGGGGCAGTAGTTGAATTCTCAGGTCAGGAGTCAGGCAAGTTTGCCAGTGCATTCAACCCAGCGCCGTGAGGCAATCCATGAAATAGTTCCATGAATGGGATACAATGAGCAGCAGCTGTAGACAGTTAGATGACAGAAGTTTGTCTCTTGTCCTCAAAATGGAAGGTATGCAGTGCGGCAGGTCTAGACTGTATATCCTGTGCTGTGTCTACTGGAATTGGGAGAGCGGCTGTAGAAGTCAAAAGATCACAAGGGTATGTGAAAGCAGGCAGCGGCACTTTTGATGCTGCTGCATCACAGATTTTGACAGTGTCAAAGTGCTTCTTGCAGGGAACAGGCCCCCCAGATGAAATGGGAGAAGTCTGATGGTATGCTTTTAATTTATCTTTCTCTCGAAGATATGCAGCCTGCTCTCGTGCCCAATAGGTTCAGGAGGTATCGCTTGTTACACTGTAAGGCTTCCTGCAGTTTTAAATCAGCAAGTTGAAAATCCATTGGTACTGCAGCATTGTCAATGAATGAAACAGTGTCTCTTCCATGATTGGAAAAGCAGTAGTTGGTGATACAATAGTTGTTGCCTGTTACTATTGAATCCTTTTGTTTTGTTTTTGTAGTTCATTCATCGGAGAAAGTTTTTCCTTTTGACGTCTGTGTTTGTTTTTCTGCATCTGTCTTTATAGTTGTTGGAGCCTGTCTTAGGCCAAGCCTCCTGCAGTTTGCATTTGCCATTCCCAACGAGGCTTCACTTTTTGAAGATCCAGGGTCATTTATCTCTTCATTTTCTATGTTCTTTGTTTGATTTTTTTTCTGTTTGCTCTGGCTGCTTGTCACTGTCAGCCAGTGTTGATTCTCCAGTGGCATTTTTCTTTGATGCAGGTATGGCATCCTGTATCAGCTCAGCCCATTTTATCGGACACTGACTGTCTTTCAGTTTGTAATTTAGCTGTGTGTTGCATGTTTGCAATTGCTTCTTGTAGTTTTTCCTTTTTTGTTTATATTGTGTTTCTCCTTCTAAAAACTATATGTACAGGTTCTCAGTTTCCATACCTTGTTCTGGTTTCTGCGCTTGTTTTAAATCTAGTATCTCATTTACCATCTGCTTCACACTCCCAGACTCTTTGCCAGTTTCCTGATTTCTTTTTGAGTCCATTTCTACTGATTCTCGAATTCACCAAGATTTTCTGTCTGGTATTGTCGAGGCAGGGGAGGAGACCTGCTCTCCAGCCTCCTGCGCATCCATTCTCTCCTTGCTCTCCCCAGAAGTGGCCATCCCGGCAGCTCTCCTCAGACAGCTATGGGTTCCGCTTGCTGTCAGAGTAGGGACATTTTTTACTGGCAAAAGTATAATGAGAAGGTAAATACAAATACACATATACCACAATTCATTAAAAGGAACAATAATGTGCAGACCTCACCACCATCAAACCCCATCACCACGTGGAAAGGGAGGAAAAAAAAACAGATTTCTACATTAGATAAACTTGAAAGGAAAAAAAAACATGGTCCTCAGACCCCTCATCAGTACATCAAAGAAATACCCTAGAGGAAAACAAAGGAAGACATACAAAAACTGCCCAATAAGCAGCATTCTAGTCACCCAAACCTTCTATTAGCTGAGTAAGGAAACAAATCCAAATACAGACATCCTATAATCTATCCAGGATCCCATGTCACCTGTATAGGAATATGTCTCCACCAGGTGATCATGACTGGAATAGGCAAGTGAGCAAGATCTTTAAGATAAACATCGTGCACTTCCTTCTGAAGTCTTTCAATTAATCCACAACATGGAATACATTTCTGTTGTAGAGCATGCTGGCAACGAACCTGCCAAATTATCCATTTAAGAATAGTAAAAAGCATTCTCAATGTACCTGGGTAATATATAGCCCATACACCATCAAAGTGGCCATATACCCGGACCTCATATGACATCAGAGAAATCTGCAGAAGAAGGACCATTTATTTGCTAAACTAAGCCAGAGCAGCTTAATATATGGACTTTCAAAAAATAAATATGACATAGTTTCCAGTGTATCACTACACCCCTCTGTAAGACAATACCTGTCCTGCAGTGTTTTATGCTTATGATTTGCCAGAACATTTAGTCTATTGTGGCAACACAACCACAGAGTATCCCACATTTTTTGAGGTACCCTCACCTCAGTTAGTTGTCTCTGCAAATCAAGTTCCCTAATACCAGGTGGACAGGTAAAAACCGGTAGTACCAAAAAATGTTTATTTAAAACTAAAATATTCAAACCTTTCCTAGTGTTACTTAACACATCATGTTCAGAGAGCTGCCACACTTTAAGTTGTCTGAAAAAATCAATCAAGTACAGTGCTGTGCCTATTGGTATAGCCCGAAAGGGTCCCTACCTGGGAGTGTTATCCCACTTCTGAAAAAAATAAATACTCCTATAATGTAACTGGATGCACCACACAAAATTCCTACCCTGAAGAATCGGCACTATATTAGCATATAAAAAAATCATTAAAAAAAACACCATGGGATTAATCATATTCAAGCCCCTCTTCTGAATAGGCCAATAAGTGACTGATCTCTTAACCGGATTCAGCTGACTACCCCACAACAGCTGAAAAAAAAAGATTATACAATCTGGCCTCAAGCCTCCGAGGTAAAGGAAATATATAGCTAACAGTCAAAAAGAGTGGAACTATAAAAGTTTTCAACATAAAGATCAGTTTTGTCCTCATCATGGGAAACACTTTCCATTTCTGTACTTTCAAATCTTCTATAGTCAGGGCAGAAGCCTAATTATCTCCTGCGGGATCGAGACACCCAAACTGAAGCCCCAAAATACGTATAGGACCTATCAGTATCCTAATCCCCACTATTTCTTTGGGTAGTGGAGCCTGTCCAAGGGTAAGGGAGGACCCAAGATTAAGTGTGGCATCCAAGCACTCAGAATATGACTGAACAATATCCAGGGCACGTCTGGCAGAAATGTCATCTGCCACTAACAGGTAGATGTCATCTGCATATGCCAGAGTGGTTGGAAACTGACAACCAGAAGCAGGCAGCAGATGCCAAATCACCTGGTCAGTCTGTAGTTTCCCCAAGAGGAGGTCAGTAGCAAAGACATAGAGTAGGGACTCAAGTGGCACCCCTGCCTAACCCCTCATCTAATAACAATGTGGCTACCCTTAATCCCATTTACATATGGGCACGTGGAGGCCTCATCACATAAGATCCTAATCCAATTTATAAAAACCTGCAGGATAGCCGGCCCAGTGGCTCTGAGAGTTGAGGCACTGGATGCCACACCTTGTGCCACGCCGGTTACCCGGGTTCGGGAATGAGCCTGGACTGCCAGTGGTTGGCAGGGGAGAGAGAGGATCGAGCATCTGGAGGACTGCTCTCCTCTCCTCTCTTCTCCTCTCCTCTCCTCTCCTCTCTCAGGGAGGGATCCAGAGATAGCCCGGTATTGCAGCGGCCCCCGGTGGAGACTGGTGGCACTGTGACACACAGGGGCTTGAAAGCAGGGGGAAGATGTCGGGCAGCTGCCTTCCAGACATGGGTGGGAGCATCCACATCATGGGCTGGGTGGCACTGCATGTCCCACATCTGGGGCATAACACAAGAAAATCCCCTCCAGCCCAGGGAGGCAATGGCTCTCAGTGCCCGCTGCCACATGTCCAACACTGGATCTATGCCTCCGCCCCTTCGATCTCCCCATGGACCCTGACTGGAAAGGGTACCCCGAGGAGATAGTAATGCTCTTGAGGAGGTAGGATCACAGTGGGCGGTAGAAGCAGTGGGATAATGAGTAGCCTGAAAGAGTTCTGGGTCTGGAGTGCTACAAAAAGAGTTGACAAAGGCAAAACCTGCAGGATGCCATAATGCTCTAAAACTTTGAACAAACAATTGTGTGACACCCAATCAAAAGCCTTATTCTGATCCAAACTGAAAATGAAACCACTATTGGTTGTACATTCATACACCTCTCGTAATACTTTAAGGTTGTCCATCATCAGACATGTAGGGATAGCACAAGTTTGTGTGTCTGATATCAACATTGCAGTTACCCGAGAAAGTCTAATACAAATAATTTTACACATAATTCTCCAATCAGTATTAATTAAACTGAAAGGTCTTCAATTATGTAAATCCAACGTATCCCTTTTTTTAAAAACATAAATCAATAAGATATCTGCCAATACAGGAGGCAAAGCATAGTCACCCGACACAATAGCATTAAAAATTATTGTCAAATGGGGTATTATAACATCTGCCATTTTTCTGATAAAACTCACCAGGGAGCCCATCAGGGCCAGGGGCGGTCTTACCTTTCAAGTTGATAATTGCCACCCTAACCACCTCCTGGGTGATTGGAAGTATCAGGTGTTGAATAGTTTCTGTCTGTAAGGTTGGCACCAACAAGCCCCTAAGAAATCCCACCAGGGTCTCATCCGCTGGAAGCCCATGCCCAAACAGTGCATCCGTATGATGTACTACCACTTTCAGAATTTTCTTATTGGAATTCACCACCTCCCCTGACTCTGATTTCAATTGGGCCATATATTTAGAATCCACCCTATTACTACAATTATCATATGGATTTACCATATATGCTGCTCCTTGAGTGCCAAATTTCAGCTCCAAAAATAAAGAATGCCCCCTGTCATGTTGATATTTACACATATCAAGTTTCACTTGTTTCATTTGGGAAGAATTATCCAACCCCCCCCCCCCAACCGAAAGCAACATTAAGCATTGCAATGGTCTGCATAACTCAAAATATTTAAAATAATTGGACTGACTCAAGTATTTAGACACGGAGTGAAAAGAATTTTGGACTTCCACCTTTGTGTCCTGCCACCAAGCAAGTGAATAGGGATAGAATTCAAAAAGTGAAATCCTGGCTTCCATAAGTGCTTGTAAGGCCAACCCTGACTAGGGGTCTGCCAATAAAGACATGTTCAATCTCCACCAATTGTGGATCACCGGTTTATTCTCAGAAAAGCCAAAATGAGCCACAACCATTCTGTGGTCTGAAGATTCTATTGACAAAACCTCAAAGTTAACACAAGACAGCCAGTTTGAAATGAATAAAAAAATCAATCCTGGTAGATAAACAGCCTTTGTGAAAGGTATGGCCGGGTGGATCCTTCCCAGAAAGAGCACCATCTACCAATTGGGCAGATGAAACCATTTCCCTAAGGAAGTTGGTATCACTATACAATTCCTTGGTAGCACCTGTCTTGTCCGCTAATGACAAAATACAATTAAAGTCCCCACCGAAAATCACAGATCTGGTTGTAGTATAAAGATATGGTCGTACAGCTGTCATTAACTGAACCCTCAAAAATTTCGACTGTGGGTTATAGATATTAATAAATCTATACTCCTGCCTGTGGTAAACCACGTCCAGAATCAAAGCGTGGCCAGGGACCAGTTTAGACACAGAGAATCCCTGGGTGTTAAACAATATTCTTACCCCAGTGCACATTTCTTCCCCCAGTGACCAAAAGGAAGGACCACCAAACCATTCCCAAGACGCAACATCAATGTCATGCAAAGTATACAGCCTGGTATCTTGTAAAAAATATACAGATTTATGCTGGTTTCATAAAACAGAAAAGGTTACAAGCCTCCTCCTGTAGAATTTTATACTATTAGTATTCAATGAACCACATGTTAAGGGAAACGACAACATGGGCAAAGAATATCAAAGCCATAAACTTATGTCTGGAGGATTTTAACCTTCAACAGCTTCCTGCTAGAGGAGCAGGAATCACTAGACTTGTCTTCAGTGTCCGTCATCCCCTCAGGCTGTGAGGATGCCACAGAAGACTCATCAGAATCTTCCCCTGATTCCAGTGGCTGCTTCCTCTTTGTCAGGATTGCGAACTTATTCCTGGTACTAACCCATGTGGGAAACACCCGGTGACCCTTCTGAGACACACGGGCCCCCAAACCCCTTTGGGAACATCTGCCTGTCTGTTGTTCCTATGCAGGTTCAGTAGGAGGCAGCATCTCAGTACCCTGTAAGGGTACAGGTCCTGGTAATGACACACCGAGATCTCCCATCCCCTCAGGACCCTGCATAGTGTCCACAGTGGAATCTAAGGCCATAACATCCCCACTTGGTGGGGCTTCACCTGTGAGCATGTCTTGAACATTTGGAGGGAATGAACGAAGGTCAGAGTCCTGAAACTGCGGGATCAAAACCTCCTGGCCTCCTGCAGCCCGGACAGGGGTCTCCACAGCCAGTGGTGGAGGAACTGCTGGTCTAAGTACAAATTGTTTAGTGGCAGATGTCTATTGAGCCTTAGTAACCATGTCGTCCGGAGCCTCCCTATCCTTAGCAGGGGAGTTATGTGCAGCCCAGGGATAGTTGGCATACATATGTTGAGCATCTTCACATAAATTACAAAACATGGGGTTGGGACAGTGGATGCCAGCATGGCCAATGCCCTCACACAGGAAATACTTCAGTTTATCACATGCATTATTCAAGTGTGTGTATGCTCCACAACAAAAACAAGCTTTAGGTTGACCAGCATAAAATAGGAAACCCCTGTCCTTCCCCAGAAAAAAACAACCAGGGAGGTGCTGAGTGGAGCCATTACAGAGAGGAAGGCACACAGGAATACACCAACCCCCTGTCCAAATTTGGAGGGAATCAATAATTGGGTCAGGAGCTCCCAAAACAGTACATCTGGATCTCAACCAATAAAGAATGTC
This sequence comes from Neoceratodus forsteri, assembly GCA_016271365.2. Classification (NCBI taxonomy): domain Eukaryota; kingdom Metazoa; phylum Chordata; order Ceratodontiformes; family Ceratodontidae; genus Neoceratodus; species Neoceratodus forsteri. The sequence continues at coordinate 920,049,032 of CM057459.1, read as the reverse complement.
ACCAACAGCCACCCCCTCATTTTTAAACAGGACAGTTATTGTCCGGAAGGCTGGTTTGGAAAGGGGAATGGCAATGAAGGGGGACCATAACACACTGTGCTTCACCTCCTGACATTTTTGCCAGAAGAATTCCAGCCCATTGGCCGTCTTAAAACTTAAATCAAAAAACAGATCCCCTGAGGTATGAATAAGGGCAAACAATTCCGTAGCAGAGAAACCCATATTTCCCAAAATGAGATTGTTCCCCACATACAGTCTGTCTGGGTAAGTCTCAAGACCTCCCTGATACCGAATGCAAACAGTATTTCTGGATTTAGCAAACTCAGGTGGTGCATGAAACAGACCCACATACATTCTGGCATTGGGACCGGCCTGAACCGAGGCCGGTGGGAGGATCCCACCAGTGTTTCCCTTAGCCTGGTCTTCCCCATTTGACCAGGGAGGGAGAGAAGTATGTGTGGACTGGGGACTCCGGTCTCCAGTGAGATTAGGGCTTTCACAGACATTAAGGGGGGGTTCCACAGGGCCCCTCAGTGACCAGTGACAGACATTGTGGTAAAGGGAGTACAGGATGCTGTGTCAACTGCAACATAGAAGACACAGAGAAAGGATCGACTATATCCACCATATCAGGTTGGTCATATGTCATGTGTTTCTCAGGAGACATCCATGGTTGGTTCCCCTGTGGCCTGACCCAATCTGCATTGTGTAACGCATCAACAATAGTGACCCCGTACAAGACAGGTTGCTATCAAAATTGGGGGGAGGGAGCAAGTTGTCCAACCCCTGAAACATCTGAAACAGTCTTGCTCACTCCTGTAGCACCCATCCGTGAGTGTTGAACATCCCTTTACAGTTCCATAGGCTGTGACTACCCAGAAATCCCTCTGTAAACCACCTTGCATTTACTAGGGCACTCCGCTTGAAGTTTTAAGGTAAAAGAAGTACCTGACTGTAACAGAGTCCCTGTCCCATGTGCCGTAGCAGGCAACAAGACTCCTTCCACTTCTGTCTGCGATGGAGCAAAACACATAATCCGTCAGAACATTGACTCTCCATGGAGCGGTCCTCTGCCACATAAACTCCTTCTTCCAAATTCCCATCCCCACTTCCATTCCTACTCGACCTCTGGGCCAACAAAGCAGACTGTTCTGTGATGACACTCTGCAGCTGCCATTTTTTGGACTCTAAGTCAAGAAATAAATCATCCTCTATATCCGCAGGTGATTTTAGAAGAGGTAAGCAAACTTCCTGCCTCATATCCTTTGACTGTATACCTTTGCTTGTGCTTTCACAAGCTGCTGCTCCTATGAGACCAGAAGAAGAAGTGGGAACAAACCCTCCTACTTCCTCCACCGCCAATTCCACTCTGGCACCATCGGCAGACATCCAAACAGACAGCAGTGCCCTCTTCCAAAATTAGGGGAGATTTTATTAAGCAATAAACACAACATCACATTAAACAGAAACATTCCAGATTCAAACAAAAAGAAGAAAAAAGATTACACAAAAACTGAGAGTTTTAAACAGTTGAAAAATGGTTCCATAAATGATTAACATAAGATTTGGAGTATTTTTTTCCATCTCGTAAACGCAAAACATGTAACTCAGAATCAACAGAAGATACAATAGTAAAAAAATCTGTATGAAGTTGCTGTAATACAAAATGGCAACGTGCCTGCCATAAAAAATATTGCAAAAGAGCAAAGAAAACATTCAATGTGCTTCTATGATACTGCTCCCATCTACCCGAATAATCCCCCAGTATCAAAGTATTATAAGTAATAGATCGTAAAGAAGGCATATTCCAGTGTAAAGCTGCAAAGTTCCAAAAACTCTGACTGTCTGGACAGTCAATAAAAAAATGGGATTGACTTTCTTCCATATCAATACAACCAGGTTTTAAACAATAACGATCAGTTACTGGTTTATATTTCAAATTTCCTCTCACTCCCAAGCGGCCATGAGCAGAGATCCAGACAATATCCCAGGTTTTAACAGGAATCCTAATGTCTGTTAACTTACTGAGGGCATATTTCATATTTGTTGGAGAACAATAGGGAAAGAGTAAGATTACCTTTTGTAAATCATAGACAATATAATCATAAAAAGTTTTTCTAGTTAGCGAGAGTAATTTTTGCATAGGAATCTGCCATTGAAATAACTTTTTAAAAGTGGAAAGGCCATATTTTGGAATATCATCCGACAATAAGATTCTAGGCGGAAAAAGTGACCATCAAAAAATATTTATGCCGTAAAGCTTTGACCCAAAAATGCCATGGCAAAGAAGGTTCCTGCCAAATAAACGGGAAAGAAGAAAACAAAAAAATGGAATGAAAAAAAATGAGAGGGTTAATCATTTTAAGCCCACCATCCCTTTGTTGAAGATACGTATATTCCCTCTTCACTGGGTTCAGCCTATTTCCCCAGAGCATCTGAAAAAATACTATAAATTCTAGTTTCCGGACTAAACAGGCAGAAAAGATGACTTAAATAGAGAAAATTGGTAATAAAAATTTTTAATGATTAATACCCTTTTCTTTTTCCAAATTTCCAATGTTTCCATTGATTAATTTTAAATTCACCAACTCCTAGCTGCTTTTCCCAGTCATATACTTCCATGTGTTCTACCCCAAACCATATTCCCAAGATTTTTGAGGCCCATCTACTAAGGAAATACCAAAAGCAATCGGATAAATCTGGAACAATACTTCCAACTGTAAAACAAAACTTTTTGAATGTTGAGAGAAGCCCCAGAATACTGACTAAAGAGGAAAAAAACTCTAATGCCTTTTTAATGATAATGTGTCTGCTAAAAAGCGTGACATCGTCAGCAAAGGCAGTTACTTTAACTGTCTCTAAATGAGGCAAGGGGCAATACCCTTTATGGAGTCATGATATATAATATGTCTGATAATCAGGTCTAAAGTGAAAGTGTATAGTAAAGGACTCAGGACATCCCTGCGGACCCTCTAGAAATTCTAATCTTATCACCCATTAATCCATTAACTATTGGGACAGTGACTGCATTATTATACAGTTAGCGAGATCCACTGAACAAAATAGTAGGGATTCCATATGAAGACAGGACAAAATACAAATAGGAATGACTAACAACATCAAAAGCTTTGGACTGGTCTAAAGCAGCAACCAATTCAGATGCACAAAAGCTGGACTGATTATTAAAAGATCCCTGAGTAAAAAGATTATATTGAATTTTTCTGTTTTTTGGCACATGTTTGTGCCGGATGAATTAACACTTCTGCCAGTTTTCCAACCTATTGTGCAGGATTTTGAGAGAATTTTATAATCACTGTTCAATAAACAAATCGCCTCAATTTGAAAGGACCGCCTTATCTCCTTTTTATAAATGAAAGTCATTATAGACATAGTAAAATCTGCACAGGAGATCCCAGAGGACAAATAAGAGTTAAACACCAAAGGAAGAAAAAACTCATATAAACTATACATTTTATAAAATTCATTAGAATTCCACCTATCCCAGGAGAGGACCCAGTCTTCAATTGTTTAATAACTTCAATCACCTCCTGGGATGAAATGGGTCGTATTAAGGATTGTATCGAGTCACCTGAAACTCTAGGAAGAGTAGATAAAATAGATCCCGGAAAAGAATCAGTGGATAATACTTGTGGGGATGAAAAACAATTCTTAACATAATTCTGAATTATTTGCAACATGCCCAAATCAGAAGTAATTGTCTCGTTTTCTGAATTTAACAACCCTGTCATTAGAGTATCTATTAAGTGTGCTTTACAAGCCTGAAAAGGATCAGCCATTGGAGTATTTTTAATGTTAAAACGAAATTCTAAGTCTAAAGACTTAGCTCTATCATATTGATAGTTCTTCATTTGTTGTTTAATTTCTTTTATTTGAGATAGAAATAACTTATGATCTTTTGGGGGAAGTGACATTAACCTATATAATTGATTTCTATGAACCAAATATTTTCGATAATCCTCATTAACTTTACCCTTACTCCAGGTTTGAAATAGCGTTTAATTTCTGTTTTAACATGCCTCCACCACTCAAAATATGAAGAAAAAGTTCTAAAGTGGAAAATTTTGCAGCTAGAAAAATTCTAAATTAGAAAAATAGGCTGAATCCATTAAAAGGAAATATTTAGCCTCCATCTTTGTATTGAAGAATATAATCTTGGTGGGAGGTTTCTAATGATAGGGTACAAAGCAAAATGTGATGATCCGAAAATTTGAGGGAAATATAGTACAAGATAAAATCTGAAGATAGGATGAAATAAAAAACATATCAATTCTGGTTGCAAAGTATACCTATGGTAGGTTTCACCACCCTGTGAATGTAAATGTCTAAAGGCATCCGTGAGTCTAACATCCTTCACGATTTCCAAAGAGCATTTGAATCACAGTAAACCTTTTCCCAGATATTCTCGAAATTGGATATCAGAGAAACATTAAAATCTCCACCCCATACTAAATGTTTCTTGTAAATAAAAGGGTTTTATGTCCTTAAATAAATCGATGCGGCCTGTTTTAGTTTGTGGGCCATAGATATTGATAAAACGAAAAAAATAATCCCCCCATAAACAATCTAGAATGAGAGCTCTGCCAGGTAACAAATCAATAACTTGTGATATTTTAAAAGAAAGGTTCCCAAATAATATAGCAACCCCATCAGCCACTTCTGAACCAAAAGACCAAAAAGAAGGTCCACATGTCCATTTTCTTTGTAACCGATTTATTTCAGAAAGAGAGGACAGCCTAGTTTCCTGCAAAAAAAATTACATCCAGCTGTAAAGATGTTAGGTATGAGAAAATGGATATCTGCCTCTGAAATGTTTTCAAACTGCAGACATTAAAAGAAGCAAGTTTTAAGGAAGCCATAGAAATGCTTAAACACTATTTTTTTGGCTTACTTTTCTTTTTTTTCCTTTCTTTCCTTTTTTATCTTTTGCAAGCTCCGTAGATTTACTCTCTTCCTCATCAGTCACAATTTCAGAAAGATGAGAAGTTTCAGATTCTAAATCTGAATCCCTAACTTCATCTTGAAGGGGCGAAAAAAAATTCCCTGTTACCAATGGACTAGCTTGAGTCTGTTTCAATGAAGCCCTAGTAAATCTCCTACTTTTAACAACTTCAAATGGCGGTGGCATAGAAAGAACAGGGGCCTGCTTAACCCCTAAGTGAGTGGAGGCCTGCTCAGTAGTAGTCTGGGAGTCATTAACTACAGGAGGCGCTTCTTTAGGTTTATCTGCTACCAAAGGGGTCAGAATAGATTCTTGTCGTGAGGAGTGAGGGGAAACAGATCTATGTAAATTCTGAATTTTAGATTGAGCTTTACGAAGCAAGCCATCATGATCTAACCCATCAGGACAATTATGCCTAGCCCAGGGGCATTGATGAAAGGCATGTCCTTTTTCTTCGTATAAATTACACTGGAAAATGTTACTACACATATCCACTGAATGTCCAAAACCCCCACATAAAGGACATTTCATCATGTCACAAACACTGCTGATATGCTGTGTCTGTCCCCACACTTATAACAGGCTTTGCTGTCCTCCGTAAAAGCACACCCCCTATCCTTGCCCAGGAAAAACTATTCGGTAGGTGAACAATTTCAGAGTTGACTTGTAATAGCTTCACTTTAAATTTCCACCCCTGTCCAAATGCCTTCTATATCCAAAAGTGCCTCAGGTGGACCTAATACTTCACACTTAGACTGTAGCCAATGGTATTATATCGCTAACATTGACACCTCATTTCTAAACATAATGGTAACAAACCTAATCAAAGGTCTAGTTAATGGAATTGCAAAAAGGTAACCATAAAGGATGAGTCTTTGATTAGCATATTTATCCCAAATGTATCCATAAGAGCGTTCGCTTGAAAACTAATATCAAATGAGTCTTCTCAGAGATGTGTATTAAAGCATAAATATCCTTTGCAAAATCCATTTTAGTTTTCAAAAGCTGCTTGAAAATGTAATATCTATCAGGATGGTCCTTTAAGCCACTCTGTACTTCAAACGACAGCATTCTGACGAGGGCTTGTTCAAGTTTAGATTTAAATAGGTCAGACATTGTGGGTTTAAGAGTTTGGGTCAAAGAAGGCTTTTCAGGTACACAGGCAGCTGAAGTACTAGCTACAGGAGTACTAAGAGTCTCTTCATGTAGAACATTTCCCCCACCTACCCCTGAATTAACAGAGTTTGAATCAGGTCTTAATGTACCTGGAGATGGAGACCACGAAAAATCTGGTACCCAGTCACCCGATTCAGAGCGCTTCCAGCCAGCTTCAGATAGGGCAACTTCTTCAGACCATTCCGATATACTGCTCCCAGTACCTTCATCCTTCGAGCGAATTGTGCCGTCATTACTAAATGCGACGTGTGCGGTCCCGCGTTGCACACAGTCCTCCCAGAAACATCCTCCTTCAATATTGGTTCCTGCTGTGGATCCGGAATAGCGCGACACTCCTGGTGTACTGATTTCTGCAAAGATGATGAGGGCTCAACAACGGTAAGCAAATCCTGGTCAGAAAATCGTGTAGTTGCCATTGAAACACTTCCAACCTGCTGAAACTCATGAGCCCGATCTTCCGATGCTGATTTCAAATTGTTAGCTGTTATTGTTGCTTGAGGGCCGCTCTCCAAAACGCGACCCTGTTCACTATGTATCTGCACACTCTCTCCAACCTCCTCCTCCATCCCAACTGCAAAATCGTCTGCCATGTCGAGACGTGACGTCAGAAAGACTCCCCACCAGCCACTGACCAGCAGCCAGTAGGGGAATTTCCCCGGTGTCCTGGCCAATATTTCCCTTCCCATAAAACTGGTTCATGCAATTGTCTAAGGCTGTGTGTGGGTGTTAATGTGCAATACAACTGCCACTACATGTTCAGTCACTTTACTACCAGTCTAGCATTGCTTGTAAAGCACTTTGGGATACAATGTTTATAAAAAGCACTAAATAAATGTTGATTATTCTACTTCTTCTGCTTTATCCATTCTTGTTCTACAGCCCCCTTTACAAATATGAATTTATTTAGTCCTTTTCCATATGGATGGGAAGTTGCATTGCAAAAGATTCCTGTTAAATAGCACGGTAAATATAGGAGACAGGACCTTGGGGGCTTCCTTAAGCAGCTGTCTTTTCAGACCTGCTAAACTACCTGATTTATGTGAGTTTAGCAAATTTATTGATTGTAATACCTTTTTAGTCTTAATTAGTCGAAATAAAAACTCTGGGACTGAATCCCTATGTAATAGTTTGAAAAAATGAACTAAACTTGCTTGAAAAAAATCAGAATTCAGCTAACAGGTAGAGAAGTGAAAAACATTTCAGCTGCTGTACCACTTCAGAGGACACAATGGAGATCTTTTACTCCAGCTTTAGGAATGTATTACTTTGGGGTTTGACTGGATTTTTAAGTTCCCTTATGGTTTTCCAGTATGTAACCTGTGATCCTTTGTTTTGGTACATTTTTACTATAATGTTTTAATATTCCAAATAACAGAATAATATTTATTTGTTTTTATTATATTACTTTGCCTGATGAATCTGTGAGAGAAGCGAGAAACCACACCTATTCCTTAGCTTTTAAAATGATTAATGTTACCAGGCCCAGTTTTCAGTCACAGTGTTTTGCACTGGGAAATGAACTGACATAAAAACTGCAATACTGAAATGAATAGATCTGCAATGGGGGGTGAAAAACACTGGTACAGATCCTAATATTTAAATTAGGATGCCCAGGTGTTAAGTGTACAAACGTGATTATCGCACAGTAACTATCACAACTACTATCATACACATGTATGTGTATGGTGCAGTCCATGTACATACATGTTTGTGTGATTTGGTACTGAAATTATATCACTCTGCTCCCTTCCCCGCCCATACCTTAGGGTCTTTTTTGGCCTGCTAATGATTTGTTCAATCATGTACCTTGCTGGTCTCCCTGGTAGGCCCCCAAACTCAGCCCCAGTTTAAAATTATCACTGGTAGTCTAATGGTTCCTCCCTCCATAGCCCAGTTTGCTCATAATAGTCCCTCAATGATCTGGTCCACAACAGAAGTCTTTCCCCAGAATGGAGCACAACTGCTGTGCAGTCCAAAAACCCATTGCTGTCAGCTTTGTTTGGTGGTGGTTAAGGGGCATCACAAAACTGCTGCACTGGGCAGAGGGCTATGGAGCTGACCACCTTACCTCTCACCATGCTGGCGCCCCAAGTTTGGGAACGGGCTTGGGTTGCTAGGGGCAGTGGGTGGGGGGAGATGGGAGTGGACTGAGCAGCCACTTGGCAGCAATCCTCTCCCAGATTGGGGTGGTGAGGGTAGTGAGTTGACTTAGCCCTTTGCTTCCCCCAGGTGGAGGTCTGGTGGCAGTGCTGATGTTTGAGTGACTGACTTTGGTCAGGGGTGAGGGGGAATGTGGTTCCAGGACACATGTGTGCCTCCACATGTATGTGTATCCTATGCCACTGCAGCTCAGGAGTGGAAAATGGTAGTAAAAAATGACACCCTGCCCACTGGTCCTAAGCCTGCACCACTGCTGGTGCTGGCTCACCAAGGTTTGCTTTGCATTTGTATGTACTGGTTTGGGAGGACTGACCTCCCCTCTTCGGCCCTGCTGGTCTCATTTGCAGAACATCCCAAGTCATAATTACAAACATGCAAGCACCAGTACATACATTAAGACATTGCAAGCAGTACACAGTTAGTTAACAAAACAACTGCAAAATTATTTTTTTTGTAACAATTTTTTTCTTTAAAACAAATCTGAAGGAACCTAAGATAGAATAATTTCTGAGTTGAGGGGTTAAGCTGTTCCAGGAAAAAGGGCACTACAGGTAAAACACTTTTTTCCCATAACAAGTGGCAAATTTGGAAAGCGAGAAACCACACCACAGCCCATCCCTGAGGCTGTAATTATGCACAAGGCCAATCAACTTATCAGTAGGATATGAAAGAGTTTGGTTATTCGCTATTTTAAAAATGATAGATAACCAGCTGGAATTTCAGTTAGAATCTGGAGATAACCAAATAACTCGTGCAATAAGGAGCAGTGATGCTCGTCTCTATTGGATTTTAAGATGCAATGCAGTAACTGAAAGTAAACACTATTTAAGGTGACATGATTCAATTCATGGGTGTGGTGATAATGTCACAGTAATCTAGGATGGGAAAAACTGCTTGCTCAATAATTTATTTTGATCCATCCCAGACTAACACTGATGACTCCCTTCAAACGGTCCAGGCATTGTTGAATTCTGAATACAGTTTTGTCAATATGTGGTTTAAAAGTCAAAAGGGGGTAACAAATGAGACTGAGATATTTAAATTCATTACTGAGTTCATAAAGGATGGTAATAGAAACAGAAGAATCAAACAAAGACAAGAAGTGTTGGGACCCAAACAACATTGTTTGAGTCTTCTTGCTGTTTAAAATTAAAAGATTATCTGAAAACCATTGTACTACTTTGTCAAAGTCGCCCTGAACAGTCATGGCAAGAACAGAGGGAGATTTGTGAGAATAAAAAAATACTGTGTCATTAGCATAAAGTGTAACAGAACAAGAAACAGTTATTGAGGTGAAAGGAATCACCCATGAAGAACGCATTAGAAAGAAGTAAAGGTGAAGTAAGATGGTTATTCCAACAGACAGACCAAGTTCTCCCATGCAAATAAGAAGAAAACCAAGTAGGTCATGTTAGAGAAAAGCCATAAGCAGATAGATGATTTAGAAGCAAAGAATGATTTATGACATTGAAAGTTTTCAACAAGTCAATAAAAATGAAGACCATAAGGCGCCCTGATCGAAGGCTCTAGAAACAGAATCATGAAAGTCAATCAATGCTGTTGGGTCAAGAAATTTGACCTAAAACCAGACTGGAAACACAATAAGGCCTGGTACTTAATCAAATTGTCATTAAATATAGAATAATACATGGGTGGGTGGGTGTAACCGGAAGTCTACACACACCCGAGGTGTAGAATGCTACATAAACCTCGAGAGCGAAGCTCGAGGGTTTAACATCCTACACCGGCGCGTGTGCGAAATTCTGGTGACACGTACCCAGTTATGTTTTATTTCATTTAATTACTGGTCCTCATTTTTCATAAAATTGGGAGCAGTTGCTTTAGCTCGTGCTGTTTGTAGCACAACCTTGATTGACAGGCACTGATTACAACCACCGTCTTGTAACGCAAAATATTAACCGGGCAGATGTAACACAATTTAAAAGTCTGGTAGTCCATGTATAAAAAATGAGGACCAGTAATTAACATGGGATAATGCCATTTTTCCATGAATTTTAAAACTGTAGGGAGAAGGGAGATAGGACGGTAATTAAAAGCCAGTTTTGTCACCCCCTTTATGTAAAGGGATGACCAAGGAGTGCTTCCATGCAGTAGGGAAGGTTTGTGTGGACAAGGATAAATTAAAAATGTAAGTAAGGGAGGGGCAAGAATATCAGTGCTTCACTTGAGGAGATAGTTGTCTAAGTTGCCAGTTCCGTAAGCCATGTCCTCTTCCAGAGAACATTGTAATTTAAACACTTTGTTAGGCTTCTTTCAGTTAAATAGCAGGGCCCTCTGTGAAAAAAATATTAAAAATAGCACACATGCCCTCATTGGGATAAGATGTAGTCCCACCATATGATACATTTGTTGTGGTGGACTCAGTTGCAAACATATTGTCTGACAGAGATCTTAAAAATTGCACATAGCACTTCAGGTTAAGCCTCACCTAACAGCAGTAGGATCACCTCCTTCCATCTGCTTGAGGAGGCCTAACCTATGCAGGCCAGCACATGAACATATGAAAGAGCCAACAGAAGATGATCATTTGGTCTATCGAGTCCACTCGTCTTGCAGGGGCCCCTTGCTTATGACACTAACCCTGCCCCCTCTCCAATCACCCCTCCCTCCCTATCTGTCCCTCCTAGCTCCCATAGTTTCCCTTTATGCCTATCCAAAGCCCTCTTAAAGCTGCCCACTAGCTTTTCTGAGACTACTTGTTCCAGTAGCATGTTCCAGTTGGATACCACCCTCTCCATAAAGAAATGCTTTCTAACATCCCTCCTAAAGCTTCCTCTAACCAGCCTTAAACTATGCCTCCTCATGGCTCGGCTGTCTCTTAGTTTGAAGAGACCTTCCCTATCCCCCTACTTATCCCCTTCACATACAGTATTTGAAGCTCTATATCATGGCAAGGCAAGGCAAGGCACGGCAGTTTCTTTTTGTATGGTGCCCAATCCCAGAGGCTCTGGGTGCCCAACAAAGATTATAATAAGAGCATAGTAGACAAACATAAATAAATATAATAACAACAATTCATAAAATCCTAAATACAGCAATTAAAAGATAAAAAGCAATGGACTGTCATAATAAGGGGACTAGACCAGGATGGAATCAGAAATCTGTAAAGGCCAGGACAAAGAGATGGACCTTAATCCTCCGCTTGAACACCTCGATTGAGGGAGCCTCCCAGAATGAAGGTGGATGAGAGTTCCACAGGGTTGGCCCAGAGATGCTAAATGCGTGATCTCCAGAGGTCCTGAGCCGAACTCTGGGAACATTCAGCAGACCCCTCGAAGAGGAGCGGAGGGAGCCAGCAGAGGTCGCCAGTGTCAAGAGCTCTGCCAGATAACCAGGACCCAGTCCATATAGGGCCGTCAAGGTGAGAAGATTCACCTTGAAAAGGACCCCAGTTCAGAGCCCGCAGGACCAGGGTCACATGACTGAACCTCGAAAGGCCTGTCAGTACCTGGGCTGCTGCATTCTGTACCAGCTGTAGTCTGCAAAGGGTCCCTCCCATGACCCCAAAGTACAGAGAGTTGCAGTAGTCAAGCCTGGAGGTCACAAAGGCATGCACTAGTGTCGGCAGGTCCTCGGGCAGAACAAGGGGTTTAATCCGGGCAATGTTCCACAGATGGTAAAAACCACTGCTGAGCACAGATGACACCTGATCTTCTAAAGTCAATCTGTTATCAAGGATCATGCCCAGATTTCGCACTCTTGGGGAAGCCACCAATGAAGCAGACCCCAGAAAAAAGCCTTGTATCAGCCCCAGGTGGCAACCCATCATGACTGCGACCAGGCTCAATCACCAGTCCCTCTGTCTTGACCGGGATTAGTCTCAGCCAGCTGGAAGCCATCCAGTCATTGATTTTAGCAAGTCAGTTGTTAAGCATGTTGACAGCTCCTGATGTTTTGGGGGCAAAAGACAAGTACAGCTGGGTATCATCTACGTAACAGTGAAACTCCATGCTGTACTGTCAAATGAGCTCCCCAAGGGGCAGCATGTACACTGCAAACAGCACTGGTGACAAGATCGAGCCCTGTGGCACTCAACAAGACAGGTGCATTGGGGAGGAGGAGAAATTCTCCATTACCACCCATTGCACCCTGTTTGAGAGATAGGACTCAAACCATCTGATGACAGTACCGGCGAGTCCACAAAACTCAGAGCTGATCCAGAAGCACAATGTGGTCCACAGTATCAAAAGCTGAAGAGAGATTGAGGAGAACAAGAACTGACCTGCCTCCTCTGTCTCTAGCCCTGAGCAGATCGTTATGCACCCTCACTAGAGCTATTTCTGTGCTATTCTAGCCTGAAAACCCAACTGAAATGGCTCATAGATGTCTGAAGACACCAGGTGATCCTGGAGCTGTTGTGCCACTAACTTCTCAACAACCTTGCCCAAAAAGGGCAGGTTGGAGATAGGACAGTAATTTGCCAGGACATCGGGGTCGAGGGAAGGTTTCTTTAGAAGGGGCCTCACCAGCGCTTCTTTCAAAGCCATTGGGAATACCCCCTCTGCCAACGAACACCCGGCAATCCTGGAGAACACCAGGCCAACAGCCTCGACACATCTCATTAAAAATGCGTCTGGACTGGATCCAGTTAACAATAGGTGTGCTTCAGCTCTAAGATCCCCTTAGTCACTTCAGACACCTCCACTGGTCTAAACTCCTCCCAGACAGGTGGAGTGCCTCTGAATCCACCGGCCCAACACTGCGAGGCGAATGCCTCCCTGGTGAGATCCCTGACTGGATGACCAACACTCTGTTGGAGAAAAACAGAGCAAACTCCTCACACAGTGGATGACAACACTTTTTTCGGCTGCAGGCAGGCAGGATGAAGAAGCCTGTCTGCAGTCTAAAATAGCTGAGATGGTCTGTTTTTCCCTGCAGCAATTTCCCCAGACAGGAATTCTGCCTTCATATGGGAAATTTCCTCCTGGTACTCAGCATAGTGAGCACGTAGGTCCAGCCTATCAGCCTCGAGCCAGGTCCTCTGCCAGCAATGCTCATGCCCCCTCTCTCTCTCTCTCTCTCTCTCCTCTCTCCTCTCTCCTCTCTCCTCTCCTCCAGGGAGTACATTCTCAGGTTTCCGAGCCTCTCATCATAAGACTTCCCCTGCTGAGCTGCAATCATCTTGATTGCCCTCCTCTGAACTTTCTCCAGCAGGCTGATGTCATTCTTAAGTTATGGAAACCAGTATCTCACTCCATACTCTAAATGCAGTCTCACTGCTGATTCCCCTGGTAATATACCCCAACATCCTGTTTGCATTTGCTGCTGCCCTTTTGCACTGAGGAGTGCTTCAGACCACTAGCTACCATCACTCCCAAATCCTTTTCCTCTTCTGTTGCGGGTGCCCAGACCCCCGGTAGTACTCAGTCGTTGGTTTCCTGGCTGCAACATGCACTACTTTGCATTTCATGGCATTCATGCTAAGTTGCCAAATCCCTGCTCATTTGTCAAGTTTTCTGAGGTTTTCCCTCACATCCTGTAGGTATACCGTTATGAGGGCGATGGATTAAGGGCGCCAACAATAACGGCGACTTCCTCCCCAGAGCATTTGGGAATGGCTATAGGAGGACACAGAGGCTGAATGGGGGGGTGCCCAACTATAGTGACATCGTGTTGCTATACGAATCCGAGAGCAGGGGGTGGGAGCAGGCACGCTCAGCGAGGGATGTGGGTGGTGGTGCCGTAGTCAGTTGCAGTGCCAACCCCACGGCATGGTGGGTGGGTTGCCGGCTTCGGTCGGCAGGGTACTGGGTTCGGGTCCAGGCGCTGGTGCGTTTTTGTTGCGCCCAGCCCGAACCTTTATTTTTTAATGTTTTCACACTCCCCCCAACATGCACCCTCCTGGAGTTGAGAATCCTTTAGGGGGTGCGTGGGTGAAGCTCATGGAAGGCACAGCCCCAACAGAAAACATTGTAAAACCATGTCCCCAGTGCTGTTTTGTTATGCATCAGTGTCAAAGTGTCAAACATTTTTTGGGCACTTTGACTTTGCGATAACGGTGATTGCCTTTAGGCTTTCGCCGTTATCACATAGAATAGTCCTGTATCCCTTCCACTGTGTCTACTCTCCCACAGATTTGGTGTCATCTGCAGACAGGCACATTTTGCCCTTAATGCCCTCCCCAGTGTCGCTGATGAAGACATTGAACAACACCAGCCTCAGCACCGAGCCCTGTGGGACCCCACTGGTGACTTCTGTGGTGCTGGATAACTCTTCCTCCACCATCACCCTCTGGGTCCTGTCTCTCAGTGAGCTTTCTACGCATTTGGTCATTTTCTCCCCAACCCCATGATACGCCAGTTTCCTGATCAACCTCTTGCGGGGCACTTATTTAAAGGCCTTGCTGAAGTCCAGGTAAAGGATGTCCACCACTTGGCTGCTGTCCACTGCCCTGGTGACCCAGTCAAAGAAGTCAATCAGGTTTGTTTAACATGATCTTCTTCCCACATATCCATGCCACCTCTCATCCTGGAGAACATTCTCTTCCATGTACCTTACCAGCCTCTCCTTAAGAATGGTCTCCATTAGTTTGCACACAATTGAGGTCAGACTGGCCAGCTTATAGTTCCCCAGGTCAACGCTGGGTCTGCTCTTGTGGAGAGGCACAACATGTGCAATTCTCCAGTCCTGCAGCACCATGTTTGTCTCCAGGAAACTATTAAAGAGGCTCTCCAGCAGCCCTGCAAGCTCTTCTGTCAGCTTTCTTAGCACCCTTGGGTGTATGCCATCAGGTCCTGGGGACTTGTCTACCTTTATTGCCGGCAGTCCCTCCCTCCCTCACTCTATCCTCCTCCATCACTACTGTACATCTGTGCTCCCTCCCCCCCTTCCCCCCAGATGGTACCAGCTCACCTTTTTCCCTAATGAAGACAGAATAAGTAATCATTCAATATATCCACAGTGCTCCCTTTTTCCTCCACCCAGTCATCCTGTTTCCTAAGCTCAACTATATCTTCCTTCTTGTCCCTTTTTGCACTTATGTAGTGAAAGAAAGCCTTATCCATCCTCTTAATCCCTTCAGCTATTTGACGTTCCTTTTGTGCCTTAGCTTGCTGCACTACCTTGCCTGCAACTCTGGCCAACTTCAGGTAGTTTTCCTTATCTGCCTCACTCGTAGTCCTCCTGTTTCTCCTGTAGGTTGCCCTCTTGTCCCTTACCAACCTGGAAACTTCAGAGTTGAACCAGATGGGTGATTTGGCCCCCAATTTCTTCCCCCTTAGCCTAACATACTCTGCTGTGGCAGCCAGTATTGCCTCTTTGATGATGGTCCATTTTTGGTCCACCCCCATGTCCACTCTGACACCCTCTAGTTGCATCCTTAGTACCTTTTCCATCCTCCTGAACTCCGTCCTACTGAAATCCAGGATTTTGGTCTTGGTGGAAATGCTTTCCCTACCCATATCCAACCTAAACCACACTGACCTGTGGTTGCTACCTCTCAGGGGTTCTCTGACTGTTATCTGTTGAACATGCTCCCCATTTGTGAGCAGTAGATCAAGGATTGCCCTTTTCCTGGTGGGCTCAGTGATGCCCTGACTCAAAAACCCACTCTGTATCACATTCAGAATCACTTGACTCCTGGCACAGGATGTGGCCAGTATACTCCAGTCTACCTCGGGCAGAGTAAAGTCTCCCACCACTACCACCTCCCGTTTCTTGCAGCTTCCAATGACTGTGAACTCAACTACCTGTCTCTTTCCTCCTCCTGACTGGTCATCTGTAGACCACCCCCAACCTCACCTTTCTCCCTGTATTGGTCTGGAGCTGAATCCACCATGTTTCCAAATCCCCCTTTCTGTCTCCTCTCTTGTGCATGTTATCCCCTCCCTGATATAAGCCATCACCCCCCTTTGCTTATCACCCTGTCACTTCTATATAAACCGCAAGCTGGAATTGAGAGGTCTCAGTCATGGTATGGTGTAGTCCAGGTCTTGGTAATTGCTGCTATGCCTACCTTCCCCTCCGGTAAGAGCACCTGCATGTCTGCCATTTTGTTACTGAGACAACAAACATTGAGTGACACCACCTTCCGCCTCGACTCTGTGCTTCCTTGCCTTTTTGTACTTTTCTTGCGCTGCCTTTCTCCTGTACTCTCCTCATCACCCCCATACTTAATTGCTCCCCATCCACTTCACGCCCATGCTCCTGATTACTTTTTCCAGTGTGGGGGGGTCCACTGACCTCCTTGCCCTGGGGTCTCTGGGCCTACTGGCCCATCTCCCTCAGCAGTTTAAACTCAGTTCATTGGCTATGTACTCCCTCAGTTTGTCCCTGAGTATATTTGAGCCCTCTCTAGTAAGATGCAGTCTATCTGCCAAATATAGCATCTTGTTCGATCACATGCCCCAATCCCCCGATACATTTGAACCCTTCCTCCCTGCACCAGCTCCTCAGCATCTTGATAGATTTTTCATATGCCTTATTACACTAGGCTAAGGTCTTGAGTCTGTCATTAATTATAACCCCCAGACCCTTCTTTTCTGAAGTGTGCTGCTATTCTACCACATCCATTTATTATTCTGTCCTTAAAGCCCTCTCCTCAAGTGCATAACATTTCACCTTTTGGCACTGAATTTTAGTTGCCAAACCTTAGACTACCTTTCTAATTTGCCACAGTCTGCTTTCAATTCTATCCTACCCTCCTCACTATCCACCCTCCCACATATCATTGTGTTATCCACAGATAATAGGCACATGTTGCCCTGAGTCCCTTCTCCACAATCACAAATGAACACATTAAAGAACACTAGGGCCAGGACCTGAATTTAAAAATCCTATGCCACTTGTTCTTCTGGACGTCATGAATGAATTGCTCTTATTTGTTACTTTGTAAGATCTCTTTCATACAAAGTGTTTGCAACTGAATAAAAAGCTTTGTGTGCAGATTCTGTTTGAATACTGCTGGAGATTATAGTTTGATTCCCCAAATTGGGGGGGGGGGGGGATGGAGGGTACAGAAAAATCATACAAAGCTAAAGTAGAGACTACACAGAAAAAATCCCAAATGGCTCCTCTTTGTGGGCAAACTCCATCTGTGGTGGGTTCAGTTATAATCTTATATACACCTAAGATAACTACCTTCTTACTTTTTACACCCTGATTTACCTAGTGTGTGTTGAAATCTCCCATCAATACTATGTCCGTATCAATTATATTGGCTTGAAGAACCTGGGCTAAGGTATCAAAGCTGTCAGTTTGTATCTTGGAGGAAGAAAAAATAATGCCCACAAACATCTAGATGCAAGGGATATTATATTTTTTTTATTTAAAATTGTGGTAACTGGGAAAGTCACACTGATCCAAGACTCATTTCCAGGTGTGACCCGGGGAGCAGGGTTACATACAAAAAACAATAGTAAGAGGGTTATAGTTACAAGACCCTTACATAAGAAAAGATAAAAAAAAAGACAGTACAAAGAAAATGAGCAGGATGCAACTTATAAAAGTCATATTTAGGTGTAGGATCAAATAAGTAACATAAGCGCTAGCAGCAAACTGACTAGTGATGAAGGGGCATGTAGAACACAGCTCAAAACAGGGAAGGTGGGGAGTGAGGTGAAAGTGGCCAGCAAGGTGCAGGCAACTAAGGGGGAGAAGCAGCTTGGGTAGAGGAGGGAGAAGGGGTTTTCAAGCTTTGTGAGCTGATAGGAGGCGGGAGAATAAAGAGAAGGATAAATGAAGTTCAGAAGGGAGCTTATTCCATAGTAGAGGAAGATGATAGGAGAAGGCAGACTGGCTAGCAGTATAGTGTGGGTGAGGGATGGAGAAAGTACATGGGTCTCTGTGGTGAAGGGTGTAGTTTGTTATGACAACTTGGAAGAGGTGGGAGGAGAGGTAAGAGAGGAGTGTTCCCAACCAGAACTTGGCAATAAAAGAGGCACAGTGAACCAGCCTCTTGTGGAATAATGGTGCAAGGGAGAGAGAGGAGTAGAGGTGGCAGTGGTGGGTGAGGTGAGGTGGTAGCAAAATGGCAGAAAGAGTTTAGTAGTGTGTCCAGTCTAGAGAGGGAAGTGATTGGGGAAGTGCCATATACCACCTTGGCGTAATCAACGACAGGTAGAATCATTTTGGATACTAGCTCCTGGAGGGTGGGGAGAAGGAGGTTATCTTTGTAACATTAAAGGACAACGAGCCTGGGATGCAGTTTGGAACAGATGACATCTACATGGGTGGAGAAATCCAGGTGGCTATCCAGCCAGACTCCTAATTATTTGAAAGAAGGAACCATCTCTAAGTGGGAGCTGTCTAAAGTAGAGAAAACTGGGGGAGATTCGAGAGTGGCCAATTTTTGTCTACAGCCACAGGTCATGGCAACTGTTTTTTCTTTGTATTTAGCTTCAGCTGGTTTGACCGAAACCAGGTCTGAACTCTGTTGAAATCGTCCTGTAGAGGAGAATGCACACTGACTGAAGAGGGGCTGGAGGTGAAGATGATGGTGTTGCCTGTGTGCATGTGCATACTGGAGGAAATGCAGACTGAGGGAAGGTCATTAATGGTCATTAAGGAGAAGAGGATGGGGCCAAGACAAGCTGAGAATCAATATCCTCAACAGATTCAGATAAAATAAGTTTAACTGGGTTTAGCCACTCTTTTATGTAGACAATCACCTGCTTGGCTCCATAACATCTTTAGTGTTGATATCCATGAATAGCTATTTCATTATTTGAAATTTTATTGTTAAACCAAGTCTTAGATATAATGTGAAAAGCAGTCACGCACACCTAAAACTGTCCACCAAAAAGTACGAGACTTAATGCTTCTTTAATGACAATCTCACCACACAGGAACACATAACCAGCCAAAAAGGCTGACTCAGAGACTCAACAGGTATAATCTCTAATGTTTCACCAACTCTTTGGCTTTGACGAAGATAGAAATGTAGTGTATACACCACTTTTTTTTTTTCAATTGTTTAACCTGGTGAGACACACTAAGCTGAAAGCTTGTTTACAGGTGCAACCTGGGTGCACAGGGAAGTTAAGTGACTTGCTTAGGGTTACACACTATGCAAGTGGGGGCTGTGGGATTCAAATCCAGGTCTCCAGATTTGCGGCTCAGAGCCTTAAACCACTGTGCTATACTGCCTCCCTTTTTATAGCCCAAGTGGCTGTGATCACATAATAAAGATTTAAAGTGACATGGTGCTTTAAACAAACCTACCATATAAATAAAAAGGTAGTCTGTTTTAAAACTAACAAAGTGAACACAGTAAGTGTGCTACCACAACAGTTCATTTTAAAAATTGCTAATTCCTGCCATACTTTATATAAAGAATTAATTTTACTCTTATTTATTACTATGGTTTCATATTCTGCATTCCATATATTCTGGTGTGTACTAATTAGA
This sequence comes from Neoceratodus forsteri, assembly GCA_016271365.2. Lineage (NCBI taxonomy): Eukaryota > Metazoa > Chordata > Ceratodontiformes > Ceratodontidae > Neoceratodus > Neoceratodus forsteri. Next base: position 920,029,369 of record CM057459.1, on the reverse strand, counting down.
CTGGAAAATAAATTTCCTCACAATCTTAGCAACCATCACACTCTCACAAAGGGCTTATAAATACTTTTAAATCTCTATATCTACATCATAATAAGGAGTCCTGTGCCTGTCTACCCTAAATAGTGACTCCTATAAGTCCAAGTACACTCTAATTACTACCGCTAAAAGACTGATTACATCCATAATCGACTCTTCCCTCTCCTCCCCTTTTTCTGCCCCCCCATATCTGTCCCTTCCACATTCCTTTGACCCTGGTTCCAGCTCTAAATTCTCCATACCGTATCACTATATATCTTTTTATATTAGGTTTTATTTATGTTCAGTGCACCTGATATGGGCATGGGTGGGGAGGTAGTAACAACAACAGAAAAGGAAAGGGACCTGGGGGGTAATCATATCAGATGACCTTAAGGTTAGCAAGCAATGTGAGAAGGCAGTAGGGAGGGCTGGAGGTATACTGGGATGTATAGGGAGAGGCATCAGCAGCAGAAAACAGGAAGTTGTGATCCCTCTGTACAGACAGTTGGTGAGACCCCATCTGGAGTACTGTGTCCAGTTCTGGAGACCCCATCTCCGCAAGGACATAGACAGGATAGAGGTAGTCCAGAGGAGGGCAACTAAAATGGTGCAGGGTCTGCAAGAGAAGCCGTATGAGGAGAGACTAAAGGAGCTTAATATGTATACCCTTGAGGAAAGAAGGGAGAGGGGGGACATGATAGAAACTTTTAAGTACCTCAGTGGAATCAACAAAGTCCAAGAGGGTAGCATCTTTCAGAAAAAGAGACTTGCAAGAACAAGGGGACACAATTTAAAGACAGAAGGAGGGTGGTTCAGGGGCAATGTGAGGAAGTATTATTTCACAGAGAGGGTAGTGGATGCATGGAACAGCCTTCCTGAGGAGGTTGTGGGGTCTAAAACTGTGGGAGAATTCAAGAATGCATGCAACAGACATAAGGCAATTCTTGTGGGGGGGGGTAGGAAGAAATAGGCTATTGGTTAACTAGGATCTGCGGCCTATCCTGTAGGTAGGGAAATGGGCAGACTAGATGGGCCTAGTGGTCCTTATCTGCCTTTCCTTTTTTGTTGTTGTTACTACCTCCCCATCCATTGTGTATTCTTCCCCTGGGTTCTTGTTTCCCAGGTGCATTATTATGCACTTCTTTGCATTGAATCCTAGCTGCCATACTTCTGACCATTCCTCCAACCTTGCCAAGTCCCTTTTCATCCTTTCCACGCCTCCTTGTGTATCAACCCTGTTGCAGATTTTTGTGTCATCTGCAAAAAGGCATACTTTTCTTTCCAGTCCCTCTGCAATGTCACTGATGAAGACATTAAAAAGGACTGGACCCAATACTGAACCCTGCGGTACCCCACTAGTAACCCCTATTTCTTCAGAATGGACTCCATTTACAATTATCTTCTGTGTCCTGTTGTCCAGCCAATGTTTTACCCAGGCTGCCACCCTGGGTCCCACTCCCAGGCTGGTTAATTTGACTATTAATCTTTTGTGTGGGACTGTGTCAAATGCCTTGCTAAAGTCTAGGTAGGCCATGTCCACAGCTCTTCCCTGGTCTACTACTTTGGTCACCCAGTCAAAGAAATCTATTAGATTTGTCTGACCTGACCTTCCCGCTGTGAACCCATGCTGCCTTGGGTCCTGTGCTCCACTGGCCTCTAGGTACTCGACTATTCTTTCCTTCAGAAGTGACTCCATCACTTTCCCTACCACAGAGGTCAGACTGACAGGTCTGTAGTTTCCTGCCTCTGACTTGGACCCACTTTTGTGAAGGGAATCACATCCGCCTTCCTCAGTCCTCGGGAACCACACCATCCTCCCATGATTTATTAAAGAGTAGCCAGTGGTTTCACTAGTTCCTCCTATAATTCTTTAGAATTCTGGGGTGAATTCATCAGGACCCATTGCTTTGTCCACCTTCAGTTTTAGGAGTTCTTGCAGAACCCTTTCTTCTGTGAAAGGACTGGATCACCTTCCTATCAAGAGTGTTTCTGTTAATTGGATTAGGCACTTCCCTCCTCTTTAGGAATACTGAGCAGAAATATTCGTTCAGTATTCCTGCTTTTTCACTGTCCCCTCTGCCCACCCACTGTTCATTCTATTCAGCCTCACTATCCCTCCTTTGTCTTTTACGCTCGCTGATGTACCTATAAAAGGTTTTATCCCTTCTTAACTGAGTTGGCTATCTTTTCCTCAGTTTGGGCCTTTGCTATTCTGACTTCCTCCTGCTTCCTTCTGCCTTAACTGGTACAGCTCTCTGTCCTGCTCCTTCTGTGTTTCCTTATACTTCCGAATGCTATCTTTTCTTCCTGACTTTCACAGCCACCTCTTTTGAGAACCATAGTGGCTTTTTCTTTCGTTTGATTTGTTCATTTGCTTCACAAAAGGCTTGTTGCCTCTGTGATGGCAGTTTTGATAATTCTCCATTGTTGCTCCACCTCCTTCTAGCCTGTTTGCTAGTGCTTTTCTGAGCACTCTCCCATCTTGCCAAAGTCAGCCCTCCTAAAGTCCAGCACCCTCACTTTTGTATGGCTTGACTCTGTAGCTGAGTTTAACGTGAACCACACTGTTTGATGGTCACTTGTCCCCAGATGGCAACCCACTTCTAGATCTGAGATCCTCTCACTGCCCCGCTTTGAGAGCACGAGGTCTAAGATTGCCCCTCATGAGTGGGTTCTGAAACTAGCTGTCTTATGCCTGCCACCTGTAGGGCATCAATAACGGCCCTGTCTTGGATGTGGCTGCAGCAAATGTGCTCCACTTAACATCTGGCATATTCAGGTCTCCCATCAACAGTATCTCCCCTTTCTCTGCCATTCTAAGAATGCCTTCTATCATATCCTTGTCCATTCCTTCCCCCTGACATGGGGGTCTGTACACAACCCCTGTGCGGATTGTGGTGCCCTTTCCAGTCTCCAAGGTGACTCACAGTGCCTCCTCTCTCCCTGTTTACTCTTTGTTCAGTTGCTTTTATCCCTTCCTTTACATAGAGAGCTACTCCTCCCCCTCTCCCCTGCCTGTCTCTTCTGTAGGTTATGTACCCTGGTATGTTAACATCCCAGTCATGGTTCTCTGTGTACCATGTTTCTGTGACTGCTACTGATATCCAGGCATCCCTCTTCCATTAAGGCCATCAGCTCAGGGAGCTTGTTGCCCAGACTACTAGCATTGGTACTCATTACCTCCATTTCCTGATGGCCTTACTCCCTTTGCCCCATCCCTGTCCTTCTTGCCTTTGTCACTTTCTCCATTTACCCTGCCCTTCTCCCTATCGACACCTCTATGTTGGTGTTTGCCGCACTTACTACCGTGATTATTTGGGGGGGCTAGGATTTTCCTGCTCCTTGGCTAGTTTAAAAGCTTGCCAATGAAGCATTTAAACCTATCACCTAGGATTCTGGTTCCCCTCCCGGACAGATGCAGCCCATCATGCCAGTATAGGCTTGCATCACTCCAGGTGGACCCCCAGTCCACAATGAAGCCAAATTCCTGAGCTCCACACCAGTTTTTCAACCACTTATTGAATCCCATGGTGCGGAACACCCTAGCCTCTCCTATGCCATAGATGGGTAGCACCTCTGAGAAGGTTACCATGCGTGCTACTTGACTAAGGCCCCTCCCCAACTCCACAAACTCTTCCTGCACTTCTCTAATCCCTTTCTTAGCCAGGTCATTTGTCCCTAGGTGGACAATGACATCCAGCTCCCTCCCCTGTGCAGCTGCTCTGGCAATCCTGAGGATTCGCTTCCTGTCCCTGCAAGCCATGGAGCCAGGCAGGCACCTTACCTCCCTCTCCCCTTCCTCCCCCAGTTCTACCTTCCTAACAATGGAGTCCCCCACCAGGAGTTGTTTCCTTCCCCTGCAGGGTCCCCTGCCACCCTCCTGTGGGTCTCCTTTGTGGAGGTTCCCAGCATCCTCCTTGGTCTCCACTGTGGGTTCCTCCATGAGGAACCACACTTTGCCAGAATGGCATAGAAATTGTGGAGAGGTACAATGGGAGGGATGCGCCTCTGTTCCACCACCCTCACCCTCCCTGAGCCCACTGTGGTCCAACCGGTCCTCTTTCTTGGCAACCTCTGAGGCAACGGCAGTGGCACTGGTGGTCCCTGGATGGAAGAGGAGGTCCCACAAATCCTGGCCAACTCAGCCTGGAGATGAGCAACCTCCTCCTCAGCCCAGAGAGGTGCTCTGCAGATGGGACAACACTGCATCCTCCAGAACATCTCCTGGAAGACTGCTCCACAGCCACTGCACTGCACTACTCCAATCATGTCTTATTTCTGGCCCCTTAACTGTTTGCAATCCTTACTCTTTCCTCTGTTTTTTTTTTCTCTCTCCTTACTTTCTGCCTGTGTGCCCTTTAAGCTCCTGATTGTCCTGTTCAGAGACAAGAATATCCTATATTTTGCAGTAGACCACTTACTTGCTCAGAGGCAGACCTCCAGCAGCTAGAGGGGGCCAGAGAGCTACTCTTGCCCTTCTAGGATGGTGGGTCCTTGGTGGTTCTGTGATCACTCACTTCCTGCCCCTAAACAGGAAGTTCCTGTTGTCAGTCAAATTCTGTGCCTATAAAAATAGAACTAGCTTTGGGTGGAGGGGAGGAAGGAGGGCAATATAGTCCCAGCAGAGAAGTTCAGTCACACAGCAGTCCTTTCTCCTGGTGTCTTCTGCCGTATTAGCAGAAACTTTCTAAGGCAGTCTTTAAATGTAGCTTCCTTCTAGCTAAGCCACCCCCTACTTACCAGATCTTTCTACAAGTAATTTAAACCTCACAGCAGTTAAGTCCTTTCAGTCACCTGAGATTTACACCTAGATAACTCTTCAGATACCCATTCAGTTCAGTTAACCCAAACACACACTTTTTTTTTTTTGGTATGTTAGTTTTTTTACCCTAAATTAAAGGTCAAATACAAAAGTTCTTCTACTTTAGTCCCAGCAGAGAAGTTCAGTCTCACAGCAGTCCTTTCTCCTGGTGTCTTCTGCCAAGCACCCATAGTAAATATCCAAAAATTCTCTCTCTTCGGCTCAAAAGGTCACCCCTACTTCCACCTCTTGGGCCTAATTTCACTTGTTCCAGACCAATGCATTAAAGGATATGTTCTTGCTAATTAATTACATTTTTCTTGTGAACTGACCATGCATTCTCCAGATGACCATTTTTTATTGCCCTCAGATGCTCCCCGATTCTTTATTTCCATTTCCTTTTTGTCTTACCGATGCAGTATGCACCACACTTACACATCGACATGTAGACCACATATGTGGCGTTACAATTAATAAAATGGGTGATGTCATGCATTCTACCATTGTGTGGATTCCTAACCACAATACATTCATATATGTCCTTACAGAAAGTACAGTTATCACACTTCTTACACCTGCGTGGAAGGGGAGGTAGCCAATTCCTGGGTGGTTCTGGTTTCTGTGAGAAACTGCCAACATATTCTTCAAGTTCCTGGCCCTTCTGTAAGACATTCTCAGGGGTACTTTAGCAACCTCCCTAAGTCTGTAATCTGCAGAAAGAACATGCCAGTTCTTATTCACAATGTTTTTACCCGCCAAGATCTAGTACTGTATGTGGTTACAAAGTTCAATTGATCAGGGTTTGTGTTTTTTTGCTGTTTATTTCCTATGAAGAGATCATTTTTGTCCTTGTTATCACAAAATTATTTGGCTCTGTTAAGGGTTTCTATGGAATAGCCTCTTTCTAAGAAGCAATCTTTTTTGGTTCTGCAGTTCCCTTGTGAGCTCCAGAACTGTATTACAGTTTCTCTTAATCCTGCAATACTGACTCTTGGGATGTTTCCTTCGTGTGGTGGGGGTGACTACTGCTAGCTAAGTGAATGATATTCCTGTCCATGGATTTTCTAAAAAGTGTAGTTTCCACTCTACCTTCACTAATCGTAATTCTTAAATCCATGAATGACACCTCCTCCTAGCTTGCTTCATAAGTGAATCTAGGATTAGTATTTGAACTATGTAGAAATTATATAAATTCTGCTAATTCCTTTACGCTACCCTGCCACATGAGGAAAACAACATCATCAATAAAACATTTCAATAATCTAATTTTAGAAAAAAATGGATTTTCATGTCTATTTCAAATAGTATCCTCTTTCCAGAACCCAAGAAACAAATTGGCGTAATTGGGGGCAGATCTTGCCCCATGGCTGTTCCCTTACATTGTTGGTATGTCTCATTCTGAAACATAAAGTAATTACCCTCCAGGGCCAATCTGGCTAATTCCAAAAGAAAATCCATCTTAGATATACCCAATCAATCAGGCCTGAGTAACGTGCACAGGATCTTACAGAATAAATTTTGTGATCAAGGCTTCTTGCATCATCATGACCAAAATGAAGACATTAGGGGCATCAGATTCAGAAAACAGGGCAAGTACAGTGCAAATGTTTTCGCTGCACTTGCCCATGCACTTACCCTGGCTGCTATGACATTCAGATGGATAGTAAGTGATGCAATCCAACTGAATATCGATCCATGTTGACACAGCACTATGGGAATCTGCACGACCCCAACACAGACCAGGGCTACATATGGCCCCCAGGGAATAGCGCTGCCTGAAATAGGATAGCGCCATGTCCCTTGTGGGCTACATTCAGACCAAGCATGTAAATGAGCCAATTGAGCTTGTAAGGCACTAAGGAACAACCTGCATAGCCATTATGGGCTCCTTTGCATGGGGTGCAACAGCCCCTCACTACTACTTACACAGAATAAATGACAGCCTTGGTGCTTCAGTGACCCCCTCAACATCACCCATTCTTCATATAGATATGTATTCCCTGGAGGTCCAATGGTTCACCTGCCCACCTGATTACCTGTTTCTGATATATATTTATTTCCTGGTGGTCCAGTGGTTCATCCCACCCCCTTGATCACCCATTTATTATATATTTATGTATTCCTTGATGGTCCAGTGGTTCCCACCTGAACAGCCCCATCTGACCCACCCACTCGCACCCCGCCTCCCTGCACCATCCCCTTACCCATGTGTCCAGTGCCCTGACAGCTACATACAGTGGACTGCACAGCTTTCCTCTCACCTCCATGACCAGCTACCATATGAGCTGTCAGTGTGAGCACCTACTGTAGAAACCACTGGATCACCAGGGAATAATATAAAGAGTGAGAATGAGTGATTGAGGGGTGAGGGAACCACTGGACCACCAGGGACTACATAAATGTATGATAAATGGATGATGGGGGAGCCACTGGACCAACAGAGAATAAGCAACATTATAGGGAATGGGAGATCGGGGACAGGATGCTGTAGTAAAGTTACTCTGCCTTTGGGGGGGGTGCAGGCCTACTGCCAAGCTACAAGGTGGTTTTCGGCAGTGGTAAACAGCCCCACTTAAGGGGTTGCTTACCACTACTGCAAACCTTTGAATATCCTGCTGCACCAGTATGCATGAACTGGCCCCCTCATTTGCATAGATGCAGAGGTATTTTGGTGCCCTAGCATTGCTACTTTTGGGGGGCACTCCCAGGGCCTCAGTGGCATTCCCAGGGCCTCTGAATATGGCCCAGGCATGAGCGCTTGAACAAACCTGGGTAAGCACCTGTGCTAACCATATTAGAGCAGGTGCTAACCTTTGACTATCCAGCCCTGTATATTTAGGCCAGGATTTTGTTCAACGTCTCCAGAAACTGATGACAAGATAATGACTAAACTATCACTCACTATGTTTGAGGTGTTTAAACATTTAATAACACTTCAGGTATTAGCTAAATTTCCACCAACTATCATGGATAAGTAATTATTTGTAAACTTATTTTTTCTCTGATAATAATGTCATAACTGGTTGGAGTGGTTAACAAACAATATTTATGTAGATTAAGGTTCCCATTTTTCATACTCTGAAAAGTTGGAAAAGTTGATTGATGCTTACCTCAAAGACATCAGTACCACAGAAGCAGTTCTGTGGAGAAACATATTTCTGAGTTCTGTTTCTACAGCACGCACGCTCACTGACAACCCATATGGTGGTCAGCTGCATAAGTCAGAGGAGGGCTGAGCTGGTCACCATATGAAGATGTCAGGGCACCAGACAAATGGATAAGGGGGGGTGCGGAAGGTGACCGGGTAGGTTGGATTCATGCTGTTTGAGGGGAACCACTGGACCACGAGGGTACAATATAAAGAATGAGAACAGGCAACTGGGGGATGTGGGGAACCACTGGACTACCAACTGATCCCAGGTCACTGAAAGTTCCTATGCCTCTTATGCACCACAGGCCCCAGTGTTTCCAAATCTCACACACATGCACACACTGTGCCACTCTGCATCTTTCCTCATTCCCCCACCAATACACAGGACCACACCCAAGCTAACACATGCATGTGCTGTGGCCCTATCCCCCCTCCCAAATACACAATAGTCCCTTCAGGGACACCAGACCTCCCATGTAGTGATGACCATCAGTTTCTCTGCTGTGGTGGTATTCACTATTACTACCCCCCCAACCTGCTCACTCATGGTTCCCAGTCCTCCTACACACAATGGGCCTCAAACTTTTCAAGATATTTAGATCACACACACACACACACACACATATATACAAGTTAGCACACACTGTGCCACTCTGGTCTCTTCACCCTCCACCCCCCCCGCCCAATACACAGGACCCTCCCAAAGCACACACATGCACACACACACAAGGATACATTATTCCTCTCCACTTCTCCCAACTACACAAAGCGGGCCCCTCAGGTTTCCCAGACCTCACACACAGCCAGCAGTACAGGCATTAAAAATTAAAGGACCTGCTGTCCATGTTACCACTGTGGACTTTGGACTGCAGAGTATAGAGCAGGCCTGCAGTAAAATAAAAGAAGAACAGACTAGCTGACAAGGCTAAAATGGAAGGAAGAATGAGTACCATCCATAGGTCCACATTACCACCAGTTAGCATTGGTGGCCACTACACGATTCCCTGGACCAGTCGGTGTACTTCCGAAGTTCAAGAGAGCAACAGCGCCAAGCCTGCATCCATTCAAAAAAAAAAAAAAAGGATCTGATTGCATGAAGTCCTGTTTCAGCACTAAAACTGCTGAACTAGAAGGTACAGATCTCTATTTTACTCAGTTGTTCTGTGGCTGAACACAGAAAGGGGCCATGACAAACTTCGGACATGAGTGCAAGCCTATCAACAGAGATTTGTTGCCAACAGGAGACACTAGTGGTATGGGCAACACTTGTTTTAGACTAAGTATGACCTCATGTAAATCCCAAGCACAAAGAAAAAAGGAGAGAGAAGTTAATCTCTAGCCAAGTAAGCATCCACAGTGTACGTGCCTATGACTGACCAAATCATTGCTGTAAGTGGCAAATGTAAATTTTTTACATTAAAAAAGAAACTGCAAAACCCATTCGGAACAGATCAATCTTAGACTTTAATGCTTATTTGGTTTCCTCCTTGCCTCAGCACCGCAACAGGGCCCACCCATCTTATCTCTTAACAGAACTGGCAGAAACTATTTGCCCGGCACACAGCAAGCTCAACAGTTAAGATAGGATTCCACATTCCTAATTAATACAGCAGAGTTTTTTTGGGAAAAAGCACAATTTCCAATTCTTTATTTAAGCAGCAAGACAACCGTAGAGACTGGTGAGAACTGTTCAGTTCAGCCACGACTACTGCCTCAGCTGAACAACTTGATGCATTCCCACTTGAAGAGCTTGAAGTGGTCATGCTCACTTTTTCATTGGCTTGACTAGAAACATTTTTTATTGGTTCTCCTGGTATTACTATGGTGACAACTGCATTCTGCCCTAGTTGCCATAGAAACACTACATAACTGGGAGAGGCAATAAAATTCTGTTTTCATTACCAGTAGCATGGCAGGCAGGCAGATTAGCCATCCATGATCACCTTTCTTACCACAGCTTTGATGGCACATTTAGCGTAAATATCAATTTCTCCTGTTTTGCATGCACTAAATAAGAACAGACACCACTTCACAGTCCATGAATGTATTTAAAAGAGGGGAAAAAAAATTGTTGTCCAAAAAAAGTGGGCAGGCCAAAATACATGTTTGGCACCCCCTTGGAAAAAAGTGGAGGGGGGCATGGCAGGGTGGGTTCCTCCTCCTGTACTTGCCACCACTGCCTGTATGTTTGGGCCAGGATTTTCATCAATGTCTCCAGAAACTGATGATAAGGTAATGATTACACTATCACTATGTGGGAGGTGTTTAAACATTTAATATCACTTTGGGTATTAGCTAAAGTTCCACCAGCCATAAGGAATAAGTAATTATTTGTAAATTTATTTTTCTCTGATACTTAATAATGTTATGACTGGTTGGAGTAGCTAAAAAACAATATTTATGTAGACTAAGGTTCCCATTTGTCATACTCTGTAAACTTTACTGATGGTTACCCCAAAGACATGTTAAAATCAGTACTACAGGAGCAGTTCTCAGGAGAAACATGCTTTTGAATGGAACTAAGTAAACTAATTGCCTCTGGAAGTTAGTATAGATGAAATGGCTATCTCTTCAAATATTAATCCTTAAATTCAATGCGGGCATTTGAAAATATACTTACAGCTGTTAGTGGCCAGGTTATAAGTGGATTAACCCATTCAGGAGGCATGGGTTACTGGATAATTAATCCATAGCTGAGTGGTTGTTGGAAGTCGGCCTGTGGACTCATGCAACACCCCCCCCCCCAGCTGTGGATTAATTCTCCAGTAACCCACACCTCCTGAGTGGGTTAATGCTTACATAAGAAAGAGCTACACCTCCTAACTATCTAGACTAAATTCCATACAATGCAGTAGTATCTCATTCTAACATACATAAAGAATAAAAAGTAAAAATTAAAAAAATAAAAAGACCTCGAAACAGTCATCCCTCTCAGGACTGTCCTGAAAGAGTCCCACAGGAGTATCGCAGAGTCAGAGCTGAGAACAACACATCACAAAAATACAAGTCAGAAACAAATTGCAATAATATACTTTGGACTGGATTTACAAAAATATATAGTGTATATGCACTAATATTGTTCAGACATTGACATTTTAAGGAAACAGTGTGGTCTAGTGGCTAGAGCACTGACTGGTAAACCAGACTGCCAAGGTTCAAATCTCACCAGAGCTACTTACTCATTGTGTGACCTGGAGTAAGTCATGTAATGTCTCAGTGCTTCAATCCACCCAGCTGTAGAAGACAAAACTGCAGGATGCCACTGAAAACTAAATATGGTATCTAAGCTAGACTATCCTGGGTAAGTACATTGCAAAGAAAAATAATTGTATTCTTAAGCAATACAAGACAGCTAACTTTTTCATTTTAATGGAAGACAGCCCCTCAAGGTTCCATTTTAAGAGATGGAACCTTTTAAAAGCCAGATGTAAACATGAAGGATTTTCAATCTCAAATGTCCCTTATTGAATCAACCACTATGCCAAAATGTTCATGAAGAAGTAACTATAATCCAAACTATAATTACATGTTATCCACATAACAGTAACAATTTAGACACAGTTTGTGTATTAGTGGCCACAACAGAAATAAGTAAATCTTAAATAGCTGCAAGTTAGGTGGGAGCTCCCTTCTATGTATACACATAATTCCTCTACTCTAGTCTGGGAAGTGGAAAACCTCATGGTAAATGTTAAGTTTGGCATCAAAAATACTCATGGCTATACCAAAGTGAGGGGATGGAATTCAAGGGCAGACATCTGGATGGGGCTAACAGCATTGCTCTGTGTCCAGGCTGACTCTAAGAAAAGAAAACAAAAACAGTTTGAATGATGGCTCGGGAATCAGCGGTGAATGGAATGCTTGTGCTGGTCTTGGTGTTGTTGATGATGTGGCTGCAGTGGAAATAAATGCTGATGATGCACCTCGAGCATAAATAAATTATTTATTTACACTCCAGATGCATTATCACTGCAAATAAACAGGTTTATTTCTCGATTTTTATTCACATTCCCATTGCATAAAAACTATTTAATATATAAAATTGTATTTTATCCATGCCACTATTTAATGATATCCAGGAGTGACAAAGAGTTTCCCATTGAGTCATGGAAATAACTATCTGCAACTCCTTCTGTCAGCTTTTCTGCAAGAACGATAAATCTGGGACAATATAAAAAGTAGGAAAATTGTAGGGTCTTTATAATAATTTGTCCCAACATGAGTCTTGTGAAATAATGTCAAAATGTAAATGACCCCTTCTGAGAACATGAGTACCCTTGATTATTTTTCTCAGCACTTCTCATACTCAAAGAAAAATGAAAATAAAAATGGTTACAATGTAGTCAATACTGAGTTTAAAGACATTGATATTATTCAAGAATGTTGTTTTCTGAAAGATCATCAATGCATTGTATCAGCTTTGTTGTGTTGGGTGGTGGGATGGGTACTTTTCATGGAACACTGAGAAGCTGGTATAGCCTAGTAGTCACCTAGAATGCTTCATATGGAATATAAAGTTCAATTTACAGAATATATCCCCCACTGGATGGGCAGCGATATAATGCCATCTTCTACATAAGTTATTTTGAAAGATAATAGAAACTGGCATGTGGTAAGTTGGGAGAAATAATAGGAGTTGGATGAGATGGAGATTTTAGTCATAGAAATATATAGTTTACAAGTGAATCTTCTGCTGGAAGCCTTTAGGATGGACTGTTTAGGGTACTGAAAAAATGATTGTCTGTTTTTGCCACTGCAGCTAAGAAACGTTATCATTAGAAAGTGGTTAAGAAATTCCTTCTAGAAATTCCTTCTAGCCAAGGCAGAATAGTGGGACACATTGAATGGGATTTATCAGACAGAAAAGCTAACACACTGTGAGTCTGCAGATGGATGCTTTTGAATATATGGATATTTTGGGTAGCATTTATCATCCCATGAGAAACTGAATTTGTTGCTCAAAGTGATACTTTTGAATGCATAAGGCATAAAAGGAGGCAAGTAGATCAAGAAGAGACACAAGTACAGAGAAGTTCAGTTCAAGCCTGATTATAATGGACTGGGCAAGGCCAGAAAAATATTTTGTTTTCTGAAATGAGCATTGAGGAAATGTAAAGTGATTTTTTTGTCAATTAAACTGTATTCAAGAAAATCAAAAGAAACAATTAAATACAACTCTATACTAATAAACATATAACAAATTATGTGCACAGTAAGTAACATTAGTAACTTTGAAGGCAAGAATTTAATTAATGAATGATAAATTAAAACCAGTTTATATAGATATTGTATCCGATGGGACATTCCAATGGAAAACATTCTCAGAAGAATTTTCAGAAGGCCACATAATGATTTTATTGCTGTGTTGCAGAACTGCACAACATTCTCTGATACAGCTAGACCAAAAAATAATGACACACTTTGCACTAGACTGTCCCCTTGCAACAACCACTGTGCCCTCTATTCCTCTCCTTCCCTTCCCTCCTTTGAAGCCAAACATTTCTCTCTCATTGTTTTTCCTTTACTTCCAAATTCTAACTTGTCTCTCTCCCCCTACCTTATTTCCCTCTTTTCACCTCCCCTCTGCCCCCACTTACTCCCTCTGTAATTCTGACCCCAGATCCCTCACCCCTCTATACATGAAATCTTCTGCTGGATAAGCTGCTGTCTTCTTCTAGTTCTCCAAGCTCTGATCATCTGTTCCTCCTACTATCTGCACTGCTTCCTCAGTCTTCTCTCTTCTCCTTCAAATCCTTTCTTCATGACTTCTCTACTAACTCCTGTAACTACCCTTGACTGCACTGTATCCTGGCATCCTCACCACCTACAATCTGTCTTCGAGGCAATGTCTCATATGTTTTTTTTTTGTGCATGGTCTGTGTCAAAACTAGTACAATACTCCTGTCAGTTTTGTTACAGCTAATCGCATGTGTTTATTCTACAGTATGTTTATGTTTAACTCATCTTTCAACGATGTACTCACAATTTACTGTACTCCTCTTTCCCTACCCAAAGGATGCATCTGGAAACAAGCTATTATTTAGTATGTATTTCCTGGTAAAACTTAACATAAATAAATAAATAATAAAAGGTAGTCTAACTTTCACCACAGTTACATGAAATTGTGGGGAAAATGATGGCACTTGAATCAAACAGAATAATACATGTATAATTTATTTCAAAGAAAGCACCTGCAAACCACAAAAAAAAGTGTTTCAAAAACTGGAATGCCTTTGAAAATAGGTCACTCAAGTTTTGGCCTAATTGGGTGGATGCTGACAGATCTGAATACCAGAGAACTATCAGCATTCAAGGCCTCCAAAAATCCCACCCTCAGTGTTAATTCAATACTACAGAATGGATTTTTAAAAAGGGTGGACACTGATGCAGATATGTGTTCTACCTATATCTTTAGCTGCCCCATTGTGCCAAACTTGGAAACCTATTTTCAAAGGGTCCCAAGTTTTTGCAACAATTATTGTCATTTTCTGCCGCTTGTGTCAAAAAAATTATGCATGCATCAAAAAATGCTGCATGTATTAAACGTGGTGCATGGTTCCAAAAAATTAAGCATTTGTTTCATTCAGACTCTGCATTTCCACAGCCAAACTCTGGATACTTAATAGAGGGCCCAACAGGTCTGACAGAAGTCTGCTTTGCAAATATGGATGAACACATCCCAAATGGATCTGTTATAAAAACTCTGCCCCTGACCGGCCTGGTGGCACTGAGGGTTGAGGCGCTGGATGCCACACCTCGCACCACACCGGCAACCCGGGTTCGAGTACGGACTCGGGTTGCGAGAGTCATTGAGGAAGGAGGATTGAGCATCCCCACGGATGCTCTCCTCCTTCGGGAAGGGATACCAGGGGTGTTTAATACACCCGACATCTGGGAGAGCTGGTGGAAGCACCGACTCTCGGGGGCAATGGTGGCTTCCATTGGGGGAGCTGGGGAGGGGAGGACGCCATCAGGCACTTGGAGCGTGTGTACGCACATTCTGGCCAAGCCGGCATCCTCAGTGGGATGGATGGGAAGGGACAGAAAAGCCGTAAAAAAACCCCTCTGCATTCTGGGATGACGGCCGCTCCAGCCACCCAGTGTGCAGTCATGGGCAGACCCCGTTGTGCAAAGGTGCTCCGTGGAGGAAAAGTGAGACAGGTAGGAGTTACTGGAGGCACTCAAGGGGCAGACTCAGTGAGGGATGGGTGGCATTCAGCAAGCCTGAAGGGGAGGAATGCCATGGGTGACCAGCAGGGGATAAAAAGAAATTTCAAATAAAATCCTGCCCCTGGGTTTTGTTTTGCTTGAGTTCTGGATGATGCTGATTTAAAGATAAAGAGCTAGCATCATTGATTCATGACTGCTCTAACCTCCTCTACCTCGAAGGCTGCTTGCACTAGGGACATGAATTACCAAAGATTACGTTTTATGCCTAACCATACCATGGATGTTCATACGTACTGATGAACTAGAGACATAAAAGAATTTATTGCTGATTTAAGAATGCAGCTGAGATGACACGAAAGTGACTTTTCTGGCATTAAAACCATTTTAATTACAACTTGTGAATGGATGTTTAATGAGCACCCCAATTGTGTGTTTTGGAGTAAACAGCTAGCATACTGCCTAAAACTAATATTAACTTTCAAAAAGCTGTGAACTATTACTTCTTGTTTCTGAAGTGTTTTCTTTCTCCTTTCATTAATTAAAAGATGTTCTACCTGACTGTGTTTGGTGTTAAGTGTGGATCAGTACTTTACCTGGAGACTGACATAGCTAGTACAGTACTATTTCTCCTCATACATCACCAGCCCTATGACCTCATGGTCTATGGCATCAAAACTGACCAAAAAGAGCCAGTCGTCTGCAGCCACATTGGTCACCTGTGATGTCACAATGAGTGGCATCACAATGCTGATGAGGAATGAAGAGAAACAAAACTAGATATGCCAATATCCAGGTAAAGCACAGCTCTTTACATCACACCTATAAGGTGGAAAGCCTTTTAATAAGCAAATGGGAGAAGAAAAAAAAACTTCAGAATGCATTCTTCCTCTGTATGTAAATAACTCAGGGTTGCCCCTGAAAATGGGACTTTATTGTCTCAGTGGGTCTACTCGGTTACCACAATTCAAATAAATAAACCAAAATTAAAAAGTAAAAACTGCTTTTAAAAAGTAATAACATTTTCTGACTGCTACTGTTGGTGCTGCTAGCTCTTTAATGCTATGCGTCAGCACTACAGATGCTTTGCCTACTACACAACAGTCTTTTCTTTTTTTTTGCAACTCAAAATTTTATTCAGTTTTTTACAGTTACAGAGAGAAGATCCATGTATATATGTACATAGACATTAGGATAATATGCAATGATAAACAGATCAACTCTCCCCAACCCCCTTCCTTCCCTACCCTTACCCACCCATACACACAGAGCCTAACCACATAATATAACACCATCTACCAATAGTAAAATACCTTTAGGATAATTGGAGAGAATACAGAGCATCGAGAGGACCCCATATTTTTTGGAATTTCTTAGGCTTATTATGTAGGCTAGCAGTGGTCTTCCCTATTCTAAGATGTGCCAATAATTCTTGTAACTATTCAGTATAAAGGAGTTCAGTCATATCTTTCCATTGCCTCAGGACCAATTTTTTGACTGACATAGCAACGAGGGTTATATAATATTTTCTGTTAGTAACTGAAATGGAAGAAAATTCCCCCAATATACAAATTTCTGCGGTAAATAGGTCTGTGAGGCCTAGTAAGGGATCAGCTTTCGACATGACAGCATTCCAGAGAGGAACTATCTTGGGGCATGTCCAAAAAATATGCAATAGATTACCCTCATCCTGAAGGCATCTTGTGCATGTGGGAGATGGAAGCAGTCTTAATCTAGTTAATTTATGGGGGGAGTAATAGAGGTTATGTAGAATTTTAAATTGTGTTAATCGGAGCCTGTCTTGTATGAAAAATTTATGACAATTCTGCCATAGAAAAGACGAGTTGATCTCTACATTGGGAAACAAAGAGGACCAGTATTGTGTCGGACCAAAACTGTCAGGCCATTTCCAAACATGGATCACTCCATGCATTTTGGATACAGCATGAGGTAGGCCTGCCAGAGGGGTTAGTTCAGTTAAGCAAGACAAGTTTGGGATAATGGGGGGAACATTTACAAAAGCCTTCAGTAATAAGTGTCATAGTTGAAATACTTTAAAAATGGCAGAGTTTGGGATATGAGCTTTGTTCAGAATTTCAGGTGATGAAAGCCATGCATTACCATCTTTCATGAAAAAGGTAATAGGATAATCCCCTAGTTGAGAGATCCATTTCAATTGGAGAGGTTTACCATCTATTGTAAGGTTAGGGTTCCCCCACCAAGGTTGAGATGGATCTACTGTGTGTCTATATTTCAAAAAGGAGCAAAGTTGGGAGTGGATTCTAATGGATAATGCGATGGGATTGCATTTTAATAGTGGGGGCAAAGATTTTAGGTTAACGTGTAAAAGTGAAGCAGGGGATAGCCCATGTTCTTGTATAAGTGTGCATTCTATTTTAAGCCATGTTAGTGTGAATGAGTGTGATACTGGGGGGTTTTCAGGTGTCATCCAACGCAAGTACTTACTTGCATGACTGGCCCAGTAGTATAGGCCTATGTTTGGTAGATACAACCCATCTTTTATTTTCGGCACTGTAAGTTTGTTATAAGCTATCCAGGGCCTCTTATCCACCCAGAGAAAGTCTGTGAATATCATATGTATCTTTAAACAGACCAAGGGCAACCACACATTCGAGAGATTAATTGGGTAGAATAAACGTGGGAAAACATTCATTTTGATTATATTTATTTTCCGCCAGAGAGAAATAGGGAGTAGTGACCATCTCTTAAGATCCTGTCTAATGATAGTTATAAGCGGGTCTAGATTCATTTTTATAAATCTATTCATGTTCCTAGAAAGAATGATTCCCAAATATCTCAGGGAATTGGGTTGCCAAGCAAAACCCACGGTTGAGACAGCTTGCTTCATCACTTTGTGATTCAGGGCCAAAAACACTGTTTTATCTTTGTTTAGTTTATAATTAGACATAGCGCTAAATTCCTCAAGGATTGAAAGCAAGGCAGGAATAGAGGTACTGGGGTGAGATAACTGAAGAAGCAAATCGTCTGCATAAGCCGATACCTTAACTAACTGGTGATGGATGGTAATACCCTGTACATCCAGACTATCTGTAATCCTACAAATAAGGGGTTCTAAATAAATATTAAATAAAAGGGAGGATAATGGGCAACCTTGCCTAGTCTCAGAATGTAGCGGGAAGGTTTCAGAAACCAGTCCATTACAAACAACTCGTGCCATCGGGGCTTTATAAAGCACTCCTATCCATTCTACAAATTTAGGGGGAAATCCAAATGCCACCAGTGACCGCAATAAAAAATTCCAATCCACTTTGTCTAATGCCTTCTCGGCATCCAGGGAGATGAAAACAGCAGGAAAATCGGCATCCCTGGAAGCCGAGAAGACATGTGCAAGAGTACAAAGGTGGTCCATCGAGGATCTGCCTTTCATAAAACCCACTTGTTCAGGTCCTATAATATCTGGCAAGATAGGGCTTAGCCAATCTGCTAAAAGTTTTGTTAATATTTTAACATCCTGATTAAGGAGGGAAATTGGTCTATAACTATATACCCTGTCGGGGGGGTTTACCTTCCTTAGGCAGTAAAGAAATCAAGGCTTCAAATAGAGATTTATCAGAATCTTGACCTGAAAGGATATGTTGAAATAATGAAAGAAGAGAGGGGGCTAATTGCTGGGCAAATACTTTATAAAAATTGGATGAGAAACCGTCTGGGCCAGGTGTCTTATCTGAGGGGAGAGCTTTAATTACTCTGATTATTTCTCCTAAGGTTAAAGGAGCAACTAGTGTTGATTTCTGGGAATCTGAAAGTGAAGGCAGAAAGGAGTTCACTAGGTAAGAATCCAATTGCGATGAAGGGGGATCACTCATTGGACTGTATAATTCAACATAGTAGCTCCGAAATTCAGAGGTTATGTCTATTGGGGATATTTTAAGGGTATCATCACTTTGAGAATGAACGGCCACAATAAATCTACAGGTTTCTTGCTGTTTGAGTTTAAGGGCTAAAAGATGACCTGCTTTTTCTCCTTGATCTAAATGGGATGCCTTAGCTTTCAGGATAGTAAATTCTACCTTTTCCCTTAATAAATTCAAGTATGAATCTTTTAAGCTCACTAAATCATGTCTAACTTGGTCCGGCGATTGGGGAGATAACGAATTTTCTAATGAGCGAATTTGGGACAATAAGAGTTGAAGGTGTTCCTCCTGATTTTTTTTTTCTTGGCAGCTAACCTGGTCAATAAGCCTCGTAAATACACTTTTAGGGAACACCATTCGATATCTGGTTTTCCAGTAGAGTTAACATTAATGTCGGTGAAAATTGTGATGTGTTCAGCTATATATTTAACATGTTCTGGATTTTTAAGAAGTTGATTGTTGACCTTCCAGAGCCCTCCTTTAATGGGAAAAGATGTAAAGGAAATCAGGCAAGATATTGGAGAATGGTCAGAAAGTGGACCTGAGAGTATGGATGAATCCATCACTCCAGGGATAAGAGCTTATGAAATAAGAAGGTAATCAATACGAGAAGATGAACGATGAACTGAGGATGTAAAAGTAAATTCTCTATCAGCAGGATGAAGAACACACCAGATATCTGTCAAACCTGTCCCATCTAAAAGGTCTCGTAATGCCCGCTGTGCAGGAGAGAGTCCTTTACGGAATCTACTAGAGTGGCCTAGGTATGGGTCAAAAACGAGATTTAAGTCACCCCCTATGATAATAGGAATGTGCGAGAAAGGGGTGAGGACATTGAGAAGGTGCATAAAAAAAACTAAGTGTGTCAATGTTGGGACCATATATACTACCCAGTATAATTTCTCTAGTGTGAAGCTTCTCTTTTACAAGTATATATCGCCCCTCTGGGTCTACAATAGTTTGATTAGGTGAAAATGGGATAGATCTATGCAACAATACCAAGACTCCACAACTCTGAGTATTGCATTCCGCTGCAAAATATTGACCCATTTGCAATCTGCGTAATTTAATTGCCTCAGAGTTAAGTATGCGGGATTCTTGTATGAAAACAATGTCCGCTTTCAAAAGATTCAGATGTTTAAGAATCTGGTATTGCTTAACTTTGTTTCTAGGCCCCCTAACATTCCAGATAAGTACTCTTAGTGCCCCAGCTATATAAATTCAAGAACTGGGTAAAGTATACAGTAGATATCATATAATTGCCCCTGTAGGTTATCTCTGTATGAAGCAAACCTCCCACTCCCCCCTCCAAGCCCCAACAATCAACACAAATAAATACAAAATTGTAGGAATTTTAAATCCCATACCCTGCCCACCTCTTGCCCTTTTTTCTATGCTCTGCCTTTTGCATCACACTCTAGAACATCCCCCCACTCCAACCACCATAACTAATTATATCTAGATAGAATTGTAAACAGAATCTAACAGTTAATAACAAACAGCACTAACGTTAACATTTTACCAACGTAGAATACCTACCTAAGACATATCAATTATTAGAATAACATAAACATTTGCCTCTGTTGAGCAGGAATTAACCACTAGTGAATCAAATAAAGAAATTAGCAAGTTGTATCAATAAGTATGCAGAAGAAGGCATCCTTAAAAATAAATTAAATAATTTGATCATGGCAGCTCAGGAAATTGTGTCAGCCACTACTTTCAGAAAACTAGATTTAAGGCAAACGAATAAAACAATAATATCCTGCTCTATCTTAGAATTCAGCTAAGAGTCCACACATAAAATTTTACGAAAAGAAATATAGAAACCATTCAACCTCCTGAAGTGCTTCAATTAGCTATTAACATCTTATATAAATGAGGTGCCTTCACTAGTATTGATTAATTAGCAAGCTCAATAACAAGTAACAGATCCCTACAATAACTGACTAATGAACAAGGTACCATATTGGGATGTCCATAAACAGCTGATTGTAGATGTAATCAGGAACGAGTAGCTAAACTCGTATCAATACTGCTAGCCCTTGATCAGATGTGGAGACAGGGCTCCCTCTAGCGGTGAAAACGGTAAAGTGTCAGAATGACAAACAATCGGCAAAAAACTTCTTGAATGAAGGAAAGGGAGCCAATCTACAACCAAAACTAGGGTCACCTCAACAATCAGTCCATTTGCTTGTATCTTCTCTGGATACATACCAGAACAGCCTTGCAAATTGTGAAGTGGTTGAAAACCCTGGGAGCCGATCAGCCCAGCAAAACCAGCTTGCTCGTAGTATGTGCGGATCCAAGAGGGCAAAACCAAGGCATACAACATCACCAAGGGTACAAAACCCCCCTTTTCTACTTTGTAGCTGCTTTGAATCATTATTTGTAACTCAATCACAGACCTTTAAAGAGATCAGGAAGAACAGATTTGAGCTGTACAGAAGCCGCTTCTTGATCCTCAAAGGAAGTCCACGTTCCAGCAATCAAAACATGCAGTTTTGCTGGATAAGCCATTTTAAACTTAATGCCTGTGGCAATTAGCTTAGATACTAGAGGATGAAAGGCTGTTCTCTTGAGGCGAACTGAGGTTGGTAGATCCTGGGTGATTCTCAGGCATTTCCCCTCCCAGCTAATTTCCTGCAGCTCTTTGATTTTCTGTAAGAAATGCTGCTTCTCCAAAAAGTTTAAAAAATGGAGTATTACTGGACGAGGGGGGACACCCATCACTGGCTTGGGATGTAAAGCTCTATGTGCCCTCTCGATGATATACTTAGCTCCAAAAGGAGAGGGGCCCACTAGCTTCTCCACTAACTTCTGGGTAAAATGGATAGTATCATGCCCCTCTTCCCCTTCGGGTATCCTATTATTACCACATTATTTCATCTACTACGCCCTTCAAGGTCTTCAGTTTTTAATTCAAGTTTAGCCATTCGTTGTCTGTAGGCAGTTAATTCAAGTTCAAATTTATCCTGTCATTTCTAAAGCGAACAGATTCGGACTGAATTGTCCGAGGTTTTTTGCAAGACTTCCTCCAGCCTTTGGGTTAAAGAGCCAAATTCCGACGTTAATTTGTGCAAATCCTCCCAAAATGGCCTAAACTGTTCCAAGAACTGCTGTAGAGTGAGCGGCTCACCGTCGGCATTAGAGGATCCAGTGCTGAAGCTAGCACTGGAGGCCCATGGTTTTTTCGGGGCCTTTTCGGGTGTCACGGGTGGTGTGTGCTTAGGCTGCAATTTTTAGTATCCACCTCCATAGAGAAGACAAAAAACGTTTCCCGATGTTCTTGCAATACTCTGACACCTTCAGGTATTCACTGTGGTGCTAGATCAGCAATATATATCGATATTGAGCTGAATTGTGAGATCGGGTGGTTGAAGCTGTACAGGGAAACCACTAGTCAGTCCGATGCATCGCCGGAAGTCCACAACAGTCTTTTCTAATATTCTGTATCAACTGAAGTCAGTTTGCATTGAATTTGATTATGGAACATAATGTTCTGTTGATTCTCAAAGGCTATGCAAATGCTTTACATCATGACTTCAAACGTAATCAGCGGCCATACAAATGACAGACTAATAAGTTACTAAAATATGCTGTCACTGTATGGGTTACCGCTAGCATTTTCAGTTGCTTTCAGTACTTAATGATAAGATAACCTGCTTTTTGCATATTGTTCTACTTCACAACAGATAAGAGGCCACAATAGTTAAATGTTTCCTATATAATAATAACTTTAATGATAAATGTAAGCTTTGAAAGGAGCACTTGGTATCTGTAAAGAGTTTAGTTAATAATCCTGTTTTATTTTTTTGTTAACTTGATCTATCTGCTAGAGAATTGAACCCTGATGAATTGAAAGGAACACTTGGCATCTGTAAAGATTTAATAACCCTGTATTTTATTAACTAGATCTGTCTGCTAGAGAACTGGACCCTGATGAATTGTAATGGCTAACCAGGATCAGCTCCTGGTGGAACTTGTGCTGAAATATACAAAGCAGGTTTGCTGGCTTGGTGGCATTACAGTACCTGTGTACCTGCTGTCAAAATTTCTCTTAATAGCAATATAGTCATTGTATATTGGAATGCATTCTAGGTTCATCATGTCCCCCACCTCCTCACCACGCCAGCTTTAAAAAGGTACCAACCAGTATGCTGTACAAAATATGTACTAATTTATAGGACTTTACCACCCAATTACTCAGGGTACCTGTCATTCCCTTGGTAAGCAGACATTTGTTCAGACATACCTTAAAGGTCTGTACTCTCCTCATTATGTCCAATGTCTCCACTGATAGGCTTTTTCACAGGTCCAACACTCTCTGGGTCATGAAGGGCCTCCTGATATTACCCCTATGTTTACCACCTTTAAGCTTCAAGGTGTGTCCCTGCATCCTGCAGGACTGCACCAGATCAAACATCTCCATCTGTTCAACTTTGTTGATAACCTTCAGTATGTAGAAGACTGACATGCCCCCTCCTCCTCAGACTCCTTTTCTCCAGATTGAACATGGTAGGGGGCAGCTGTTGCTCCTCAAAGCTTCTGTCCTCCATACCACTGAATATTTTGGTGGTTCTGTGTTGAATCCTCGGGACTACCTCAATATCCTTTTTGTATTGAGGAGCCTAGACTAGCCACAGTAGTCCAGCTGGGCCTGACTAGGGCCTTGTAAAGTTGCTGAAATACTTTGCCTTCTCTGCTGAATGTACTCCTTTTGATACACCCCAGAATTCTTCCAGCCTTCTAGACTGCAGCCATACCATTTGTCATGCTTTATCTCCTTGGCTATTATGACACCCTGGTCCTTTTCCTCCTCCACTTCGGCAAGAGGAGGCCCTCATGCAGTGTTTTGGCCCTACCTCTGTTTTTCCTTCTCAAGAATTGTATCTAACATTTGGCCACACTGAATCTAAAACTCCAGCAGTTTAACAAGGGAAACCCCACATATTTACACATAAAGAATGGGCAACCATACACAACAAGGTTGCATTTTCATCGAGGAGTAGAGATGACAGCATATAAACCTTGAGAGCAAAGACCTAGAGGTGCATGCTGTCATCTCAACCCTGAAATGGAAACACATGCTGAGATGTGTGGTTACCCATATTTTATTTTTTATAGTATGTGGTTTTTTACACCTGAGTGAGAGACCCCCACTGAAGTGAAAACAAAAAAACTAGCCATTTCTTTGTTTTGTTCTATCTAGGATCAAAATCAAACAGACCATTGAAAGTTAAAAGGTACAATTTTTGGCACTGGGTGGTTAGTAAGTAGCTAGGTGTGGAATAAATGAGAAATTTAAAATTTTATGACCTTTGAACTGTGCAGAACAACTGTTTGGAAAGGGCACAATACCACTTTGGAATGCACACAACTGTCTAGAATGTGCACAGCAAGGTTTTTGAGCAGGCTGGTTTTTATTCAGAAGAAATGCTAACCATATACTATAGCATATTTATTCATACCTACTTATTAAGTAAGGGGAGGGCAAATGATATGGACATAGAGACATTTCTGAACTTAAATTACTATGTCACTGTGTTTATCCAGCTCTTTCAAGTCCTCCTAAAATTTGTCCTCATCCTCATGGGAGTCCATCACTCTGGCCAGCTTTGCATCATTAGTGAACTTAAGCAGCCTACTGTAGATTCCAGCTTCCAGAGTGTTGCTGAAAACACTGAACTGCAGGGCACCAGTATTGATCTCTGAGGGACATTGCTGAGTACTCCTCTCCAGCCATAGTGCACTTGTACCACAACTGTTTGCTTCTTGTCTTCAAACCTCCCTCCCACCAACCTCCTCCTCCTCCTCCTCCTCCTTATCATTCTCCCTCTTCTCCTCTGCTATGTTTTGTTTAACCCACCCTCCAAAGGGCACAGCACCAATGGACTGAATGCTCAACTCCTGCAGCTCTGTGTCCCTGCTATTTCTGTCACTACAGCTACCCTTCTTAACCTTTCTTTCTATCTTGGGATGGTACTCCAGGAATGAAAGCAAGCAAGCTAAAATTCTGACACTCCCCTAGTAATTACTGCCACATTTTCATCCTCCCTCCCCTGGCAAAAAGCAAGAGAAATATGTTCTTTTCCATAACTCCCCTTCTTTTTTTTTTAACTTGAAATTTTATTTACATTCTGACATAGAGAACAATGCAAGTGCACAATTCAGTGCCTACAAGGCATATCAGCTATCAAAGAAGTGACAATAAATGATATAGCCCCTTCAGTTACATAAAGTCCATTTGGTGTAGATTGTTTGAGTCCCCTTCTTTGTTCCCCCTTTCCAGCCTAGTTTTTGCAAGTCTACTACAATATGGGAACTACAAATTATAGGAATATGGCAGGACCCTAGGTCCAAAGGGAAGTAAAACTCTGCATGGAATCTTGAGAATTAGCCTTGTTGCTGAAAAATAAAGACAAGCTAGAATAGGGGCTCTGAAAGCAGGCATCAAGAGACAAATAAAAAGACAGGGACTGCAGTTGCAATAGGTGGGTCTATGATTACAATATGTGTTAACCTACTTCTAAGTCTTTTTGTGATGAATTAAAGATCATGTTTTAATGCTGATGCCATTCCCATAAACCATAACTTCATTAGGTACAGTACTGCCTCCTGATATAGTAATATATAGAAAACCATCTGATATAAATTCAGTTGTTACATAGATATGTAGAATTATTTAAAATCTCTAAAACAAAACATATAGTAAAACCATTTGACTATTCAAAGGTATTACATAAAACAAACACTAAAAAGACTGTATACTAATGATGACATAGTGTCATCTTACATACATACATACATACATATGTGTGTGTTGGCTAAAACCTAGTCACATGACCAAACATGGTGTGTACCATTGCACTGTTGCCATGACAATAGATTAAAGTCTCTGAACTATTGTCCTCAAACCAGAAAGTAGTCTTCTGAGCATGATTAGTGCATTCCTTAACCTGTTTCCTGATCTTTAAAAGCTGCTACTGATCTGACAAGCTATTGTTGCTAATTAAAAGTTACTCCAACTCATTAAATATATCAGCTGGTTAACGAGAACTGAAAGCTAGTATGCTCTCAAGCTACACAAAAACCTGCACAAATCTGTTTTAAAATGTGCTTCTAAGTGCTGGCTATCTTAGTGTTGTTAGCAAATTTGCAGATCATGCCCAAGATATTGTTATACGGTCCCCCACATATATACAATATATGAAAAACTGTAGTAGCCTCATTGCTGACCTTGAGGAGCCTCCTGGTCACCATGTCCCAAGTAGATGAATGCTCATTAATTGTAACTTTTTGCTATCTGTTAGTCAACCAATCAGTAACCCAACTTACAATGTTTGTGCTAATGCCCATGGATTTTACTTTTGCAATGAATTCCTCATGCAGAACTGTGTTGAAAGTTTTGAACACCTTAGAGAAATCCAGGTAAATCATATCAGCTGGTACATTTTCATCCATTGCCTTACTAATTGGCTCAAAAAACTTTAAAGTTAAAGTCCCCCGAGACTTTTACTCTGTTTCCCGTATAGTTTGTAGGCATGTAAAATGATTGGCTCTTTTGAACCTTCTTAATTTCATCAGGATTTAAATGTAAATGAAGGTACTTACTGTAAGACTGGCGAGAAAAGCTGCTTAACTCCCTTGCAAAGGTCATCATAACATGGCTGTTGTATGGCTTCCTGGAATTTTTTTATGATTTGGTGCTAAAGCCTGTAGCAGATACACTGTATTAATCAGTGTTGTTGGTGTCCTGTGCAGTCCCTGTGTTCTTGTCTTATGCTGGCCATGAAAGTTTTCAAGGCATGAGAAGTGCCCTGCTGTTTTCTGTAGTTTAAAGTGTACCTGAGTTAGAACAAAAAACTACTTTTAGAGAATACAGAGACATCACAAGACATGTAACAGAACTGAATGAGTGTGTAACTTTTGCTGGCTTGTGCATGTACACATCATCAACTCCCATGATGCCCTGCAAGAGTGGGGTCATGACCTTTGGAATGGAAACAAACAGGTTTTCACACCAGGGCAAAATGGAGGGAAGTAACCTAATTTATAGTAAAACAAAAATATCTGTGGTGCTCATAAGCCCTTTGTAGGGGCGACCAACCCATGTATCCAGTGCAGTATATCAGGGTGTAATTCATGTAAATCTTTGTTCTTGACAGAACAGTTCTATATGCAGTCAGACTCAAAAAGTACCAACCCATTCAGAGTATAAACTTCACTTCCTGAGTATTTTATTTCTGTTAGCAGTATACAAGACAGCCCCCCACATCTATTTAGACACTTATAGTGATGTGTCCTATTTTTGTGGAAAAAAGACTGGCAATGTTTTTACAATGTTCATAAGATTCATAAAGTCACTGTACCCTTTTTTCTTTTAGACAGTTCATCCATTATGTCTCTGCTCGTTTCTGCTTTCGAGGCTCAATTGCCTAATCCATAGTATGAAGTTGTATTTTTTATTGAAGGAAAAGGACACCGTCTCCTTCAAATGGTCCAGCCAGATTTCTTTTGTTTACTTGTTATTTAACTTGCGCATATAGCCAAGACACTTCCATAGCCTCCATAACAAAAGCTGGCAGCCATTAGGCTGTCTGTGTGCCGCTATATTCTGCTGCACAGGTTCTTGCTGCTCACCTTCAGTTTCTGGCCAACACTCAAGTCACATGCTTACGATTTGGAGCTCACCTGACCCCATCATTAGAGCTAACTGGTTGTGGGACAGGGCTGCTCTTTGTACATCTCCTGTCTCCTAGGCAGCCAGTAACTTTAGCAAACTGGACGGCTTTTTCTGTATTGCTATGACTCATCCTCCCAGCTTATTGCACTTGCCAGTTAGTAGTTAAAATTGCTTTTGCAAGTTTGGTGTTCAAGTAGTGCATCCAGAGATTTTTTATTATTTGTTTTTTTATATTTTTGTTTTTTGGGGTTTTACTTCATTTTTATCCACTGTGTAAACTTTTACTCTTTCTAGCCTTATATTCAATCCTTCTCCTTTATTTAATGTGCTCCTATGACACATTCACCCTGTGTGAAAATGATATTTTTTATATACTCTTTTTGCTACTTTATTCACCTTTAAGTTTAAAACAAGGGAGAGATGTTTCTCTTCCTTTTCTCAATTCATCCTTTAAAGTGTTCAGTCTGTTTGTGTTCCACAGTACTTTTCTTCTTATTTCATAAATAACTACTATATCCTGTGTCCTTATTTAAGCCTTTTGGCCACATAGTCTCCAACCTGTATATCCAGTAAGCTTCTTATTGTCTTAGCAATTCCTTCAGGTCACCACCTCTTGCAGGTAGGTTGACCTTTTCTAACTCCATGTGTGTTAGTGAGGTGGCTGATCCGTGGCCTGCCTCTGAATAATGCTTAGCCATTGCATACTTTATGTCCTTCACTCTAATAGCAGTTTTTATGCTTGCCAATGCTGTTTTTTAATGCTGTCTTTGTCTGTCCCACATATGTGTATCCACATGAGCATTTAATCATATAGATCACTATTTCACTTGCACAGTTGATAAAGCCTTTTATTGTGTATTTTTCCCAGATCTGGGGTGGCAGAAATATTTGCTGTCCCTGATATTACTGCACTGTGTGCAATTGCTGCATCTGTAGTTTCCTGAGGGCAACCAATCCATCTCAAATGTAACTTTTTTTCTTTAAATAATGTTCTGACCAGTTCGTCTTTTAAATTATTGTTCCTTCTGTAGCTGAATAGTGGACCTTGTTCCACCATTCCTTTTAAGCTATTGTCCATTTCTAACACCTTCCAGTGTTTCTTCATGATATTTTTGATTTCACCATATTTAACCATGTAGGTCGTGTTGAAGCAGATGTGTTCATTATTTTGTTCTTTTTCTCTATTTTCAACCAGAAAATCTCTGGTTTTGGTGTTCACCTTTTTACTGCATTAAATAGAACCCCTGGTTTGTACCCTGTCCTTAACAATCTGCACCACATTTCTGCAGACTCAGTCAGTCTGTATTCTGGTTCCATGTCATAACAGTGATTGTGGAAAGGCAATCACCATTACGGCAAGTGTATGTCACCAAAAATCAGTTTTGGTGATGCACACTCACAGCGCAAACAAAAACGGCACCTGAGAACTACAAGTCTCATTGTTAATGCAGGGGACTGCACCCCCCCACGCACCCCTACTTGAGGATTCTCAACTCAAGGGGGGTGCATGTCGGGGGTGAAAAACTTAAAAAAATACATGCCGCCTGCCAGCAAAAAAAAAAAACATACCACGCCAGACCTGAACCCTGGACCCTGCGCCCACAGCCGACCGCCTTCCCCACTACACTAGTGGACCAGGTCGCCAGCTGTCCAACACACCCTCTCCCACATACCATCCCTCCCCTGCCTCTCCCCTGTGTGAGTGTGCACACACATATACCTGCTACTTCCTGTCACAATATTCGCCCACCCCAGTATCCAGTCACCCCCTGCTTGGTAGCCATGAACACAGGTGCTGTAACTGAGTCACTGTTTTTGTCAGTGCCCAATTTCGGTCACCTTGTTCACTGGATACCCTGTATTCTTCTTCACTGCAGTTTCTCTTTATGAATAGCAACTGACCTTTAGGTATATTATTTTTTGTATGCTTTGGATGGTGACTGTGATAATGCAAAATTGAATTATGGTCAGTTTCTTTCCTAAATAACCTTGTTTCCAAATTTTTTTACATAGGTCTTTAAGTCTAGGAAATTAACCTCCTCTGTGCTGTAATTTGATATAAACTTTAGATTCTCATTTCTTGCATTTATGTAGTCTAGAAATTCCTTTGTCATTTCACTGCCTTCCCAGATAAAAAATACATCATCCACAAACCGCATCCACATAGTAATATTTTTATGCCAGCTATTTTTTGTTCCATCCCAAATATTTTCTTCCTCCCAGTCCCCTACATAAAGGGTTGCCAAGGAGGGAGCAAACATGGTGCCCATTGTGGTACCGTGTATTTGTTGGTAGTAGCTATTCCCAAAGATGAAATAATTATTAGTTAGCACTAAATCTGCTATTTTTATGATGAATTTGGAGGGGGGGGGGACTACAGCTAAATCCACTTTCATTCAAACATTTCTGGAGTGAGGCTATACCCATACCATAAGGGATGTTGTTATCAAGATTCTGTACGTCACAAGTGACTAGAGTGATACTATCTGTAGTTCTGATTTATTTTATTTTATTCAGTACATCTTTTGTGCCAAAGATATGTGATTTCACCTTAGCAGTGAAGAGGCGAAAAAAAAAAGTCCACGAATTTGGACAAGGGTTCTGTGGCTGAATTTATACTGCTCACAATCGGGTGATCGGGGGGGAGGGATATCTTTATTTTTAATGTACTTTGGGTAGCAAGTAGATTGTTAGTTTTACAGGGTACTCTACAATCAAAAAGTTATTTTCTTTTTCTGTAATCCATTTTTTTCATGCACCTCATTTATAAATTCTTTGATCTTTATTTTGATTTTCTCTGTTGGATCTTCCTTTAATTTTTTGTAGAATGTTTCATTTGTTAGCTGTCTTTCCATTTCCCGTATGTATAGATTTTTTCCCCATAACACTATAGCTCCCTCTTTGTCTGCTTTTTTTATGACTGTGTCTGGCATATCTTTTATTTCTTCTAATGCTTTTCTTTCTTCTTTTGTTAGGTTATCTGTTTTTGAAAAATGTTAATACCTTTTCAAAACCTTTTCCACATCCTCATCCACCAGTTTGCTAAATATTTGTGTAGCTGCAATTCCTGTCATGATAGGTATAAACTTTGATTTTTGCTTAAATGGTGTTTTTTCTCTTAAACATTCTCTTTCTTCCTCCACTCCTTCTTCATTCAGTGTAATGCTGCTTATTGTAGTTATGGTGGGAACACTCATTTGCATAGCTTCTTGTTTTGAAAAGAATGATTTCAAATGTAACTGTCTGTATGTCTTAAATAAATCTATTTCTACCTTAAAAGCATTTGACCCTTGCCCGGTGGCACTGATGGCTGAGGCACTGGAAGCCTTACCTTGCGCTACACTGGTGACCCATGTTCGGGAATGAGCAGGAGCTGCCAGGGGTTGGCAGGGTTGGAGAAGGATTGAGCATCTAAGGGATTGCTCTCCTTCTCCCGGGGGGGGACACCAGTGGTCGGCGCTCGACTGGCCCCTAGCAGAGGCTGGGGGGCAGTGCATTAAAACTGCAGAAGAGGGGCAGACACCTGGAGGAGTGCATGGAGATGTGTGCATACTCCCTCCACCAGCGTCATTGCACACCTCTCTTCCGCAGGGGAGAAAACAGAAAACCGGGAGTCCTCACCATGAATAACGATTGTCCTCCTTGCAGCACCACCAGGAGGGCACCTCCCCTGAACTGGATCTGGTCTGTTGGGTTGAGGGTCCCCCAACCCCCCGTCATGAAGAGTAAGTCATGGGGCAGAAGAGGATTGGGTCTCATACCCGATGGGTGCGTGGTGGGGACATTAGATGGCTGGGCGGGGACTCCAGAAACAACACCAACAAAAAAAAGCA
Organism: Neoceratodus forsteri; assembly: GCA_016271365.2. Lineage (NCBI taxonomy): Eukaryota > Metazoa > Chordata > Ceratodontiformes > Ceratodontidae > Neoceratodus > Neoceratodus forsteri. The sequence continues at coordinate 919,997,817 of CM057459.1, read as the reverse complement.
TTTGTCCCACAGTCTATTAGCTCTGATGATGGGGCCAGCTGAGCTCCAAAACGTAAGCACGTGACTTGGGTATTGGTCAGAAACTGAAGGTGAGTAGCAAGAGTCTACACAGCAGAACATAGCGGCACACAGACAGCCTAATGGCCCCCAACTTTTGTTATGGAAGCTACGGAAGTGCCTTTGCTATATGAGCAGGTTTAATAACAAGTAAACAAAAGAAGTCTGGCTGAACCATTTGAAGGAGACACAAAGGAGACGGTGTCTTTTTCCTTCAATAAAAAACGTAACTTCACACTATGGATTAGACAATTGAGCCTCGAAAGCAGAAACGAGCAGAGACATAATGGATAAACTGCCTAAAAGAAAAACGGGTACAGTGACTTTATAAATCGTATGAACATTGTAAAAACATTGGCAGTCTTTTTTCCACAAATATAGTACACATCACTGTAAGTATCTAAATAGATGTAGGGGACAGTTTTGTATACAGCTAACAGAAATAAAAAATTCAGGAAGTGAAGTTTATACTCCGAACGGGTTGGAACTTTCTGAATCTGAGTGTACATAGAACTGTTCTGTCTAGAACAATGATTTACATAACCTCATTTATATTTAAATTAGGATGACATTAGTGGCATGCAAGAGATAGAATCATTGTTCATAACTACAAACTACACAGGTATACAGAAAACAGGGTGAGGGGATTTCCCTTTAAAAAGTTAAACTGAGAATGCCTAGCTTTCCTGAAACCATGCTACATCATGTTAGAAATGTTATCTATACCCATAAATGTTTCAGCATATTACTTTATTAATAACTAATTCATTAAATGATTTACATATGATTGAAATTAGCTAACAGGTTGGTAATTTCCAGCTTCACCCTTACTTCCCATCTTGTAGATGGACACCACTGCCACCTTCCAATTGTCATGTTCTATTCAGTCACCAATAAAGTATCCCATTACCAACTGAGTGTGTAATGGTGTCAGTAACCAGTCCAGCCAACTCACAGGCACACTAATAAAGCACCTTTGGGTGAATACTGTCAGATGCTGGTGCCTTGTTTTGGTCAATCTTTGACAGTATTTGTAGCACTAATTCTTTGATCACATATGTCACGTGATAGGATCAATAACATGTTGACTGTCATTTACCTGGCTGAAGTTGAAAACACTATCAGAGCATTTTTTTAAATATCTCTGCCATATTGTGTTCCCTGGATATGTATTTGCCTTCTAGTTTTGTGGATTTCATCACCTCGGATGCCTGCCTAACTCCATTTATGAACCTAAAGAACCTTTTAGAGTAATTTCTTGATTTTCTGACCACTCTTTTTCTAATCTCCTTTTAGGATTTTTAATAACCTTGTTGCATTCCTTAACTGAGTTTTGAAACTTTGTTCTTTAAATCTCTAAGATTTATCATTTTAATAATGGTTATGCCCTGCTTTATTTATTTAATTTGTCATTTGATTTGTTAGGTACAAAACTCTTTTCTCTGTATTAATATATTTGACAACCATGGGGTTACATATATTTTTTATAAACTCAATTTATCCTTAAATTTTTCCCATTTATTGTTAAGGCTAGTATTCATACATTTTTCCTTCCATGGCCAGTTTAAGAGATGTTCCCTCATACATTTACAATTTTCTCTTTTCAGATTTCTGCATTTTGTTATATTGTGTTCTGTGGCTAAAGACCTATTATCTGATGTACAGGGGATATGACAAGGGCTGACATAAGATATCAGTTTTATCTTTATGAGAGGGTATAGGTCTGCTAATATCTCATGAGTGGTTAAGCCACTAGGGAGACAGTAATAGACCAGTACCCTCAAATGAACATAAGAATGATATTGTAAATCAGTCCATTTCATATTGGAGTTATACAACATGTGTTTAGGTCATTTTATAATATAAATTATAACATGTTACAACAGTAAAAAAAGTCCAAAATGTAAACTATGCCTGTCTGTTCAATAGCTAGCATAAGAGCAACTACTGAGGCTATATTAACAAAATTAAAAAAATAAAGAAATATATAAGTGGCATATCACATGTGAGAATAAATGTCTTAGCATGATTGGGTGTGGGCAAAATGAGTGAGATACATTTCTGAGCATGCTCTGTGATCAACTTCATTAATCTTGCTATGCTAGGGTAAATGTAATACTTTTACAGTATCTTGTTATTTATCAGCACACGTGTTGTATAATGTATGGTATTGTTTTCACTCATTTCCAACATTCCTCAAATGGGGCACCTTTAACAATGTCTCCAGCATTAAATAAAACCAAGTCAAGTTGAGAATCATCTCTGGTGACTTCCAAAATGTACTGTTGAATATGATTGTGTATATAGTCAGTTAAAGTTTATCTGCAAATGATCTTTCTTCTGAGTTTTCTAGTTTATTCTGCTTAAGTTAAAATCCTCCACAACCAAGACATCACTACAAGTGCATAAGCTTCCAATCTCATTGCACATTTGCACATCTAGATCTGCTGCTTGGTGAGGTTACCTGTAACATACCCCTATCATTACATCTTTACAACCCCTGATGCTGCCTGATATTTCAAGGTTGATATTATCTGGGTCAGTATCAACAATGATTACTTCAGTAACCTGGATATTATTTTGAATGAAGAGTTCTGAATTCTCCTCCATTGTCTTTAAAAATGGTGGATATCATTATGAGATGTAAATGTGATTGTTTTCAATGTGTATTTTGTAAGTAGTATTCTTGTTTAATGTATAACATGCTTTTTTACATGTCTGCAACCAGGTATAGCAATGTCAGGTTGACTATGAGAACAGGCTATGCCAAATGTCTTTACCTGTATGAAAGAAAATTGTTCTACTACCACTACACTTCCCTTTTTGTAACCTTTCTAAAGGGTTTATATCCATTTAACCCTTTACTCCAGGTGTTCCCCTCAATCCCCAGTGTTGAGGTGATCCCGGTTATGTCTATATCTTCAGGGACCACAAAGGCTTCTAGAACATCTTTTTTGTTATTGAAACTCCTGGGCAGGATTTCCAAAAGGATCTACCCAAGATGCATCTGCCCCTATATTCAAAGCAGAAATGTGTCCAAACCTGATAGAACCCTATATTGGATGACTTACAGCATTCAAAGTTTGCATCTAAAAACAGAAACAGTTGCCTCCAAAATGGACACAACTACATCCATTTTCTGCCACAGATTGTGACTTTTTGTTGTAAACAGATGCAATGTCTGAATATAGCAGCAGCTCTGTCTGAACACAAGTGGATGGACACAGACACAGGCACAGCATGCATTTTTTGTCTGTGTCCAACCCTTTTAATACTGCCCTCTTGTGTCTGATAACATGCATGTCCTCTCTCTCTCTCTCTCTCTCTCTCTCTCTCTTCTGTTTTGACAAATCTTTGCTTTACAGTACCTAATTTCTCCATTATCATACGCTGAGTCACCTCCACATGTGATACCTCAAGTACCTTGTTTTTCTGCCACCTCCCCCACAGCTGTATTAATTTAAAAACCTCAGCTGCTTTACTAAATGTGTATCTTATTCAAATGAAGCCCATCCTGCCCATAAAATTGTTTTTATTTAGGAAATTGTCACAGATTCACAAGAAGTAGAATTTTTCTTACCCAAATCCTTACTCGTGTTCATCTTTTTGATGGCTGCTTATTGACTAATTATTGCACCTGGCACTGGGAGGATTTCTGATTTCTGATATTATTAGATCACAGCTATTCTTTTTGAGTTTTTCCCCATGTCCTTAAAATCCACTCTAATATCATTATCCAGACTACAGTATTACCTACGTTGTTTAGTTTTCACATATAGAAGAACTACAGTATGGGGAGGGGTTCTGTCCCCCGTATAGAATTTATTGTATGTTATTATGTCAGGCATATTATCACCATGCTGAAATTTACATACAGACATATATGAAGAAGCCAACAGAATAAGGACATTTGGCCTTTCTAGTCTGCTCTTACTGCAAGATCTTCAACTTAAGCTACTAACCCTGGCCCCTCCCAAACACTCCTGTCCCCTCCATCCCTCCCTAGACCATTATTTTCCCCTTAACTCTATCCCAGCATCTTTTAAAGCTGCCCTTCCTCTTCAACACAATCACCTCTTCCAGTAATGCATTTTAACATGCCACCATTCTCTTTGTGAAGATATCCCTCCTAGCTTCCCTCCTCAACCTCCCTCCTAACATAAGACTGTATCTCCACATGCTTTGGTTGCCACTTAGCTTAATGATACCCTCCTTATCCATTCTATTTATTCCTTTTAAATACCTGAAGGTTTCAATCATGTCCCCGCTCTCTCTCCCTCCCTTCTAGGGTGTATATGTTCAGGGCCTCCATCCTCTCTTTATATGTTTTACCCTCCTGCCCACTGATCATCTTCATTGCCCTCCTTTTAAACCATCTGCAGCAGGTAATGTCCTTTTTATGTTGTCTTGTATACACAGTGCAGACAACATATTGGGGTTGCTTGGAAGAGCAGGTTTTGGAGGCGCAGTCATGTTGTGCTGGGATGGGCTCCATGGCATGAATTCGATTGCACGCTGTCTATGACAGCAGTTGCAGAACATGCCACCAAACTTGAAACATTTTAACCGCTGCAATAAGGGAGTGACCCCTCATTGCAGGGTGTGTCTTGCCTGGTGTAACATTTCAAGAAATATAGTGGGCAGTGGCTTGCCACCGGCTGCCCACCACTCACAGTTCTTCGGAAGCCAGTGTGAGGGGGTGGCCAATCCCCCTGTCAGCATATGTGACCCCTTTACTGATGTGGTCTGCTGAGGTGGTGCCAATCCCCCTCGGCATCAGGCCTCCAAAGACAGATATGCTTACTGATGGGGGTGCCCAATCCCCCTGTTGGCATGTTAACCCCCCTCCCCATTTTTCTGCCACTGTCCCACCCCAATTGTGCAGCACACTGGGAGCCCACTCCAGTGTGGCTAACATGCCCCCCCAAAGAAATGTGCCATACTGGGAGCCCACCCCAGTGTAGCCAAACCTGTAAAAAAAGAAAATGGTTGGGGGTGAATGTTTTTATTTTTGTTACCTGAAACAAAGGAAACCATCCCTCCCCATCCTGTCCCTTCCCCCAGCCTGCAGCCATCCCCTGTGCACGCCACGTCCCCACACCCTGCCTCACCCCATACTTACATCTGGAGCCAGGCGCTATGATCTTCGGTGGACCGGGAACACGTCTGCACTCCTTAAAGCCAACTGTGAACTGAAGAAATGCCAGTAAGCTATATAATGGCATAAATGTTTTTTTTTTCAACTTTGGTGCATATCTTTGCCATTTTTGTGAATTTTGGCACCAAATTTTCAACATGGGGTTCTTGGGACCCCACCTCACGAATTCAATCACTATCATCTTATTATTCAGTCCTGAAAGGTGATTTTGTGGCCACTGTGCAGAACTGCCTTTTGGGACCAATTAACGAAATGACAGTGTGACTGTTCATGAGTTGGGCTCCCAAAAAGTCTATGTTACAAATTTGGTGAAAAAACTCCAAAAAATTACCATGTTACTAGTGTGCATTGTGCAGTTTCCATGCACATTTGTAACTTTGAGAATTTTTCATATTTTTACTCCAGATTTTCAACATACAGCTGTCATTTTCCACATCCTGACCAAAATGTGTTTTTGCACATCTGGCGCACAGTGGCACAGTTGCTGTAGGAAAACAATGTTCAGGACAGAGTAAGAAAATCACAGTAACACTATTCATGAGCAGAGATCCAAAAATCCCTTATTTGAAAATTTGGTGAAAAGATTCCCAAAAATGACTGTGTTACGAGTGTGCATTGCATAGTTTCCATGAACACTTGTAACCTCGAGAATTTTTTATATTTTTCCTCCAGATTTTCAACATTGCCATTTTTCCACACCTCTTTATGAACAATACAGCTGTCATTTTCCACATCCTGCCCAAAATGTGTTTTAGCACTTCCGGTGCACAGTGACACAGTCGTTGTAGGAAAATAATGTTCTGGATTGAGTAAGAAAATCACAGTAACACTGTTCATAAGCAGAGGTCCCAAAATGCCTATGTTAAACAGATGGTGAAAAAATTCCACAAAATGACTATGTTACAAGTGTGTGTGGCGCAGTGTCCACATACAGTCATAAGTTTGAGAATTTTTTTATATTTTCACTCCAGATGTTCAACATTGCCATTTTTGCACACCTTCTTATGAACAATACAGCTGTCATTTTTCACATCCTGCCCAAAATGTGATTTTACACATCTGGTGCACAATGGTGCAGTTGCTGTGGGAAATCAATGTTTGGGACAGATTAAGAAAATCATACTGCCACTGTTCATGAACAGAGGTCCCAAAATGCCTACGTTAAAAATTTGGTGAAAGAATTCCAAGAAAAGACTGTTATGAGCGTGTGTTGCACAGTTTTCATGCATGCTTGTAACTTCGAGAATTTTTAATATTTTCACTCCAGATTTTCAACATTGCCATCTCTTCACAGCTCCTTATGAATGGTGCAGCTGACATTTTATGTGGTGCAGAATGGCATGGTCACTGTGGAAAGTCAATGTTCAGGACACATTAACAAAATCACAGCGACACTGTTCATGAGCAGAGGTCCCACATGCTTTCATGAGGTGGGGTCACAAAAAGGCCATGTTGAAAATCTGGGGTACAAATATCAATAAACACCCAGGGCATTAGGATTTATAACCATAACATCCCACCCTGTACAGACTAACAGGTGTCAAGGTGTGCCATTGGATTGTCAGCTGTAATGCTCATGCCATTGCACCCCAACCCCCACCCTGCAGCCACCGACAGCCATCCAGATGTGCCTTGGACTCTTCGGCCCCAAAGTTCACCCCATTCTCCTATGCTGCACCCATCACAACATACTTTCTTATGAAATGGAGTGAGTATAAGGTCCGGTGACCCCAAGGCACAATGCAACACTTGTCAGAGTCTGCAGGGTAGGATTAGGTGAAATGGTATGAACTTTATTGACAACGACACAAAGGCACACCCCAATGCCTGTCACTCTCTGTAGGTTGGGGTGGGGTTGACATTGGTTCTGTACTTCACTGCCATTCCTATTATGTGTCTCTTTAAAGCCTGCACTACCAATGCCAATTCCAGCAAGACAACATTCGGCATTGACAAATGCTTGTTAAGTTATAGGCACCATACTGTATCCTGTACTCCAGATACAGCCTCACTAATGACCTGTATATGGGCAGTATTACCTCCTCTAGTCTGCTACTGATTCCTGTGGAAATGCAGCCCAACATTTTATTTGCCTCTGCTGTTGCTTTTCTACACTGCGTGGAGAGTTCATGTCATTAATGATCATTACTCCCAGATCCTTCTCCTCTTCTGATGTAGAAACCTAGATTGGTATATGGTGAATACAGCGTGTCAATAATAGCATGATTACATGAGTAAAAACAGTTACATGAGTATAACCATGCACTCATAAATTATAGAGCTGTTCAAATAGCTGTCTTTACTCATGCTGAGGAGCCTTCGAGTGTGTTCTGCTAAACCATGTCACCAGCATAGTGTAGCAGGTAGAGCCACAGCTTCTGAAGAGGGTGGTTCAATGCAGCTGATCTGGGTTTTGACACTGACTGCCTGTGTGTCTTTTAGTGTTTTTTTCACTTTGTGTTTTTGTTGTCACGGCCCTCCTCCCAACATTCCCCCTCCCCGAATTGCATCCTCCTCAGAGTTTGCTTCATACATCTGCCCACCCCATGCATCCTCTCCCCTCTCCCCTGATGTTGAGTCTGCCCATCACTTGATATTTCCTCATGTCCTGTGCTGTACAGCATGGAGTATGTTATACAGTATTTAGTTCAGGAATGTGTTTGCTTGCAGGTCTGTACTACCATACTATCCCTCATCTGTTGTGTCACACCACTGTACTGTTGGCGCTATTGTCCATGCAGGGTTTTGTGCCATGCTATTCCATCAGCGTGATTATCACAGTAAACCACCTAGACCCCCTCCCAGGCTGTGCTCAGTCCTGGAGTTCTTAGCTTCAATGTGCACAACTCTGCATTTATTTGCTATTGAGGCCAAGCTACCAAATCCCAGACCACCTCTCTGGTTTTTCCAGATCCTCCTATAAATCTTGTATCCCTTCAGCTGTGCCACCCTCCAACAGAGCTTGGTGTCATCCTTAAATAGGCCCATTTTGCATTTAATGCCATCCAAAAAATCTTTAATGAAGATATCGAACAGCACCGGTCCAAGCACCGAACCCTGTGGGACCACACTGGTGCTTTCACTGGTGCTAGATAGCTCACCCTCCACCATCACTCGCTGGTTCATGTTCCTCAGCCAGTTTTCCACTCATCTGGTCAACTTCTTTCCAACCCCAAGATATGCCAACTTCCTGATCAACCTCTTGTGGGGTACACAGTTAAAGGCCTTGATGAAGTCCAGGTAAAGGATGTCCAATGCCTGGCTTTTGGACAATATTTTAGTGACCCAGTCAAAGAAGACAATCAGATTTATTTGATATGACCTCCTATGCATAAACTGGTGCTGCCTCACATCCTGGAGACCATGCTCCTTTAGATACTCTACCAACTTTTCCTTAAGTATGGTCTCCATGTGGTTGCACACTATTGAGGTGATACTGACAGGTCTGTAATTCCATGGGTCATCCTTCTCCATAAGAGGGGTCATCCCTCTCCATAAGAGAGGTCATCCTCTGATATGGAGGAGCATTACATGTGCCATTCTCTAGTCCTGAGGTACCTTGCTTGACTACAGTGAACTACTGAACAGTGTGGAGGGGGTATCCCTACAAACATATTGTCATTAAACCTTACCATACAATCCTCTATAAGAATTGCATTTTTATTTTTCTGGTCATACACAAACCTATTTACTTCCTACCACTTTGAAATGTCCTGATCAACTAAATGAACAGGTTCAAACCTCTTACCGGTGTTAATATTATTAGGGGGAATGTCAAACTCAGCTCTTCTGCCCTTCTTCTTTGCTCTTTCTCTGCTCTTAGAGTACATCAGTTTTCCTCATCCTCACCTCATTCTGTAGGAATTTTTTGTTTTAACTGCACGCACAGCATGATGTAGTATATATAGCACCCAAGTACAGTAATTAAATCCATACACCAAAGCAATAAAATCTATTTATCACAGCAATGAAAAACAACAACATATTCAGATTAACTACTGATTAACCCAGTAACATCATACTTAATAAATTAACAAATTGCAATTCATTTAACAAATTAAGCTAATTATACATGATATTAAGATATTTCTGCACTGCAAACATTGTCTCAGTCATCCTCATGAGCTGCATAAAACAAATACTAAGAAAGAGCAGTGTACTCAAGAAATAATGCCATCTCTGGGGGCAGAGGTCATAATCTTATAATCTCAGTGTTCACCCCACACACACACACTTACTCGATGGTATTATTTCCTTGTACACCAAACATTCCTGGCATTTATTATATACAGCATAATACATACATGCATACATACATACATACATACCTACATACAATGGCAGTGTAAATAAGTCATCACAAAATACCAAGGTTAGATTTGCTCATCAGGGTCCTACAGTGAGAATATCATGATTGATTTGTACACTCTAGGTGGATGACAAAGAAAATACCCTCACTGCAGGTCCTTCAGAATAGAAGCCTGACATCATTCCATTCCATGACCAGGTTGTGCTTGGAAGGTTCTTTTTATAGAACTTTAACTGCAGCTATAGCAGTATGGGAGAAGCAACATTTGTGGATGACAGAGGAAGGGGGAGTCAACTGACTCTGTGCCTGTGCATACTTGTGGGTTCTTATCAATGCATTCATCCACCTGGCTCTAGAGAGGAAGAACATAAGAAAATCAAGCATTGAATAGGATGGCTCCTCCATGATGCAGGTCCCACTCCCACTGAACAGGCACAAGCTCCAATCATGGATTCCATCACGGGCAGGGGATCTGTCCTGTACTCCCAGCAGCCTCATAATGGGGGGGGCATTGTCATGGGGAACACAGGACCTGTTGTAAGTCCTGGGGACATCAGAGATGGGGCTGGTAGTGCAAGCTGTATGGGGAACTGGCTAGATGGGGGACCATAAACAGAAAATAGAAAATCAAGAATAATGCTCTAATTAACCTTTAAGGATCCATGCCTACCAAGGTTAATTAACCATGAAACCTCAGCTACCACTTGTTCCACAGCTTTGGAACCCAGCTTAACTATTTGGTAAAATGTCATTTTCAAGTGAGACTGCAAATCCTATGGAAACTGATAAAGAGTAGATACCATATTACACAAACCCCACTAATGCAAAGCAACTAGGTAAGTATATGCAAATCAACGTAAATGAACTAAGGCTGTCCAGCTTTAGACAGAAATGAATGATGCTGAGAGGCCTTACTAACAATCAGTAAAAGCTGAAAATAGCAGGTGCAGACATGTGGCTTGTCCTTGCTGGGACTCATTAGTGTGTCACATCAGTACATCAGTGCAGTGAGGAAAGGAACTAGCCACATGACTTCAGATGACTGAGTCATGGTGAGTCCAAAAATAAGAATGCAATTTAAAAGCCCAGAACAGAAAAGCAATATAAAAGACAAGAACTTCAGTGCAAAAGTACTGATGCAATGGTTACCCTAGAAAGGTATTGGCAATAAAGCCAGAAAATAATATTCCAAGCAAGACCTTTCTCTGCAATCAGACCCCTGGCTCAAACGTAAAAAGAATCACCTGTCTCATTTCTTACCTTTAAAGGAGAATAGCATGTCACCTATAAGTCTATATTTCCCTTAGAAGCTGTTTTTCAAATACTGGTTCACATTCCATTCTTTTTTTTATATTAAAAGGGTTTATTGAGTCAGATAAAATAAAAAGACAACCATAAGTACAGAGTCCACAGTGCAATGATAAATATGCAGAACATAAAATCGAACAGTAGATATAACATGATATGTCTGGGCCACCAATATACCAGAAGCTAGTCATTTATCAAGTGAATCACAATGCAGACCACATTATACCTAGGTCAGTTTAAGGGGCCCCAGAGGGACACCTAGCATTCCTTCAGCCACATGCCTAGGGGGTTGTGCATCACAGAGGGGGTCAGGAACTGAGAAAATTTTTTTTTAGATATATTAATGAAAAAAGGGAAAAGGGTGGGGGACTCATAAGGCTAGTTAAGGTGGAGTAGGGTGATAGAGAAGGATGGGTGAAAGGCCACCATCCTAAATGATTACTTTTGCTCAGTTTTCACTAAGGAGGACAGCGGGCACATGCCAGAGAGTGGCATCAAAGAGGTCACTAATGAAGTCCCGGAAATGAGACAGCCATTGTTTACTATTGAAAGGGTTCTGAAAGGGCTGGCTACCCTTAAGATAGATAAGGCCCCCAGGACCAGATGGGTTGCATCTAAAGACACTCAGGGAATTAGCAGCGGAGCTGGCTGAACCACTGGTATGTCTGTTCAACAGCTCACTTAGGTCTGGAAAAGTTCCAAGGGATTGGAAGGTGGCAGACATTGTATTTCTTCATGAAGGAGGTGATAAGGAGCAACCAGGGAACTACAAGCCTGTCAGTCTAACTTCTATAATAGGGAAGCTGATGGAGTCACTGATCAAAGACAACCTCATCAACTACCTAGACAGCAACAGGTTCCAGGATAGTAAACAGCATGGTTTAGTGGCAGGAAGATCTTGTCTGATTATCCTGATAGTTTTCTTTGACTAGGTGACAAAGAACTTAGTCTGGGGCCATGCTTTGGATCTGCTCTACTTTGACTTCAGCAAGGCTTTTGACTCGGTACCTCACAAACGAGTGCTCAAGAAGATGGAAGACCTAGGTGCAGCTAAACCATAGTGAACTGGGTGGTTAACTGGCTAGAGAGTGGCAGCAGAGGGTGGTGGTCAATGGGGTTAAATCAGAGGAGAGGAAGCAAGGAGGTTATGAGCGGGGTTCCACAGGGATTGGTCCTGGGTCTGGTCCTCTTCAACATGTTCATTAATGACACTGGAGAAGGAATCCAGGGTAGGTTGTTTCTCTTTGTGGCTATCACAAAACTATGTGTGATGATAGATAGTTACAAGGGAATAAGGGAAATGAAAAGAGACCTACAAAAGCAAGTGGGGTGGTCAAAGGTTTTGCAGTTAAAGTTCAATGATAGAAAGTGCAAGGTAATGCACCTAGGGTAAAAGAACCCCGAGACAGAGTACTGGATGGGAGGAGAGAGACTTCACACTACAGCTGAGGAAAGGGATCTGGGAGTTATCATTAGCAACTTACTTAAGCAATCGAGTCAGTGCAACAAGGCCTATAGCAAGGCTAACAGGATGCAGGATGTATTGGAAGGCATATTGATAGCAGAAGAAAGGAGGTAATACTTACCCTCTACAGATCCCTGGTGAGACCTCACCAAGAGTACTGCACCCAGTTCTGGAGTCCTCACCTCAGAAAGGATAAGGATAGGTTGGAGACAGTGCAGTGTAGAGTAACAAAAATTATACAGGCAGATCCTATGAGGAGCGCCTCAAGGCACTAAATATGTACTCACTGTAGACCAGAAGGGAGAGGGGAGATATGTCAGAGACCTTCAAATTCCTTAAAGGAGTTAGCAAAGTGAACTACAGGGAACTATTTAGCCTGAATACCAATTCGCGGTCACGTGGACAAAAATGGAAATTAACAGGAAATAGGTTCGGGAGAGATGTGAGGAAATATTACTTTACAGAAAGGGTGGTGGAACCTTGGAACAGTCTGTCAGCTGAAGTGGTGGGTGTGAAAACAATCAGGGAATTCAAGTACTGCTGGGACATAATGAAGGGAATGGTGGTTATCTGGGGCAACAGGACCAAGGAAGAGAATAGAGAGAGGACGGGGTGGGTTAGTACCTTGGAGGAACAGTAGGTTCCAGGGATTATAGCAAACTTAGGCAGATTGGATGGACCTCTGGTCTTTTTCTGCCATCATTGTCTATGTTTCTATGTTATAGTTGTGATAGGACCAAAAAAAATCAAGAGGTACCAAATACAATACATACTTCCTAGTAATAGCATCATTATGGCACAAAGGTTGCATCAACATGCATAGCATGTTGAATTCATAACTCCCATTTCCCCATAAATTGAGGAATTCTCCTTGAAAGTGAGCAGTTATTTGTTCCATGTAATAGATTTCCTGTAAAATCTGGCACTAGGTTGTTAAGAATCTGTTGTTTCATCCCTAGTCTGGTAATGTTTTTATGGGCTGCCAGAATATATCTATGTCTATGGGATACATGATGGGCGACAGTGATAACAGAAATATTTGCATGAGTGCAGAGTGACGTCGAGTAATATCATGAGTGGTGGAGAGTAGCAGAGCCACGAGTGGTATTACAGAGGTCACTCAACATGAATGCAAATATTTCTGGTATCACAACTTTGCCCATCATGTGTGTGATTTATAAAATAGGGGTGAGCTGATATCTCATCCCATGAATAAATCTGTGCTGCAATAAATTTTCTGTTTCTCCTGGTGTTATTTTTTCTGTTGACTGGCTTCCACGGGTGCTGTTGCTGTGAATGGATGCTTCTGTTGTATTTTTATTAGTGAGTGGGCTGAATGACTGGTGTTTCACTGATGTTATTGGTTGTAGGTGTGATATGTTGTATGTGTGTTATTTCTCATTGGTCTGTGTCTGGTTCTGGGAGGGGTTTTCATTGGAAATAACAGACAGTGTTTCCTGCTTGTGTGTGACTTACTCTGAGCATTATTTGATGTTTCTGCTTTTTTTTTGGGGGGGGGGTGTTGAAATAACTTTAATTTATTTTCACTGTGTGCAGAAGTGCTTGGTGAAACAGGTGCTTGTGAACATTTTTGGGTGTCGTCTGGTTAACTTCACTGGCCGTTTATGGGATTTTCACATTAGGCAGCATCACAGGACAACTGACATCAGGATACAAGATTTCTGAAGGTAACAGTTTCAGTGCTGTGTATTCCAGTGTTACTCGCAGATCTTAATAACTGAAGGATCTCTGAAGTTAATCAGACTCACTGTCTGATGGTACTAGTACGGGAACATGTTTCCCAGGTGTTTTCTAGTATTGTTGTCCTGTAGGATGAGGGAGGAAAAAGAAGATTTTAGATTGTGCACATACTTGGTAAAGAAAAATAAGCTGAAGTGTAATATTTGGGATATACTTACCTTGAATTATATTGAAGGTGATGTTGGTAGCAGAAATTGTTGGGTTGTGAAAGCAGGCAGACATGCCATCTGGGAAACTGTGCCTGAATGCATGCAGATGCTTTTCATAGAATCATAGAATTTGATGGCAGAAATGGACCCCATGGTCCATCCAGTCTGCCCTTTTTCCCCCTGTTAACCTTGAGCACCACCTACCCCCTGTAGCCCCTTATGCTTGCCCCATGCCCTCTTGAATCCTTCTACAGTCTCTGCCCCGCCACCTCCTCTCGAAGCCTGTTTCAGGCATCCACCACCCTCTCAGTGAAGAATCGCCCTCTCAGGTTACCTCTGAAGTGTCCCCGCCTGCAGTCTCAGGCCATGCCCCCTTGTAATGGTGCTCTCCTTCATGTGTAGTAATCACCCTTGGTCCACTTTGTTTAACTCTTTGACATATCTGAAGGTCTCTATCATGTCTCCTCTCTCCCTTCTGGTCTCCAATGTGTAGAGTCCCAACTCCTTACATCTCTGTTCATATGGTATGCCCTTCATCCCTTGCACCATCTTGGTCGCTCTTCTCTGAACCCTTTCAATCAAATTAATGTTCTTGCACAAGTAAGACCTCCAAAACTGGACTCTGTACTCAACGTGTGGTCTCACCATGGCTTGGTACAGGGGCACCAGGACTTCTCTCCTTCTGCTAGTGATTCCCCTGCTTATACTTGACAACATCCTAAAGCCTTCCCCACCACACTTGTACACTGCTTCCCCACCTTGAGATCACTGGAGACTACTATCCCTAGATCCCTCTCCTGTTCTGTAACCCTGACTACCTCCCCCCCCGAGTGTGCATCCTGTCCTTGGGTTTCGGTGCCCCAGCTGCATGACTACACACTTTTTGGTGTTGAATTTAAGTTGCCAGATGTCTGCCAAACCCTCCAGAGTCCTCATCTCCTGTCTCATGTCTTCAATCCCCCCTTCAGTGTCCACCCTGTTGCAGCAGGCTATTCAAGTGACCCCCCCAAGCAGCCCAATCATCGATGGAGCATAGGAGCAGTAGGATGCAGGCTGCAGCTGCTCAAGCGACCCCCCCAAGTAGCCCATTCATCGATGGAGCATGAGAGCAGCAGTACACAGGCTGCTCAAGTGACCCCCCCTCCCAAGTGGCCTATTCATTGACGGAGTATGGGAACAGCAGGATGGAGGCTGCTCAAATGACTGACCCTCCCTCCACACAGGAGCAGCAGGATGCAGGTACAGAGAGCAGAAAAAAAGCTTCTCCATTATTAGAGAGCTGCTCAGAGTTTGCTAGGGTGTTACAAAATCTTAACTAAACCTTTGTCCTGCTTGGAAGGCCAGAGCCGTAGGAAGGCATTTTGGTGCCCTGGGCAAGAGACTAATTTTGCACCCCCCACCAGAAAACAGCCGGTGGTCTGGGGGCCGCAAGGACACCAGAAGCTCTAGATTGTTTACATGCTCTGTAGTGAGTTTTGGGGCTTTTCTTGAAGGAAAAACATACTTTTGTTATACGTTCCCTACCTCTGATTTCAGGGAAAACTTTCCTTCCATAGAATCTGAGGTGTGGGAGTCGAATATGCTGGCTGGCTGTCATCAGAGTGTGCAGTGCAGCTGCAGTTGTTGTGGACAACTGTCTGACCAACAGTTCCATCGAAAGTGGCTCATGGGGGCATATACAGGCACCTCAGTGGCATAGATGCAGTCCTCGAGTGCTGGACACATGTACCTCTGAGATGCCCCACCTGCAATCACCCATCCTTACTTAGGGGGATGTATCCCCATGAGCCCGCTCACTCAGCCCTGATGGCAAGCTCTGCTACCCCTGTAGTGGAATCACCACCACTTAACAGAAGGAAAAGCCTCCACCCCCAACCATCCTTCCTTCAGCTAGACTATCTCCAGCACTCAATGCTGCTTCACCACCCTTCTAGACCATAACCAGACCCCGCCCCCAACCATCCTACAGCGACTTGAACACCTCCACAACACCACACTCACCTTAGCTGCCTACCTTCCCTATAGCTGAACCACCACCCTTCACTAAGACAAGCACCCATGCACCTGAACAATCCCTGCAACTAGACCAACCGCACATACCTCTAAACTGTCCTTGATTTTGCAACAAAATTTGCATTCGTCCATCATAAAGTTTATTTATATGGTAGAGAACAGTGGGGTGGGGGGTTAAAATCACAAAATAATGTAAAACATTAAAGTTACAGACTTATTCTTCTTCAGAAAATGCAGATGAACACAAATCCCTTTTTTCTATCAGCTTTCTGAGTGAATAGTGTCAATTTATAACATGTGTCCAAGATTGTGGGTCTTTGTCCCCGATTATTTGAAGTCTTGTCCCTGATTCGTGAGGCAAGAGGTTGAGAAGTATGCAGCCCCAGGTCTAGCATCCCTCCAGAGGACCACTTTTTCTGCAGTGGCATCCCCCCAACAAACAATATTCTGACTGTATCCAATCCCCCCACCACAGGAACACCCCATAGAAAAGCACCCCCTGCATCTGCCTCTACCCTCCCCCCCAGTTGGGAGAGGGCCAAGGAGCGTAAGATTCACATCATAGAACTGCTGCTATGGTGCTGTCCAGGGTCCCACAGTATAACTTCTGGCATGCAAAACATCACGCTGCTCTCTGGTCCCTCCCTCCTCTCTCTTTCCCCAGCTCAGACTCATATACTCTGTTGGCAACCACGAACATGGCAGGTATTTTGTATGTAATTTATAAGCACTGCAGAAACGGTCAGATGTCAAGATCCAGAAGCAGTCAACTGACATCCATGATTTAGGTGACACGCTCAGTCTACGCAGTGTTATAAATTATTAATAAAACTGTCATGTTCATGGATGGAAGCCAAGCAGACCTAGTGAGTCGGGGAGCTTTCCTTTTCTGCCAGAAGTTTTACTGTGGGACCCTGGACAGTACTGTAGTAGCAGTTCTCTGCTGTGGATCTTCTGCTTCCTGGCCCTCTTCTGACCTGTAGGTGGGGACAGTTGCAGGGGGTAGCTTGTCTGTTGGGGGGTCCTGCTGTGGGATGGGGATGGGATACATTATGTAGTAGTGTCCCCAAGTTCTAGTGTCTAGGCGGGGCACTGTAAAAAAAAAAAAATAAAAATAAGGCCCGACTTGGTATGATAGGGTGCTTGAGCTTGAGGACCCCCCCAAGGGCCCATTTAGTTAGCCCTGGTGAGAGACAGTGTAGGGGCCCCATGGTGCAATGAGAAGTGTCATTAGGGAAAAAACATTCTGCCTAGCCAATACCAGTTTTCGTATGCCTTAGCAGTGCAGCCCCTTTCCTCTGCCCAGTAAATAACCCCTTCACAGCACCCCCCCAATACAGCCCAACTGCTCCAGTCAGCATCCCTGCAGCCAGAAGGAGCTCCACTCCAAATCCCCTCATTCCCCTGATTTCCATCAGTTCCCCTCCACAGCCCAAGCCAATCCAGATACATGTAACTGTTAATATGTTATGATCTAAACTGTACAGATCCCCTCATATGGCATCCAAGACAACTAGGCAAGGCACTATCAGGCAAGGCCTCATTTTCTAAGCAAGACAGGTGTGGGTGTCGGGGTGAGAATGGAACAAGGATACTGCTAGGGAGAATCAGAAGGAGAGGACACAAAAAAAAGGCAATGGAATGGGAGTGCAGGAGGGACATGGGTCAAGAGGAAAGAAAAGAAAATGTAACAACATGGTGGACAGAAGAGATGGTATGCCATGGCCCATGCCATGGCAGTCAGGCCAAGGCTGAGGCAACTGCTTCAAAATCTTCACTCCCATCCCAGTCCCCAGTCCAATGCATGAAGTGCAAGTGAACTACACAGTCGCTGCCCACCCGCCAGCAGAGCTGACTTCAAGACAGGTGCGCCCAGGCCCACTAATTCTATGGCAAGGAAAGCAGATCTTTGTCTCCTGACTTCCTGAGTGAGACTATCAATCCCCCCCCCACACTGCACTCTCACTACAGAGATCTCATCTCATCATCTCACAGTTTGGATTCAGAAATTAATTTGGAACTATTCATCGCTTCGCCGGGTCTGCTCTTCTGCTTGTCTGCAGTGCCATCACTTTTTACTACAGACACTCTGTCACTGACGAGTGACAATTACCAGTCTTGTCTACATAGACAACAACAGACAGAGTACTTAGTGTGGTGTGCATTCTGTTTATGTTTACATTACACAAGTGATGAAAAAAAATATAAGACAAGGATCTCTTCTATCTTCTCTGTCTCTCGTGACTCATCTCTCCTCTCTGACTCTCTCACTTTTTTTAGTCTCTGTGACTGTCTACTACTCTATGCTAGTATGCTCAACAACTTGCTCCACACTCTCCCTGTCTCCAACACAAACCACCTCTCACTCAGTGCCAAATGCTCCTCCCATACCTTTTATACTAATGGGTGGCATGCTGGCCCACTCATAGTTCCTCTTTCTCAGCACAACATGATTATCATTTTCTGCAGTAGACTGTGCAACCATGTGACCCCCCCACCACCACCACTTGCTGGTCCTTGGTCTGCAGATGCACCACTGCTGACAGTCATTTGTAATTACAGAATGAAAATTAAAAAAAAAGATTTAAAGCAGCAGCGCAAGTGAATTAGAACATGAGCTTCAGTGGAAAAATGCGCCCCTCGGAGGCTTGCGCCCGGGGCGGGAGCACCACCCGCCCCACCCTTCCTACGGTACTGCAGCTTCAATCTGCACAGTCCATAGCAATATTGGATTCAAATAACTTTTTTGTGAATAGCAAGTTGTTTTAACAGCTGGCGCTTATTGACCCTTTCATGTTGTGCATCTGCTTTTAAAACCTTGGGACAATAGACCTCTTTTTGCTCAGCACACTGTGTAGCTTGTGTGAGTCTTAAAAGTAAGTTTGTCTGATTTTCAGCAGACAACATTACTTGTCAAAATGCTCAGCAAATAACACAAATCTTGCTTTAAACACAATAAAAATGCCCTCATACTTCTTTCTTGCCTCTGGATATCTTCAGCAGCACTGAGCTCTGACTCTATACAGGTTGACCCCTGGATTTTAAACAGGTGTGGCCCACAGTTCTTTGGCCTAACCTCAGTATAAAGCCATTAAAACTCTTAGTTAACCGAACATAGGTCTTTTTACATCGATAGTTATCTCAGATCTAAGGAGTGGCCAGCAGTATTTACTAGTATAAAAACTGCTTTGGTGATGTCATCACCAGATTTGGATTGGTTTGAGTAACCAGAAAGGCAGGGCATATTAAAAGATAAATGGTGTCATATAGACATGCCTCTTTAAGACTGCCCCTTCTCCTCAAATCTATTTTTAGGTCAAAATTATTTTTTTAAATAAAAGTCTTCTGTAATGTAATTTGAACATTAAAGTTGCATATTCAAGTGTTTTATATTAAGCCAAACATTCTTGAAAAAGTCTGATATCTGTAGTATGGGTACTTTTTAAACTACGCTATTAAGGTTATAACTTCACAATTTTAATAAAACTTCTCAAAACAAAATGATAGTCTTACTCTTAATAGTCTAAACTACAGAATGATATAAGATTTGTAAGAAAAATCCATTCCTAAAGTCCTTAAAACATTACTTTTTGTAGAGACACACATGATCCTTTAAGAAAAGAACAAAGACATCAATCACTGTCAGAAAAGTTAATTCACTATAAACTTTTAGACGGTATTTCTCTCTATAGCAACAAACTACATATTTAATATCATCTTGTTAGACTTCCTAATATGTGAGCTATTACAGGATACTAGATTTGTCTAGTTCTCTAATAAGAAAATGATATTAAATAAATAATATCCATAACTTTTGAATGCTTCATTCTGCAACTATAAAACTTGGTAAGCTTATTTATCATACTGTTGTCCAATCACTGTCCAATTTTCATAGTGGCAGTACATTGCATCTTTAAACTATGAATAAAACTTCTTATTTGAATACAGGTAATTGGACTTCCAAAGTCTAAGACATTTTTGGTTTTTTTCTGGTGTTACCAGTCACATGATTGCTTATCTTGATCGTAGCCATGGATACCTAGCACCATCTAAGACGTTCCCTGTACAAACACATAAATCCTAATAAAAGTGTCTTCCTGGGAATGTGGAACATGTAAGTTAGGCCCCATCTTAACTCTGTTCTACAGCTAGAGCACAGAGCCCTGAAATTTAAAACAGTCTCTTTAAAACCACTTTTTTTCTTAACTCTGAAGCTGACTCCATTTTAAATGGCATTATTTCCATTTTACTGTTTTTAAGACTTAATCAACATTAATCTTGACCAGAAATAAAAGTAAACATTTCCCATCTTAATACCATATAAAATCATATAAAATAATAATGATAATTAAAAAAATCAATTCTTGAAGATAAAAATAAAATAATTTTTTCTTCAAAGGTTTTGTCCCTACACTAGCACACATGAACAAATGCAACCTACATCCCAAATCTCATGAGGTCCAAGCCTGGGTAGATCTCTACAAACCAGACATCTTGGTCATATCAGAAACATGGTTAAAGCCCACCATCCTAACACATGAGATTGAACTAACGCACTCCAATACCTTCTGAAAAGATAGGGAGGATAAGAAACGGGGCAGCATACTTATATATGTGAAAGACTCCTTAGAAGCCTCGATAGCCCCTCCCCCACTGACTGCACAGGATGCGAATCAATATTTGTTAGGGTCACCCTTGGCACTTCAAATTCCTAACAATTGGGTGCATTTATAACCCACCCAAGGTGGCCCTGCATGCACTAGATGCACTAACCAGTTTGCTAGCTGAACACCTCCCTCTTCTGAGATGATAATATTTTGTGATTTTAACCTCAATTGGGCCCCTGACACTAAGCAAGCATTAAAGGACACCCTCACTGAAGCCAAAGTGTCCCAGGTCATCTCCATGACCACTAAGCACAATGCTAAAACTGGGAACCACTCTACATTAGATTGGGTACTGGTCTCTCACCCTGTAAGCATAAAAGCAGCGGGCATAATGGCCAATGCCTTAAGTGACCACTCACCTATATTCTGTATTTGGAAAAACAGCCTACCTAAAGTGTCTGCAAGAACTGTCTCAGTAAGGGATTACTCCAAGTTTTGCACAGAGGCCTTCCATTAGCTACTATGCAGTACTGACTGGAGCCACATCCAACTTTTCCCAACCATTCATGAAGCTTTGGAATACTTCCAAAATGCCTTCATATCAGCTGCCAACCTGCTCGCTGCCCTAAGGAAACTAAGAGTCAAAGGTCATTGCCATAAATGGATAATGCCTGAGCGAAACTCCTTGGTGAAAACAAGGGATAAAGCATGGAGCAGATTCAGGGAGTCAGCCTCACCTGAACTTCAGACAAACTAAGGGTGCTTAAGAAGCAAGTGTAAGTCAGCAATAAAGCTGGAAAAACGGGAGTACATCAAGTCCCTACAGCAAGCAAACCTATCTGATCCAAAGTCTTTTTGGACCCAAATCAACTCCCTGCTAAAAGGCAGTAGTGCATCCCCACAGGGACCAATAGTTAGCAATGACCAAACATTCAGTGAAGGCTAGGAGGCTGCCTCAGACTTCAACAAGTCCTTCACAGACCTGGAACATTACAGGACAGGTCTCCCCCCTCCTCACCCTGCACTGCTGGCCTCTAGCTCACCAAATACCTCCCATCCACAATTTCATTTGCAGAAAGTATGGCCCAAGGAGGTATTGACACTTTTAAAGAAAATCAAGGCAAAGGGCTCAGCTGACCCTGATGGCCTGCACCCCAAACTACTCAAAGAAGCTGCTCCTGCCATAGTCTTCCCAGTTACTTGGCTCATTAATAGGTCAATACTGGAAGGAGTAGTTACAGATGCGTGGAAGAGGGCATTTGTGGTACCCATCCACAAGGGTGGGCTAAAGGAACCCATTGGCAACTACAGACCAATCTCCCTCCTATGCTATACAAGTTGCAGGGAGAGGTTGGCATACTGCCAACTCCATGACTACCTGAAGGCTAACCAGCTGCTGGCCTGCACCAAACATGGTTTCCGGCAGTAACGTGGGACAGACACTGCCCTAATCAAGTTCACCACAGACATACTTAAAGCCCTGGACAATGGCAAGCCAACAGGAGCTGTCTTCATTGATTTAACCAAGGCGTTCTACATGGTAGACCACTCCCTATTGGTGGATAAGCTTACTCTCTTTGTCCTCGACCATCACTCACTAAAGTGGTTCACAGCCTACCAGTCTGACCATACCCAGCAGGTTAAGTGGAGAGGTGCCACATCAGTATCATTCCCCTTCAAGGAGGGAGTACCCCAGGGCTCTATCTTGGGACCCCTCCTTTTCTCCCTATTTGTCAATGACCTGAGCAACTATTGCAGTGGCAATTCTGTGGTCCAGTACACAGATGATGCAGTACTGTACAGATCCTCAGATTGCCTCGTAAACCTGGGCTACCACTTACAATCTGATTTCAGTCTACTAAAACACTGGCTATCAGACCACAGGCTTATTCTCAACACACAAAAATAAAAAGCTATTCTATTTGGGCCCCAAACCCTAGGACAAGATGGAAGCCACATGTTGCAATTGAGCAGAGTGACGGGCTCTCCCATAGAAGTTGGGAGGACCTTTAAGTACCTAGATCTGACTTTAGATCAGGGCCTCTCGATGAAACCTCATGTGGAACAATTAACAAAAACGATTCACCAAAAACTAGGCCTGCTATATCGCCTAAATGGGCAACTGGTTCCTGAGACCAGGCTCATCATTGCTCAGAGCATACTCCTTCCAACATTAACCTATACTGCTCAGGTACTGCAATCCCTTGTGAAGCAAGAACAAAGCAGGCTGCATACTCTATACAACAAAATAGCTCAATTTGCCTCAATGTCACATCTGAGGTGCCACCATTGTGAGACTCTGTTCTCCCTCAACTGGACATCCCTCAGTGGCAGGCTACTGTATCCCCTGCTGTGTACTACTTTCAAAATTATAAATGGCAACCTTTCTGTCAGCCTTGCTGATCTCCTGATCCCTAAACACTCATGCAGGCAGCTCCGCACTACTGGTAGAAATCTACTGGAGGAGCCAAGAACCAGGACATTTGCTGGGAGCAAATCGTTCACTCATACAACTCCTGTACACTGGAATAAGCTCCCTAACAACCTCAAGGAATCTACCTCCCTGGATGCCTTCCACAAAGGGCTCCAAAAGCATTTGTTGGCTAACAGCAAATTCACCTGCACTTGAAAACCACCCAGGTATCCCCATGCGCCACCTGTCTTGTATAATGTTAGTAAACCTGTCTACCTCTGTTGTATACTAATGCATTGCAGGACTTGAGCCTAGTCCTGTTTGTGATTGTTTTAGAGTGCAAGTTTCAATAAGTACTGTCTACCCATGTCTATGTAATCTTGATGCGAAGTATTCCTGTCTGGAATTGATAATCTGTAACTCCAACTGTGGAAATATTTTATCTGTAACCTCAACTCTATGTCTATGCAAAATGCAGATTTGTTGTAAATAATTCCAGGTCACCCCTAAAGGGAACTTCGGGGCTCAGTGGGCCTACCCAGTTGCCAAAATTGAAATAAATAAATAAATAAAGATTTTCATATTGTCTGCAAAGAAGGCCGCCTGACCCTTAAGTCCAACTGCTATGTCACATATGTGTATACTGAATGGAAGTGGGCTGGCAGTATAGCCTAGATGTTAGAGGAATGAGGTGTGAATGAGCTTGGTACATCCAGCAGACTAGACCTAAGTTTGATTTTCACAACCTCCACTTGCATACTGTATGGCTCTGAGCAAGTCACTTAACTGCCCAGTGCTCCCAGGTTGCCCCTGAAAACAGTCACTTGTGCCTAGTGGGCCTTACCCAGTTACCAAAGACTAAAATAAAAAAAAAGAGGCCCCAGCACTGACCCCTGGGGTACCCCACTCATCACTCACACTGTCCTAGAGTGCACCCCATTTACTACCACTCTCTGGCTTCTATCCATGAGCCAGTTTTCTACCCATCTAGTTATTTTGTACCCCACCCCCATACTTTCTAGCTTGTTGACCAGCCTTCTGTGGGGTATGGTGTAGAAGGCCTTACTGGAGTTCAGATAGGCCATGCCCACCGCAACCCCTGGTCGATTAACTGCATCACCCAGTCAGAGAATTTGATTAAGCTGGTCAGGCATGACTTCCCTCTTGTGAAACCATGCTGGTTGTTGTCCAATAGTCTGTTCACCTCCAGGTACTCTGTTACCCTTTCCCTGATGAGTGTCTCCATAACCTTCCCCACCACTGCAGTGAGGCTGACCGGGCGGTAGTTCTCCCTCATCTCCCAGCTCCCCCCCCCCTTGTGAATTGGCACAACAGTCACCCTCTTCCAGTCCTCTGGCACCCTCCCAGTGTCCAAAGACAGAATGAACAGTCTCGCCATTGGGTCAGCCAACTCCTCACTCAGTTCCCTGATTACTCTTGGGTGCAGCCTGTCCAGGCCTATGGCCTTGTCCACCTTCAACCTGCTCAGTTCCTCCCTAACTCTTTAGATACTGAAGGGTCTTGTTTCCATCCCAATGGCCCCCACCTTCTCAACTCCGGTCCCCTGCCCTCCCCCTCCTTTGTAAAAAATGAGCAGAAGTACCTATTTACAGTAACTCTTCTGCTTTCTCCCAGTCCTCCTCTAATGGTTCCCCTCTTTCCCCCCTAAATCTTGTAATCCCATGGCCAGTCTTCCTCCTATCTCTCTCACATATTGATAAAATGTTTTATTACCATTTTTGGCCTGTTTCGCTATCCTTTCTTCATTTCAGCCTTTGCCATCCTAATTTCCTTTCTCGCTAGCCTCCTCATTTCCCTGTAGACCTCCCTGTCCTCTGCTTTCTGCATTCTTTTGTATTTCCTAAATGCCCTACTTCTGCCCCCAACTACTCTTGCTATGTCCCTTTTGAAACAATGCAGCCTCCTGCTTCTTGCCCCCTTCTCAACCATCCTTATACACACCTGTGTGGCCTCAGTAATCTGCTCTTTAATAGTTTCCCATAATTCCTCCATTTTGTTTATTTTCCCCATGCCTTCCATTGCCTCCCTCACTAATCTTCTCATCTTCTCAAAGTCTGCTCGCCTGAAGTCCAGCACCATTGTGCTGGTATGGCACACTGCCCTTCCCGCCCTCACCTTAAACCCAATGGTCCTATGGTCATTGTTCCCCAACTCCTCCCCCACCTCCATATCCTCCACATTCTCCCCATTTGTCAGGACCACGTCCAGCAGGTTGCTCCCCCCACTGGTTCTCTGAACAACTGTTTGAAGGAACACCCCCTGCAGCACCTCCAGAAACTCCCTGCTTCTGGTTGAAGCTGGGTCTGGGATGGTCCAGCCAACGTCTGGGAGGTTCAGGTCTCCCACCAGCAGTGTTTCCCCCTTAAGGGCCAACCTCGCAATGTCCTGTGACATCACCCTGTCCTGTTCTTCCCCTTGCATGGGTGGTCTGTACACAACTCCAAGTTTCAAGGATTCCTCTGTCTTTCTACCTAGTGTCAATCATAGGAGTTCAGTTTCCTCATTGCCCTCCTGCCCCTCCATCGCCCTTATATCTTCTCTGTTGTATAAGGCCACCCCTTGTCCCTCCTGTCCTTCCTAAACCAGTCTGAATCCAGGAATAGCTGTCTCCCATGTATGAAATTCCATCCACCACATCTCTGTGATCATGATTATGTCCAGCCTGTCATGCACAATGATGGCTATCAGTTCCTCCATCTTGTTTGCTATGCTCCTAGGGTTGACTACCAACCCCTTCCACCATCCTTCCCCCACCTCTGCTTGCCTGAAGAGCTTGCTAGAGCTTACCTCTTTGTCCCTTCCCCGGGGAGTACCTATGGCTCCCCATCTCAGACATGGTACAGCATGGCTTTGTTTCTAGTGCCCCCCCATTCTCAGTTTAAATTATATTCTCTCTCTCGAAGAACTCTCCCAGCCTGCACTTTAGTACAACTGCCCACTCCTTATTGAGATGCAACCTGTCCATGGCAAAGAAGCTCTCATCCTCCCAAGTTGCCACCAGTCCCCTATCAACCCGTATCCCCTCTGCCTACACCATCTTGCTAGCCTACTATTAAACTCTTTTATCCTTTGCTTCCACTCTGTGCTAGCCCTGGGCACTGGAAACACCTCTGAAAAGGCTAGAGATTTAAAGCTTAGACCCCTGCAGAACCTAGCCAGTGCCTTAAACCTCACCTGCACCTCCAGGAGACTGTTGCCATCCAGGTCATTCATTCCCAAGTGGAACACCAGATGTGCATTCCTATCCTGATCCTTGCCCCATGATGGAATGTGGTGGATTACCTCCAGCGCAGTCATCTCCAGCAAGCACTCAACCCACACCATGCTACTTTTGCCCCCCAACTTGATTCCCTATATGATAGAATCTCCAATCAGCAGCACCATGCCCCCTATTTTCTTTTGATTTCCCTGTGCCACAGTTCTCCTCCCTGGAGGTGCTGGTGTCCATTCTATCTTCCTGGCCCTAGTGGCCTCCCCTCCAACCCCTTGCCCTGATCCCTGATCCCCCAACCACAGTGTCCTCTCCCTTCCTTCTTACTTCTACTACTACTACTACCTCTGCCACCCCTGTTCTCAACCCTTCTATCCCTTGAATCTCTTTGTGCCTATCCCCTGACAGTGAATTTCTAGGTGGCCTTGAGGAGTAGGTAGCCTCCTCCAACTCCTTCATACTTTGACCAGCTAGTCCAGTGCCACCCTGTTGTCATTCCTGTCCTCCAGAGGCCCTCACTTTTACCCCCCATCATTTCTGCTCTCCCCTACACATGTTCCCAACTGTTTCCTATCTTTCTGGTATTCATTCTTCCTCCTCACAGTCCCCTCATCCCCCCTTCCCAGGTACTCCAGATTCCCAGCTACCCTTTCCTTGCTCCCCCTAGTGCCACTGTTTGTCCTGGTGCCCCATCCACACTTTCATCCTCCTCTTCTCTTCTGCCTCTGCCTACTGCCCCTCTACTTCCTCTGAGGCCCTTCCCTCTGTGATGTCCACCAATGGCAAGTACCTATTTGAGACTGGTATCCCCCCAGTAGGCTGCTTACCAGTGTCTCTCATTGGTGAGGTGAGCTCCCCTACCTTGGTCCTTGTAGCCCCCACTCTCTGCCATCCTCCACCCTCCTCCTGGTCCTGTCTCTTCAATCCCTGTCCCCAATTCCACCCCCGTTGCGGGCCTGCCCTTTCATGGTTCCTGTTGACCCCCTGCCCCTACACCCATATTTGCAGGCACCTTCCCCCCTACTGCTTGATATGTGCCTCCTCCCCACAGCCCTTGTGCCCTTTACCCACTTATCCAGCACATACCTGAGCCTGCACAACTCAGCCTCCAGTCCCATCAACCTGGCACAGATAGGAAAGCACCCTAGTCTCCACAGAGTACTCATGGCCATAGCAGCACCACAACCACTGCATCTGATTAGTCTGCTTCACTGCCATCCTGTTACTGGAGTCCCCCGTGCAGTAGTGACCCCGCTCTGGATAGCTGCTCCTGTTTGCCGCTCCAATCAGTGTCTCCCTCTCCCTCCCCCATACCAATTTCCTCTGCCATGTCCCCAATTTGTTCCAGCCATCTGATCTTGGACTCTACCAGGGCCTCCAGACACAGTGGAGCAACACTCAGGTAATGACTATTGACCAAAAACTCCCTCGCTACAGGAAGCAAAATTAGTCCAAAGCAATATAAAATCAACCCAGAGCAGTGTAACATACAACTGGCTTCAAATGTGTCATCTAACTACTCAACACAAAACAAGTATGTGTACAGTTGCCCCTCATTTTGCACCGATGCACCCCAAACAATAGCAGAGTAGTCAAGCAAGGCAGATCAATGTAGCTTTGAACTTGCCCAAACATTCAAGATCTGCTTGCAGCACTAGTTCTCTGTTAGAGCCTTACAATAGTCATTAACTATTCAAGACCTGCTTGCAGCAGTAGTTCCATGTTAACATCTCAAGGTAGTCATTAAGTACTTATGACAAGCTTGCAGCAGTTTGTTCCTGTGTAGCACAGTTTCTCCCCTTATTACCTTGTTTCTCCTGTATTCCTCTTTGCATCTTCAATGAGACTCTAGGTGGGCCCCACAACACTGACCATGCCCTACTCATTTTGGGCAGTGACCCCAACCCATTACTCCTCCTCCTCCTCCTCTCTTGGCATTCCAGCCCCAGCCTCTGCCTACTTTGCTAGCCCCTTCCCCTTAAGGCATTTAATAGAGGTCAAGATTGGGGTGGGTGGGCAGGACAATAACATAAGCCACAAATGCTGTAGTCTCTAACAGCTGTTGTGGTCTGGCTTATATAGCCAGCCGCAAAGTTCTCCCACCATCAATTCAGCTCTCTTCCTCCCCAGCAGCAGCAGCTGCTCTTGTCCCCCACCTCCGGTAGTCTCAGCCGCTGATGTGGCCAAATGGGGGACTCCAGATGCAGAGTAAGCCACAAGTGCTGCAATCTCTAAATGTGGCTGTGCTCTGTCTTATATAGTCAGCCTCAGTGTTGAATTTGGCACCATCTTCTTGGACTGGCTGGCTGCTGATCTGGCAAGCCTTGCGGTGCTTTCACTGCCCCAATAGCCACCAATGCAGCTTCCTTGTGCCCCGTGGCAATGGCCACAAAGTTCTCCCACCACCAATGCGGCTTTCTTCTTCCCCAGAAGTAGCTGCTCTTGTCCCCCACCTCCGGTAGTCTCCGCCACCTATGCAGTCAACTGGGGGACTCCAGCCGTAAAGTAAGCCACAAGCGCTGCAATCCCTCAAGCGCTGGTTTCTCAGAAGATGTGGAAGGGATTGGTTCTGTAATGTTACTCAGTATATTTGAAATATTTTTCTGCTTTGTTTCATTCAAGTGGGAGTATTCATTTAGAGACTGGACTGTTTTGTGTCCAGAAATTTGAAAAATTTCTGTAGGTGGAATGTCTGAATCAACTAGCTTCTGAATTAAATGCTTGTGAATGGAATGATTAGTAAAGCATTTCTCTGTCTCTTTGTTACCAGTTTGAATCATTGTTTTTACAATTTTGCTGATGTTATTAACTCTTAAGGGCTGTTTTTTTAAACCAGCATGTAGGATATTGCTGCTTGTGAGGGTGGTTCATTGCTAGAAAAAAGGGGCATGTTCATGATTTTCTTTTTCTGGCAGTTTGTTTTGGTACACTATGTAGTTGGTAATTGAGCATTTCTTCCTATCAACTATTTCATAAGCACAGGGCTTTAACACTCAAATGTCCTTCGGATTAGACCCTGTTCGCATCTTTGTTTGGCAATCTTTAATATATTCTAAATACTGGACTCCCTGGTCATCTTTGCCATGTCTGACATCTCCCCATTTCATATTTCCTGTTTCCGTATTGCCCCATACACCAAAAAACATTGTTACGGCAACCCACATTGTATTTAATAGTGCTTGTGGGTTATCAGGACCTAGTAAGTTTTGTTGATATAGTTGTTCAATAATAGAGTCTGTAAGCTCATCTGCCACTCTAGGTTTATTGCCCTTTCCATGTTCTTTAAGTATTTTTTATTTAGAGACTACAACCTGTCGAGTCCTCATATATTTGCTGGAGACAGACATGGACTCAGGATAGTTGCAATCCTTTAAGTAGCGTTTGAAACTTTGAAATTTAAAAAGTATACTAAGCGACATAATCTTTTCCATTAAGTCACTGTAGAGACATAACATACTGGCAAAGTATTGGATCAAGGTCTTGAGGTGGGATGTGGAGATAGGCTCTGTAATTCCAAGTTTTTTTCTAGGAGGAAGCTTGTCAGGTGCTGGATGTCTGCCTCAGTCTTCCTCTTGGTGTTTTCATTCTTAGTGCTGTTAATAAATGTATCTATTTCTGTGGTGCCAATTTTATATTGTTTAGCTGGTACTTCTTGAATATCCTGTGTCTCAGGTACAGTAATCATTTCTTCAGTCAGTTCAGGGTCCAGCAAAGGTTCAAGATCAGTCTCATACTGGTTGCAGCTTTGAAATATTTCTTGTTGTAGATTCATTGATTCCTTATGTTTCTTCAGTGAAAGCCGATTGGCTTGGCTCTCTGGGGTGGTTTCTCTGTGGTGGCTGTCATTTTTGATGAGAAAATCTTTAACGCTGGTCGCGGCTACAAAGACTTTCTCTTTTCTGTTTTTTTCAGGTTTCAGAAAATGTCTGATGGGCTCGGGATGTCAGCGGGTTCTGGCTTTCCATGGGCTTTTCCTGCGAGTGCTTAGAACAGCACCTGAAGGCACAGGTGAGATACATATTCACTTAAATAGTTTGGAAAGTAGTACCAGGGCACAGCACATGAAATGGGAGACTTTGTAGTGATGAAACGAGTGTGATGATATTGCTTGATGACGTAGGGAGTATATGTATAAATATCTGAGATTGTCACACTCCCTAAATCATGTTAGTTTTATTGAATGGAGCTGACAATACTGACATCTATGGGATGAGATATCAGCTCACCCCTAATATACTAATATATATATATATATATATATATACATATATATATATTTATGTATCTATTTCTACAATAGGGGTGGGAGCTTCCTCAGTGAGATAAACTGTGTTATTCTCACCAGAGTGAGATAAATGCAGCTGACATCAGCACAGTGATAATAAGTGCCATTTATCCACACTGTGCTTACCTCATCAGAATTTATTTCAACTATGCTGATGTCACCCAGCAACACTCAGATTCTGCCTAAGTGCTGGAACTGTTTTCATGAAGTTAATAACAAGAATGTAGTTCACCAGTCACACCTGCACCTGTAAGTCCCTCTTTCACTTTCATCTTGTGCACTCTATGAAAGCCCAAAGCAAGCAAACAGTAGCCTGAGTTTCATACTGGAAAAGAAGCCAAAAAAGAGCAAATCCTTCCACATCCACAAATACCTCAACTACCAAGGAATACAGCCTGCTTCATCCCAAATGGCAAGACAGTGTTTCAGCTTGTTTTAGCAGAATTGTTCTTTTTTGTCCTGTATCTTCTTTGTTTATTCCACAAGATAAAGTGAAATAAAACATTTTTGGAAACCCCTATTGTATAAATTGCACAGATGATGTGCAGTTGTGTGCTATGGAAAATATTTTCACTCCTGCAGACTGACTTCTGGATACTCTCACCCGTGGCTTCGCCACACGTGAGTATCCAGAGGTCACTCTGCAGGATTGAAAATATTTCCCATATCTCACTCTTGTCCATTATGTATCCCTATTTTGAGATATATATATATATATATATATATATATATATATATATGTAATAGATATACCACTCTGAGGTGTGCGGTCGGCTCTGATATCATGCGCCTTGTGTCGTCAACCGCCCAAAGCGATGTATATCAGAGCGTGACCAAGACACCTCAGAGTGGTTTATCTATCTTATAAATGTCAAAATTGTTTTGGGGGTAAAAGTGCAGGTGTGCGGGTCGCTCTGCTATACATACCGGTCATGTGATGCTGGTCAGCTAATGATATTGCTGCAATTTCCCTACCATTTTATAAATATATATATATATATATACATATATATATACATATATATATATATATATATATATATATATATATATATATATATATATATATATATATAGCCACCCTGACCCCATGGGGTAGGATGAGACATAAGTACCATAGAGAAATAAGTTGCCTTGGTAGGGATAACTGGAGTAGAAGATCTATCTTGGAGTTCATCTCAGAAAGAAATAAGTAATGGGCAGCTCCCAAAATATGTGTTTGATCTGCATGAGGACAGCCACAGCCCCTCCATCAAAAATCATAGCTAGGGGCAAAAACATTGCAGGTTGAGCAAGGGTTATGAAAAAACGAACTTAAAATTCTCAAGGGAATTCACACCAACAAGGGGAAGAAGTAACTTTTAACAAGGGGAGGGTAACTTTTAACCAATCTGAATAATATATATTAATTGCAAGTTCTTTGTTCCATGCATCCAGCACAGATCTGCTAGTCACATTACATTCCTGTTTAATCTTTACTGACTTTTTTTCTGTTTGCTTCTCTCCCTGAAGGGTTGCAAGTAGGTGGGCTTCAGCTCTCTTCATCGAGAGAGCTTGCATCTACCCTGGCTGGCAGTATAGCCTAGAGGATAGAGGAAACGAGCTGTGAGTGAGCTTGGTACATCCAGCAGACTTGGTTTGATTCCCACAACCTCCACTTGCATACTGTGTGACTCTGAGCAAGTCACTTAACCCCCCAGTGCTCCCAGGTCACCCCAGAAAACAGGCACTTGTGCCCAGTGGGCCTAACCAAAGACTAAAAGAAAAAAATACCCTGAGAGCTGCAT
The DNA here is from genome assembly GCA_016271365.2 of Neoceratodus forsteri. Classification (NCBI taxonomy): domain Eukaryota; kingdom Metazoa; phylum Chordata; order Ceratodontiformes; family Ceratodontidae; genus Neoceratodus; species Neoceratodus forsteri. Next base: position 919,965,273 of record CM057459.1, on the reverse strand, counting down.
TGCTCTCCTTCAACCCCAGCCCAGGTCCCAGCAAATCCCCCCCAGATTCCCCCCTCCCACCATGGTAGGGTCAAGAAGGGGAGGGCCATCCTCCCCCCCACCCAGTGCACAAATCCAGTTTTGCCAGGGTTGAGCCATGGGTTGGGAGTGCAGTCCAGGTCTCATGCAGCCTGCCAGTGTTCCCTCATTTTCCATTTTTCTTCTTGCCCCCCCCCGTTGCTGGAGTCTGCGCATGCTGCAGAGTCCCACAGCACCCTCCCATAATTGTCATCCCTGATCTGTACTACCCTCAGGCCACCCTCCCCAGGAGAGGAGAGCTGCCCTCCAGATGCTCAATCCTCTCCCTCCTCGGCCAACTTCCAGTAACTCATGTTTGCCACCAAACATAGGTTGCCATCGTGGCAGGAGGTAAGGTGCAATGCTTCAGCCCTCCATGCCACTGGGCTACTATCCTTACTGGCAATATAATAAATTCAGTTGGTGTGTCTAAATATATGGCTGAGTGGGAGGACTCTGATGGTGGTCATAAACTTATTTATTGTCATTTATTTATTCAGTTTGCAACTGTGTAAGAGCACCTAGTTGAGGGTCCTTTTCCAGGCTCAACCCAGGTCGAAGCATTACAATACAATAAAAAATAAAGCAATTTATCACAGATATAGAGGATTGCTACCATCAATTACATAGGCATTGAGTAAAGAGGTGTTGTGTAAATGGAAAGCCCTCCGGGGAAAGGAAAATCATGAACAGGGGTGCCCCAGTGATTAGGTCTAGGGCTGGTTCTCTTAACATATTTATGTGTAATAAAAGGGAGGGAATCAGGGAAACATTTACCCCTTCACAGATGACGCTAAGGTATGTGGAAGAGTGGAAAGTGAGTAGAGGATATAAGCAAAGATCTGGAAAATCTGGAGAGGTGTTTGAGGGTGTGGCAGCTGAAAGTTAATGCAAAAAACGTGCAAGGTGATGCACATCAGGGCCCAGAACTCAAGAAACAAGTAAGATGAATGAGGTGGTGGTGGAGTGCAAATCAGATGAAAGGGATCTGGAGACATTAATAATGATTATGAAATGGCTTGTAGCAAAGTGGCATTCTAATTGGCTGCTACGAGTGTGCTAATATGTCTAACACCATGGGAAAAAGATCAGGCTGTGCTATGCCAGGTGGGCACTGATCTTCCCATTCCAGTGTTCCAAATTAGAATGTTCAAAAAATAAAAGCTGCCATCTTTTTTTGTGCTAGCCACAGTAGGCAAAATGAAAATGCTACAGAAGCAACCTCCATTTTCACACAGAAACATCATGCCAGCCCCAGACTCCAAATCTTAAAAACCCCACCTCAGTTCATTGCAACACATTTTAGTGCTGAGATATGTTCTTCTAAAGCTACCAAGATCTATTCCTGTTCCATTTTACCTGCCTATCTCATAACCCGCCTGTCCGTTCGGTCACCTGGCTGACTCATAAGCTACAGGCACCATGCAAAGTACAAATCCCCCAGCACGAACACAGATCAGTTTTCTAACTTCTGCTGTTCAATTATAATTTTCCACAGCAGTACAGCTCCATTTATTTCTACACATTTGCATTTGTTTGTTGCAAAATTTGAAAACAAATTGAATTTTTTTTTGCTAATTATAAAAAACTAAAAATGCAGATTTGCCCTATCGGCCCCCCAACTCACTCACCACTGTCTCTTGTATGCCAACCTTCAATGGCTGCCCCCCTCAGCCCTGCGCTCATACTCATTGGGGTGCTTCATGGACTCCATGACAAGATTCCCTCATCCCGAAAGCATTGTGGTTATGCTCACCCTGGTGCCGCACTCCCACCTGTTGAGGTCATCAAACTCCACCCTGCTCTCCACCCCACACTGCTCTATGCTCTGCAAAAATGGGTGAACAAGCCTTTGCCCACTTTGCCCCCAAATTCCAAAACTCTCTACCTCCCTGTCTGAAGAGCTCCCAGTCTCACTCCTCCTTCAAAACTACACTTTTTTCCCATCAACAAGCACCTGATTCCTGCGACTGTAACTAGTCCTCTTCACCTCTCTTAATATCTCCCAATATAGTTTTATTGATCTCTGAACTGTTGAATGTTCATAGCCTAATGTCATCACCTACTCCTGTTATTGCCTGCAGAGATGGCTAATACGATATGTAAGTTCTGTTGTTTATTGCTCCTGACCATCCCTGCATGGATATCAATTTCTGTACTATATGCTGAATTGTACTGCATTATTTGTACTTTATCTCTGTACCATTAAGTCAACTGTGTATTGTACCTTCTCAGGTCGTGCTTGAAAATAGGTAGGATTTTTGCCTAACGCACCTATCTGATCAACAAAAACTAAATAAATAAATAATAAATCTCTGTCATGAGTGACATCATCATGGAAGCCATTTTAAAATTCTGAGAGCAGGATTTTTTACTCAGAAGAGGCTGTGTTACAATTTTCAAATGCAATGAAACTGCATTTATCCTACTTTAATAAATGCAGTTTCAGTATAAATGTAAACAGCAGTCTTTCCTTTACAAGCCTATGGAGTAATTTTCAAAAATAAAATATGTAAACAAGATGATTTAGGTATTTTTTTTAAAGAAATAATAATAAAATAATAGAAATAATCTTTGTGTGGGAGGTGGGTGGAGCTGTCACAGCCACTTGAAAAAAAACAACTAGAACTATGGTGGCTACAGTTAGACAAACATCTTTTCCTCCCAAAAAATAAAATAAACATGCCAGAGACATGCAGACGGAGAAACTATTTTATTTAAACTAAAGACAGAGATTTAATCTTTTTATTACTTAATCCTAATAATATTAATTTTGACATGCATGTATAATGTAGATGTCCATTTCAAAAGTGCAATAAGATACTCTGAGGGTGTGCACTAGACACTTCTAGTGCATGACCATGGGTTGAAGGCACTCAGCCTACGGCCTTGTGTCTTATTGCCTACTTAGGTACCCAATCCCATAGGCTCCTGGTGCCTTACATATCAAAATATACATATAATAACAGCAGCAGCATAATGAATACAGTAAATAATACCATTTATAAAAGAGCAAGTTAGGAAACAGTAGGGCAAGCTCTTTTAAAAAGATAACGTTTTAACCCCCTCCTGAAACTATCAACTAAGGGGTCCTCCCAAAACTCTCATGTCAGCTGGTTCCAGAAGACTGATGCAGCCACAGAAAAAAGGCATGATTCCATGATGACTTTAAGTGAGATCTGGAGACCTTTAAGAGGTCCAACTCCATAGAGCAGAGAGATCAGCCAGGAGAATATAGACACAGGAGATCTTTTAGGGAAGCCAGACCCAGATCATGTAGGACTTTGTATGTTACTAAACCTATCTTGAAGGAGATGTGCCGCCTCGCAGGCAGCCAGTACAATATCTGCAGAGCAGGAGAGATATGCTCAGTCTAACCACTGCATTCTGCACCAGCCGCAAGCAGTGCATTGAGCCTCCCAAATAGCCTAAGATAAGGAGCACTGTGATAGTCTAGTCTAGATGTCACAAAGGCATGCATCACAGATGTCAGGTCCTGAGGGCTGAGAAAGGGCACTGTTCCCTAAGATGAAAGAAACCATTTGGACAACTGCAGACACCTAATATTCCATGGTCAGCTTGTGTTCTACAATGACACCCACATTCTTCACCTTATCTCTAGTTGTAAGCTGAGTGTGCCTGAAATGTATTCCAGCCACCTTTTCACTCAGTTCAGTTACTTTTCAGATACCCAAGTCCACCAGTAATACTTCAGTTTTGTCCAGGTTCAATGTGAGCCAGCTAGAGGCCATCCAGTCATTGATCACAGACAGGCAATCTTTAAGCACACCCACTGCATTTTTCCCACCAAGAACAAATGATTGGTACAGCTGAGTACCAGTTGTATGACACTGAAATGTCAAACTGTACCTACATGTCATTTCTCCCAGCAGCAACACACAGTATACACCACAAATAACATGGGATACAGAATAGAAACCTGAGGGACTCCACAGGTCAGGGCTACTGGCCAAGAGAGGAAATCTACCATGGAACCTGCTGGAAAGGAAGAATTCAAACCACCCCAACACATCCCTGCTGAGCCCCACCAAGTCCCTCAGATGATCTGTCAAAATCCCATGATCTACAGTGTCAAATGCTGATGGGAAGTCCAAGAGAACTAGGATGGAACATTCACCTCTATCTCTAGCCAGAAGAAAATAATTCTGTACCCTGAAAAGTACAGTCTCTGTGCTTTGATGCCCTCTGAATCCAGACTAAAATAGCTCATAGATGCAGAAAGCTTCCAGGTAAATCTCCATCTGTGTCACCACCACTCTCTCAACAACCTTTCCCAAAAAGGGAAGGCTAGAGACAGGCTTGTAATTTGCCAAGATAACGGGGTCCAAAGAAGGTTTCTTGAGAAGGGGTCTCACGACAGTACTTTTCAAGGCCGTCAGACACACACCCTCCCCAAAGGAAAACTGGAATCTCAGCAATCTCTGGACCAATAGACTCCCAGCAGTCCAGCAGAAACTGGGTCAGTCCAAGATCCATTGAACAGAAGGTGGGATGCAGCTTCTTGATCCCCCAGAGAATCTCCTAAGCTGACACAGGGTAAAACTCCTCCCAGATAGATGGAAAGCCTGTTAATCACAGACTGTACCATGCTGGGCCATGAAAGATAACTTCAAGAGACCAAGGAATGAATACAGAATACCTTATTAAGGAAAAATTGGCCAAACTCCTTGCATCAGTCAAGTGTCAATACTCCTCCAGACTGTAGGTAGACTGAATATAACAGCCTGTCCACACTGTGGAAGTGCTGGGTTGGCCTGTTAATCCTTGCAGTAATCACCAGTTACAGGAACTCTGCCTCTCTCAGAGTGATTGCCCCCGATACTCTTTATAATGAGCTCTCAGGGTTAGTCTATCCTCCAATGAACCCAATCTCTGCCAAGAAAGCGCCAATCTCCGCCCTTTGGTCTTCAACTGTCTGAGCACTGTAATTAATGCTCTAATAATTATCTGTAGTTTATTTGTTTTTGTTTGCATTGCACCTATTTATTTTAATGTACATAACTCTCCTTTTAACACCTTTATTCGGTCAACAATCTGAAACTAAAATAAAGTCCTGATTCATCACCAATTCTTCACCCGCTTTAGACTTTGTGGCTGTTACCAAGGATATGGGTTTTTCACATCTGGCCTCCTCGAATTCACCTTTTAAAGAAACCAGAACATTCATCTGCTCTTATCAAGATGTACCATATTGTAGTTTCTGTCATCATATGGAGATTAAATTGCTAAAACTGTTCAGTTCTGTTCTGTTGTGACAACCAATCTACAGTTGACGTTATCAACAAAGGCTGGGCATGTTCTTCACTAATTATTAAATTCTTTCATAAATTAATCAGTATTTCTTTACAATATCATGTGCTAGTTACAGCTAGGCCCATACCTGGACCTTCTCTTGGTAGAATTGACCTCCCTCTGGAAAGAACAGTTACTTACCGTAACATAAGATCTTCAAGAGGCTGTCTTCAGTTGAGCCACAAAATTGGAGCTGTAAGCCATCGGTGTCAGGATCACTTGGAAATGTATGCTAACTGGGTCCATCCATGTCAACATACATCAATGCCACCTATATAATGTGAGACAGACTTCAATTCCCCACCAGAGACAAGCTCAGAAGATTATCAGACTGTCAGGAACTGAGTGAACTGGAATCACAACCAGGCACATGGTAGAAGTCATGAAATGAGATTAAATACCCAACAGGGCTATGGAAGAATACAGATAGTGTGAAAGCAGGCAGGATTTCCAGTAAAAACATCTGAGAAGAGAAGGGGAAGGTGGGAGGGTAAGCTGTGGCAATGGTGGAAATTATCTCAAAGACAGAACAGTTACATACTTCCTGTAACAGTAGATCTTCAAGAGAATCTCTTTTATCAGGCCACACCTATGGAACTACAACCATCAGGCACTAGGACCACATGGAAACTTTTTGCAAACAGTCCACTATGGGCAACCCACAATGACCTCTTATGTTGGCTCTTCCTATGTAAACTTGGGCAGCCTCTTCCCTCCTCAGTTTCTCACCAAAGATCATGCTCAGAGGACCTCCCTGTAGGGAACCAGGAGGACAGCTATGGCTCTGCAGAGCAGGCGAGGCAGAAAACCTCTGGCAAAGCCCAATTGAAAAGGTGCCCTCAAGATATAGTTGGATTGAGGGAATGACAGCATCACCTGATGAAAGATATTCTCTCAGAGACCTACTGTTCTGGTAAGTATGTAACTGTTCTATCTTCTTCGAGGATATCTCTTTCATCAAGCCACACATATGGAATGAGTACCAAGTAGTACTGACAGAGAAACAGTCTGGGTGGCTGACCTAAGAAGGTAGACCTTGAAGTACAGTTAGGCCAAAGCCTGCCCTTTTTCTCAAGGCAATGTCCAGACTGTAATGTTTAGTAAAGGTTTGGGCAGTAGTCCATGTGGCAGCTGCACAAATCTTGGCAGCAGACACATTCCTGAAACAAGCAACAGAAGTGGCCATGCCTCTAGCCGAGTGGCTATGAACAACCCCAGGGAGTTACTTACTGTTCTTCTTGTAACAGAAAGTAATACAGTGTGCCAACCATTTGGACAAACACTGTTTGGAAATGGAAACGTCCTCTTTCCCAGGAGCGAAGGAAACAAAAAGCTGCAAGAACTTCCTGCAGTTCTTTGTACGGCATATATAGTACCTGAGTATTCTATAAACCAAGTTAAAGCAGGTGGCTAAAACAAAAAAGGTAGCCAAATGCAAGGTGTACTCACTCAGAGCAGTCAGCAGCACAGCTTCACCATCACTGAAGGGCTACAAAATAAATTGCTGTGATACAAGCAGGATAAAAATCCATAGAAAATTTTATTCAAGTTGGACGCCAGTACTCTGGGATGAGTGCCCTTCCTCCAACAAACAGCCAAATGCTTTGGCACTAACAGCACGCTTTCTCAAGGCTGAGGTGGGATGAAGTATTACACATTTATAAGGGATATATTTAACGATGCAGTACAACAACGATTAAAAACAGGTGTTCACATATACCAGTGCTTATTAAAGTGCTAAACATCCTAATATCCACCGTGATGAAAATCACTATGCAGGCATGAATAATACATATCATTAACTAAAAAGATCCCAGTGAAACATGTGAAGTTACTAATATAATACAAATGAAGGTGAACAAATTTGTCCACAAACTATGCACTAATCTAAAGTAACCACGTAATAAAGATAATCATGATAAATATAATAATAGTAAATAATATCCCAAATAGGAAGAATACATGTGGCGAAATGTTGCCACATGAATGTAATCACATAAATACGTTTGCAATTAAGTTATATTTTGGTGAATATCTGCAAAAATTACAATCATAAAGACCTGTCAAAAAGCTGTCAACAAGAGTGTAAATAAGGCTCTCATAATTAAAATCTAAATGCACAATACTATTTATCTTATAAATTGAGTGATAACTGGAAGAAGTCATATGATTTAGTTAAATATTGCCACAGGTTACAGCTCACTCAAAAGAAGCCAAAGTAAGCTTCTTTGACACAAAATTCAGGTCCCAAGCCGGGACAGGATTGCAGATAGGAGGCTTCAAGTGCAGAATGCCTCTCAAAAACATATGGGCCTCCTCAGGCTGAACAACTGTATGACCATCAATAGGCATGCAGAAGGCTGAAATGGCAGCCAAATGCACCTTAATAAAAGAGTATTGCAGGCCTGCATCTGATAAGGACAGTAAATACTCTAGAAACTGGTTTACTGGACAAGTAAAGGGGTCCAGCTAGTGGGAAGTGGACCACAAAGCAAATCACTTCCACTTCATGGAGTCAGTGGCTCTGGTGGAAGGTTTTCTAGCAGCCACCATAACATCAGCCATCTTTTGGGACACTCCAAACCTAGCCATGGTTACTTTTTCAGGAGCCATGCATGAAGGTGGAGTGCCTTGCTCCTGTGACAGAAGACCCTGGCATAGTAGCAGGGGTATTGGGGGTTCCACTGACAGCTGTTGCAGCAAGGGGAAACAAATCTGGTGAGGCCACAAGGGGGCAATGAGTATCAGAATTTTCCACTCCCCTTGAAGCTTGATTAGTATTCTAGATTAGATGGAAGGGAGGAAAGACATACAGGAATCTCCCTTTCCAAGAGCGGGACAATGCATCTCGATGAAAGACTCCAGGCCCTGAAGCAAATGAGCAAATGAGCAGAAAAGCAGCAGTTTTGCGTTGTGTGGGGATGTGGATAGATCCAACTCTGGATGACCCCATCTGTTGAACAAGACTTCTACAACCAAGGTCAGTTGCTCCCACACATGCATCTTGGACTGTGACCAGCTTAGTCTGACTGACAAGACATTTTGGGCCCCTTGAACATGCACTGCTGATAGTTCCAGACTGTGTTCCAGAGCCAAGTACCAAACTCTCATTGTTTCTTTGCACAGGGGATAGAAATGAGTTCCTCCTTGTTTGCTGATGTAGTGTATCACACTTATGTTGCCTGTCTGGACTAACAGAGGACCTGGGTAGAGATGGGACTGGAAGGTCTGTAGGCCATACAAAGCAGTTCTCATTTCTAGGACATTTATGTGGAGGGTGCGCTCCACTTTTTTCCATGTTCCCTATGTCTGATGAGGTCCTAGATGTGCCCCCCCAAGCCTATCCCCGAGGCATCTGTGGTGAGAATATGATGAGAAGAAGGGTTCAGAAATGGATCCCCCTTCAGCAAGTGGGCGGGTTCCATCCACCACTGAAGTACTTTTCTGACAGGAGAGGTTACTTGAACTTTTTGTTCTAGGTCATCTGTGCATTGGTCTCACTGGACTGTTAGTGTTCACTATGGAATTCTCATGTGCAGCCTTGCCAATGGTACAGTGATAATTATTGCTGCCATCCGGCCTAGGAGTCTCAGAAATGTCTCGGTTGTGACATAACTGTTGTCATAGACCATCTGGGTCTGTACTGTCAGATGCTCAGCTCAGCCCTGTGGCAGGAAGGCTAGGCATTGGGCTATGTCCAAGTCTGCCCCTATTTACTGCAGACATTGGCAAGGAGTCAGAACTGATTTTGGTATGTTGATAGTAATCCCTAGAAGCATCAGCGTGCCAGTACCAGCTAACAGAGACCCCCCTCCCCAGGTCTTGGTCATTGAAACTGCAAATGAGTTGAGGACAACTCTGTTCCATCTACAGCGGTCCAGAAATTAACTGTTACCAGGAAAGCTCCTGAAACCCATGAACTGCCTGCATTCTGAGAGACCTTACTCGCTTCTGTGCTGTAATTGTGTTGCACTCTACTGCAGCCAATAAGAGTGCAGTAAGGGCGGGGTTTAGCTCTTCAAAAGTATGCACTGCTCACTACTGTATAAGCAAGATAGAAGCATCAGCATGCCAGTACCAGCTAACAGAGACCCCCATATCTTGGTCACCAAAACTGCAAATGAGTTGAGGACAACTCTGTTCTATCTGCAGTGGTCCAGAAATGAACTGTTGCCAGGGAAGCTCCCGAAACCCATGAACTGCCTGTATTCTGAGAGACCTTACTTGCTTCTGTGCTGTAATAGTGTTGTGCTCTCCTGCAGCCAATCAGAGTGCAGTAAGGGCAGGGTTCAGCTCTTCAAAAGTACACACTGCTCACTATGCGTGAGCATGTGCTCGAGCACGGAAGTGGCGTGAGCACCACTTCTAAACAAACATTTGATAGAGAAAGTCTGTGCTTCTGTAATGTGTTTCCCTTGGGGTGGCTTTAGACAATTCCTCATGGTATCTGGGTATGTTTTTTATTTAAATAGTACATTTTATCTGATGCTGATAGTATAAAATTAAACTTGGGGAGTTTTTAGTATTAGGGGTTTAATCTGTTATATTAAACATAACTAGGTACAAGTGTCCTGAGTTTTAAAGGATTGTTTGCCCTTTTAATTTTACATTGAGCAGAACTATTTACATTTTAACATCTAGATTTTAATATCTTCTGTACATTTTGATCTGAAATGGGTAACTTAAGAACAGTGATGCTAATATGTCTTTATTTTTTTTTTATATGTTTCCAGCCTGGCAAGCCCAAGTAACAACTTTTAATTTCAAGATCCTTGATTATTTATTCTCATTGTAAGGAAACATCTATTTGTTATAACAACTAGCATCATTGTTTTAACAAATCACTCATTTTTGGCCCCATGACAGCATATATTTACAGAGATTTGGTAAAATGTGCATTTTGAGCATTTGTCATATAATGCCTTTAAGGTTCCCTAAATTGTTGGGTCTTGTGGGGAAATGTATGAAAACGAGGCATTATGTGTTAAATGTTACTAGGTGTATAAGTATTTTGTTTTTGGTGGCATGTGGGGATGTGCACCCCAACCCAGGCCCATTTGATTTTACATCAATAAATTCTAATTTTCAGGGGCATGTACCTGTTAACACTGAATTACTATGATGGGGAGAATTTGAGGTAGCGCACTTTAATGCTAGGAGTGTCTGGTAAAAATGTAACATAATAAGAGACTGGGTCACAATGTCTCAACCAAAGGTAATAGTAATTACTGAAACTTCATTGCATAGTGGGAGTGAGGATTCTCAAATATAGTTAGACAATTACCAAATGTTTAGAAATGATAGAAAAAAAGGGCAGAGAGATTTTGATTTATGTTAAATTAAATCTGGTTTCTTCTAAGTTACAGACAAACAATATTGAGGTGGGTTTAGAAACTGTAATGCTGGAATTAAAAATCCCATTTGGTAAGCCAATTGCTACTAGGTGGTATTTACAAGCCACCTAAAATCAACCTCAATGTATTTAATTATCTTCAGGCCTTCTTACAACCTTACAAAAATTCACATGAGATCTTACTCCTTGGGAATTTTAATATAAATTGGACAGCAGTGGAATATTCACATGGCCTGTTAGATCTTCAAATTAGTTTAAGTTTGAGCCAATTAATTCAGGGCCCCACAAGATAAAACAACAAAGACTACACAAAAACTACTATTTTGGATCTCATCTTTACAAATAGCCCGAGTTATTAGTACTCAGTCAGTGGTGTTTCACACCTTTTCCAACCATCAAATTATTTTTTCAGTCTGTAAAAAAAGTAAAAATAATTGTCCAAATTCCCAAATACTGTATATATACTTGAGAAACTTTAAACATTTCAATTACATTAATTTTATGTTACATACTCAAGGTAGTAAAGGAAGAAAGAGATTTGGGTATTATGGTTAGTAACGACCTTAAATCCCATTTGCACTGTAACCATGTGGTTAAGAGGTCTAATAGCATTTTGAGTTGCATACATAGGCACATCAAAAGTAGGAAAAAGGAGGTTTTACTTCCTCTTTATACCTCCTTTGTGCACCCTCATGTGGAGTACTGTGCACAATTCTGGGCACCAGGCCAAAAGCAAGATATAGATGCCCTGGAGAGGGTTCAACGCAGGGCTACAAAAAGAATTAAGGAAGTACAGAGCAAGAAGTATGGGGAAACATTGAGGAGTCTGGACTTTTTTTCTCTGGAGTATCGGAGGTTGACAGGAGATATGTGTCTTATCTATCAGGCACTATCTGATAATGAGCTTTGGAAACAACTGGGATTCATTTTTAGACATCAGTCTCATAATACACCTGCCCATCATCTACAGCTTAAGATGGAAAAGTTTAATAGAGAGGCATGAAGGCACAGGTTTTCACTAAGAGTTGTTAAAATTTGGAATATATTACCACTTGGGGTTGTGGGTAGTCCAACTATGTTAGCCTTTAAGCACTTTCTTGATTATTATCTGAAGAGTAAGAACATAAAAGAGTATTAATTGTATTAATTTATTAAATTAATATTAAGGTGAGCCAAATGGACTTTTGTCTTTAAAGAGCTCAGGATAACCTATGAAACCCATATGGAAGGTATTGACTGGAACAGACTGTACCCTATCCCTAGTGCATCTGATGCCTGGAGTTATTTTTTCCAGGAATTTACTCAGGTTTTTAACAACCACATACCCATTATTAAAAGAAAAATAAAGGCTATGAGTCCAAAATGGTATAATTCAAATTTACATAAATTAAAACAGCAAAAAGATAAATGGTGCAAAGCATGCCCCCAGTGAAATCAATTGGCTGGCATATGGACAAATGCATAATACATATGGTAAAGCCATTAAAAAAACTAAACAAGAGTATTTTAGGAAAAAATCATCGGCTGATAGTAAAGTGAATCCCAGTGCCTTCTGGAACATTATCTCTGGTTTAATGGGTAGCCAGAAAACTAGGTACGGGGGTAATTTTCTGATTAATAACCAACCTACTCCAATAAGTCCAGTAGTATCTGAAGCATTCAATACATTTTTATTGCTTCTGGAAGCACTGGGAATAAAATAAGTTGATCAATCACAGATACTCACATAACTACAGTCTTCTATTCAGTCTGGCACTATACCTGCAAATTGTGACTCAAACCTAAAATTAAAATTTATGGAGGTATCGGTTGAGGATGTAAGATCTGAGCTCTTAAAATTGGACATAAAATAATCTGTCTGACCTGAGGGCATATCAGCAAAACTTCTCCAATATGCAACCCCTGCCATTGCCTATCCATTATAATTTATATTTAATCATTCCCTTTCAGCTGCTAAATTCCCAGTTCATTGGAAAATAGCCAAAGTGATTCCTACACACAAATCTGGATTAAAATCAGAAACTGAAAACTACCAACAAATTTCACTTTTACCCCAGATTTCAAAGATTTGTGATCATCTGGTATCTTGCTAGCTTATACATTTATTTGAGTCTTAGAATAGATTGAACTGTAGCCAGTCTAGCTGCAGAGCCCATCACAGCACCCAGACTGCTCTAATTAAGGTTGTGGGAGACATCCAGAACAGTTTGGACAGGGGGCTTGTGACAGGTGCTATTTTTATAGACCTGTCAAAAGCCTTTGATATGATTAGTCATACTGTCCTTATATCTAGGTTAGAGTAACTGAACCTCTCCTCATTGCTAGCGGAGTGGTTTATGTCCTATTTACAAGATAAGCAACCGTTTGTATCCCTGGGTACCTCTTGCTCATCTTTGAGAGCTGTTCGATCTGGGGTGCCCCAGGGGTCGATATTGGGGTGATTACTTTTTAACATATATGTAAACAAACTTAATTTCCATGACATGGATGTAGAGTTTCATCTCTACTCTGATGACACAGTGATTTATGCCAGTGGGAATTCTGTTGACTTAGTTCAGGAAGGGCTACAGATAGCTTTTGAATTCATACAAAAGTTTTTTGAAACTCAATCAAGTGAGACTTAATATAAAAAAGACACAGACAATCTTGTTTAGTAGGCCTAGAGATCTTAAGGATTATGACTTAAATACTAAAATCAAATATGGAGATATACTAAAATCTACATCCAGCTATAAATATCTAGGAATGTGGCTGGATAACCCACTTAAATGGGATAAACATATCCAATCTCTAGTAGGAAATATCTACAAAAAAATTGGAGCTTTGCAGAGGGTGAAACGTTATTTGGATATTGATTCAAAATTTAAACTGGTTAACAGTACAATTATTCCAACTATAGACTACAGTGACCTTCTATATGTAGGAGCCTCCGGAACATTATTGGGTACAATCGATACAGCCTATAATAGGCTGGCCCACCATGTCCTGGATGCACATTATAAAACGCACCATTGTCAATTGTACCAAAAACTAAACTGGTTGAGATTAAGAGATAAAAGAGACCTACATATTTCACTTTTTATGCTAAAAATCTTGAAAGGTACAGTTCCTTAATACATTAAGGACATTTTCATAATCAGACCTGTTCTACAAAGTTTGAGATCCTCCGGTGGTATAGAGTTTAATGTCCCCAGAGTTAAATTAAAAATTGGGAGACTCTCAGTAAGACACAGGGGTGTAGTAGTTTGGAACTTAATCCCTATTAAATTGCAAGACCCCACTTTACTAAATAAAAAAAAAGTACATTAAAATATGATTCAATGAACAAAGCCATGCTCCTACATTATGTTGCCTCTCTGCAGTAACTTAAATTAATGGATTATATTGATTGTATCATTTCCTACAGACTCTGTACCATGCTATTTATATAAATTTTTTTTATCTACAAATGTTATTTATGTATGATAGTAGTAAGAATGGAAACTGTATGGATGTACTTTGGACCTCTATGAAAATGAGTTCGCTCAATGAAGTTTTTATCCAATTCATGGTTTCTTTGAATAAAATATATTACTACTATTACTACTGGTACTACATTGAATAGTTGTCTTGTGCAGTCTAGGATGTGGACAAGCTGCTGCTTGGAGTGAGCTTTGAGAAGCCAATAATCCAGGTGTGGGAAGATATATAGGCTGTCCCTGCAGAGTGCTGCTGACACAATTGCTAAACATTTGGTAAATACCTGTGGTGCATATGAAAAGCCAAAGGGCAATACATCTGAAACAGAAATCTTGGATATTTCATGTTTGAGTTACAGATCTTGATGTGCAGGTAAGCATCCTGCACATCTAGGGAGAAGATCCAGTCCCCTGCATGCAGCAGTGGAAGCAGGCTTTGAACTAGGAAGTACCAAGAAGAGAACCCTGTGTTCCTTTGTTCCAAAGGGACAGATTCTTGTGCCCTTTTTTGAAGCAGGGTGTGAATTTCCTCTAGAAGCAATGCACTATATTCAGGAGGGTAATGTGAAGGCACAGGTGGATGGTCTGGAGGTAGTTCCAGAAGCTCCAGAGTATGGCCTTGTACTGTTATCTGTAGGATCTAAGCATCTGAAGTCACTTTCCTCCACTGGTCCATGTAGAGGGAAAGGTGACCCATGACCACCACCCTTGGAGACATAGGTGGTGGGTGTGTATGAAGGAGGCAGGCAGAGCCAGTTGATGCAGCTGCCACTGCAGTAGCACCCCTAGTGGCTTTAAATGAGCACCTGAGGTGGGGCCTGGCAGCAGTAAGGTTGCTGCTGCTCTACTCTTGCCCTGCTGTCTAGTTGCAGATCTACATCTGGTAGTGGCTGGGCAAAAGGGCACTCTGTTCCTAGTCCTAGGCTGGGCATGATACATGGAATGTACTGATTTCAGAGTTCTAACTGAAGCCTGTAAATTGGACAGAATGTCTTGCACATCTGGTCCAAACAGCATTTATCCCCTGAAAGGTGCATTAAGGATGGATTACTGGACATCATTAGCAAAGTCAGCCACTCTGAGCCAGGAGTGCCTTATGAGACAAACAGCAGAGGCAGCTACCATGGCAGAGGCATCAGAAATGTCACAGGTGGATTGTAGGAGATGTTTACCTATGCTGGCACCTGCATACAGGTCATTCAGTATATCCTGTTTAACAGTGCTCTCTGGGAGAGCCTGGGTGGCTGCCTTGGCCTTCTTCCAAAGAGTATCCTGGTATTTTACCATATGTGCTTGGCAATTAGCAAAATTCAGCTCTAGAAAAGCTGAAGCAAATGTCCTTTTCCCCAAGACATCAAGTTTTTTGGACTCCTTGTCAGAAGGAAAGGAACTAAGGAATTTTGGAACCTTAGATCTGTCGTGGGCTGCATTGTTGACCACAAAATCCACCTCAGGCTGGCCTGCAAAAAAGGGCTTGCCTGATCGGGGCCTGGTAAAGATTATCTGCCTTCCTTGGTATTGCAGGTATCATGTTAGGTCTGTGCCAAGCTACCAAGGTGGCATACTCTAGGGCTGGCAGGATGGGAGGAATAACTACTGGTGGATTATCAGGCAATTCTAAGAAGTCTACTAATTTCTTCTTAGTAATATCCTGCTCCTATGCATCAACCCCTATTTGCAGATTACAATTCCTGCATCATAGTTATGAATGAGGGGTTTTCAGGGGGAGACCAGTGGGAATAAACCACCAAGTCTTCACTCCCAGTAGAGATTGCGGAACTGGGTCTCTCATAGATTTCCACAAATTCCTCTCCCTCTTCCTCATCCTCATCCAGAATAAATTCTAGATTATATTCCTGTTACTCATCCACATGGCCTGCAGGGCGCAGTGGTGGAGCTGAAGGAGTCGTCGATGGCCTAGAAGGTATCAGGTGTGTCTTCCTGGCAGGCATCGTTGCGGGAGTTTGTTGTGTAGAGCCCATCGATGGAAAGCTCATCAATGGAGGAGAAGGTAACAGGCATTTAAGAATGTTCATAAAGGATGCTAGAACTGCCTGAACATTGGCACCCGTGTTTGTGTCAATGGGAATGCCGGCAGATGTCAAAGTGGGAGTCACAGGCCCCAATGTCAACTGCAACATGCCAGCTGTGATAGATCTGGAGGCACTAGTGGTTGACCCAGTCATGTCCACAGTCTGGGCAATGGGCTGCAATCCTGCCAGAGCAGTCAACAAGCCACAGGAGGTTGTACTTGAGGGAATGAGCAACCTAGGTGCACAGGGGAGGTCCTTGCCTTTTCTTTCTACCTATACCTGTGTTTGTGGTGGTGATATCCAGACATCTTCTCCTGGGACTTGGATCCCTTTGATCCAGAGGAGTGGGCTGGTGATGCAGTGGTGATTCCTGGTTGAGCTCCTTCTCCATATTGGCTAAGCGCTGTTTTAGCAGATGCTTTTCTACAGCACCCTTTCTGTTCACTGGGTGGCCATATTAAAGCCCTTACAAATTGGGCATACCTTGATATCATGATCGGGGTCGAGATAACACATTCAGATGTGTGAGTCTTTAGAATAAATTTTTCTGTCACACTCACAGTATCTAAAGAGTTTGGATGGTGACAGCTCTGGAGATGACATACACACCACCAAAAATTACTTTTAAAAAGTGATTATTTTCAAAGTAAAAAAAAAGAGATATCAGTTGCAGCATTTCCATGGCAGGGTGCAATGAGAATGGCCGATAGTGGGAAAAGAACTGAGATGGGAAGGGGCTGCCCACATTTGTATAGGAAGAGCCAACTTAAGGCATTGTCATGGATGGCCCCTGGTCAACTGCTTGCAAAATGTTTCTGTCTGGTCCTAGTGTCAGACAGCTATAGTTCCTTAGATGTGGCCTGATGAAAGAGATATCCTCAAAGAAGCTCTACTGTTAGGGTAAGTAACTGTTCCATCTTCCTCCAGGACATCTCCCTCAATTGAACTACTGCAGTAAAATGATTCTCAAGCAGTGCCATAAGCACTAAGGGAGTCAGAAAGGATCTCTATGGCTGTAAGACAGGAAGCCTTGCAAAACAGTAAGACCAAGCTGGTACATTTATAAGAGATGATGTCCAGACTGTAATGTCAAGTGAATGTGTGAACAGTATTTCAGGTAGCAGCAGCACAGAAGTCAGCAGTGGACACATTGTGGAAACATACAATGAAAGTGACTACTCCAGTAGTTGAGTAAACATGGATAGGACCTGGAAGCTGCTTACTATGAATCTGGTAACAGAAAATGATGCATGATACTTACCATGTGGAATGACATTGCATAGAAACAGGACAGCCCACAGTCCTGTGGGCAAAAGACACAAATAACTGAGATTTCCTACAATCCAGATACTAATGCAGAGTCTGATGGGACTCCAGCATATAGGGCAAATGTCCTCCCATCCATGGAAAATAAAAATAAACAGAAAGATTAATAGTCTGATTCAGAGTGATGTCTGAAACAACCTTCAGGAGAATTGAAGACTGGTCTTGAAAGTAACAAGTCCTTGTGAATAGTAAGGTAAGTGGGCTCTGCAACCAGACTTCACAGTTCAGAAATTCTTCCTGCTGAAGTAATGGTTTCCAGAAACAGGCTCTTCCATGAATGGCAGCTCATGTCACTGGTAGTGGTCATTTTAAAGGGAGGTACTGTAAGGATCTCCAGAACCATGTTAAGGACCCACACTGGAACCAGGCTGCAGACCAGGGGATAACATATGCAAGATCCATCTAAAGAACCTGAGGGGCACTTCAAATTGGACAAACATCTTATCATCCATGAGGGCATGAAAGGCATAGGCTGCAGCTAAATGCACTATCACAGAGGAGTACTGGAGGCCCGACTGTGACAGGGATAAAGAGTAGGGCTGGGCAAATTTTGCAGATTCCGCTTCCATGGCATTTTTGCAGAAGTCTGCAATTTTCACAGAATTTCGCCATATATTCACCATCCATGAATTCTGCAGTTTTCACGGAATTCATAGCCAAACTGCAGAAATAATTGTATTACTGCGGAAAATATTTTGCAAATTATAGAACTTGCCTGTTAGTGAATGAATCCACGGTTCATGCTTAAATTATGGAATAATATATTCTGCAAGCTATTTAATCAAGTTATTAAGTTAATTTAGGCAGGAAATTAATAGAAACATAGAAACATAGAAGTTAACAGCAGATAAGGACCGCAAGGCCTATCCAGTCTGCCCATTTCTTTTTCTACCTTATGAATGTGCCATCGGCCTTTGCTTTGTCAATGGTCTATCTATTCATACTCATCTGCATTGCTTCCTTATGCTTATTCCATACCTGTTTGAAGCCCTGCACTGTATTCATATCCACCACTTCCTGAGATAAGCCATTCCATGCATCCACTACCCTTTCTGTGAAAAAGAACTTCCTCACATTACCCCCGAATTGACCTCCCTCTAATCTTATGCTGTGTCCTCTTGTCCTGCTAGTTTTCTTATATTGAAATATGTTATACTCTATCACCTTGTTAATGCTCTTAAGCTGTTTGAATTTTTCGATCATATTACCTCTCTCCCTCCTTTGCTCTAGGGTATATATATTGAGCTTCATTAATCTGTCCTCGTATGTTTTCTGATGCAGACCCTGCACCATTTTGGTTGCCCTTCTCTGGACTTCCTCAATTTGGTTAATATCCTTGTGAAGGTGTGGCCTCCAGTACTGCACCTAGTACTCCAGATGGGGCCTAACCAGTGCCTTGTAAAAAGGGATCATTACTCCCTCTTCTGACTTGTGATACCCCTACTAATACACCCTAACATCCCCCTAGCCTTATCTACTTCTTTAGTGGTCTGCTTGGATGATTTCAGGTCATCGGTGACGATGATGCCCAAGTCTCTTTCTTCCCTTGTGACTGCCAGCAACTCCCCTCCCAGCCTATAGGTAGCTTCAGGGTTTCTCTTCCCTATGTGCATGATCTTGCACTTCTTTGCATTAAACCCCAGTTGCCACTCTTCCGACCATTTTGCTAGTTTGTCCAGATCTCTTCTCATTCTGCCCACCCCATCTGGATCATCTACTCTGTTGTACATCTTGGTGTCATCTGCAAACAGACAAATCTTGTCCTCCAGTCCATCTGCAATGTCACTGATGAAGATATTGAAGAGGACAGGCCCCAGGACTGATCCCTGAGGTACCCCACTTGTGACTTGCATCTCTTCTTACTGTAGACTGTTTACCACCACTCTCTGTTTTCTGCCCGTAAACCAGTTTGTCACCCAGTTGACCAACTTCTGACCCACCCCTAGCCTACCCAGCTTATTAATCAATCTTTTATGTGGAACAGTATCCAAAGCTTTGATGAAGTCAAGGTAGGCGACATCAACTGCTCTCCCTTGGTCCACCACTCTGGTTAACCTGTCAAAGAAATCTATGAGATTAGTTTGACAGGACCTTCCTTTTGTAAACCCATGCTGTCTTGGATCCTGTGCTCCTATAGATTCCAGGTGTTGCACTATCCTTTCCTTAAGGAGTGCCTCCATAATCTTGCCCACTACTGAGGTAAGACTGACTGGTCTGTAGTTCCCTGCCTCCTCCCTGCTACCAGTCTTGTGGAGCGGGATCACATGAGCCCTTCTCCAGTCTTCTGGGACCTCTCCTGTGCTTAGAGACTCACTAAGCAGTTCTGATAATGGCTCTGCTAGTTCCACCCTTAGCTCCTTTAGTACCTTGGGATGTGTGCCATCAGGTCCCTTTGCCTTATCAACCCTGAGCTTAGCGAGCTCTTGTAGGACCCTTTCTTTTGTGAAGGGACAAGTGCTCACCTCTTTCCCCCTTGTATCCATGGTGCTGAGCTGTGGACCCTGCCCTATCTTCTCTTCAGTAAATACTGAGCAGAAGTATCTATTTAGGATAGATGCTTTTACATGGTCCTCCTCCTCATACGCCCCCTTATCTCTTTTGATCCTAGCAATACCCCCTCCGGACTTTCTCCTTTCACTAATGTATCTATAAAAAGTCTTGTCACCTTCTTTTACTGTCTGTGCTAGTGTTTCCTTAGTTTGAGCCTTTGCCTGCCTTACTGCCTTCCCTGCTTCCTTTAGGGGAAAAGACTCCTTTTCACAATCAGTCTCTGTCAGTTAAATGCTCTAATTTTTCTTGAGTTAAATCAGACTTCATATTGAATATTATAGTTCATTCAAAACTGTCAGATTTGAAAATTTTGGCAAAAATATTCAATAATTTATTCAAAAATTCTGCCGTTCATAATTTTATTCCATGGAACACCCTTCAAAAAATTCGGCAAGCACTTGCAGTCACCTGATTCGCTGATTTATGTTCCATTGGGGGGGTTTAGGTGTCAAAGGTTAGTTACTATAGTAACCACCCTCCTCCTCTCAGTCAAGTGACTGCTTCTCCTTGCTTACTGTGCAGTTCTTTAGAGTCTGGTGAAGTGGAAAGTTCTTCTGCTCTATGTGTCTGCATTTTTTGCATTTTATTTAGAGGGAAAAAAACTTGTGTTTCAATCTTTGATAGAAATACTTTGAAATCATTTTGTTATTGTAGGATC
Organism: Neoceratodus forsteri; assembly: GCA_016271365.2. NCBI lineage: Eukaryota > Metazoa > Chordata > Ceratodontiformes > Ceratodontidae > Neoceratodus > Neoceratodus forsteri. Next base: position 919,944,525 of record CM057459.1, on the reverse strand, counting down.
CTCTTTCAGCAATCTGGATATATTATTCTGATATCTTAATTAACTTCAATCAATAGTTAACATAGGTATACAGGACATAGTGTCTGCAGTTTGAGTTTCAGACTGCAGTTTAGTATTTTTTGACAGGAAATACTGTAAGAGTGTATTCTTATTAATCTTGAACAGTATTTGAATCTGAGATTGATATACTGATTTGGTTGTGACACACCTATTCTTTTTTTTTTTGTCTGCTACTTAAAATCAGTGTTTAAAAAACATGGTAGGAAAGAGGGCAGGTAGTGTGCACGGTGGACGCGGACATGGATCTGGCAGTGCAGTGGTTCCTTTGACTTGTAACTCTCCTCCTGAAGCTCCTGTTGAAATTTCTGGCAATATGGAATTTGATTCTTGTGCAAGTTCTTCCAGCACCAGCACTATATGTCCTGTGGGCAGCAGTACAGTGGATGCAGGTAGTAGCAAGTTAGGTACAAAATTGTCTCTGATAGCTCAGTCTTCTTCTGCTGGTGTAGTAGGTAAGGGGGGAATCAGTATCAGTTACTTTTTTGGGAGTGCAGGTAACATTACCAATAGTGGGAGCAACAAAAATGTTAATGTTAATGAGATTCAGCAGCACCAAGTTAAGTGCCGGGGGGTTAAACTGACATCTGCAGTCGATGGTGCTGTGTTAATGATGGATTTGCAGGATGTTTTCAGCATGAAAGTCAGGATTTTATTTTATTTGGGAGGGATTCACAGGGCAAGATATTCAGACATGCACCATAGGTGAGTACAAATCCGATGCAGTACAAGTCAGATGTGCCATGGGGAAAAGGGAGCCATATTCAGAAGATGCACCACTGAAATGCTCCAGTGCAACCAGGCTGAATATAGCAAAGATGCACCACGGCTCAACCACAGATGCGCTGGTGCAACTGGGAATGCGTGGGAGCAGGCCAGAACACAAAAAACAGTGGGCTGAGCAAGGGTGACAGGCTGCAGGGACACACAGGCAAGGAAGCACAGGGGTAGAGGGGCACAGGACCCCACTAGAAAGGCACAGCAGGGTACACAGATGCACCATCCCGGACGCAACACAGGGCACCAGGGGATGGTGCACATAGAACTCCAGCCCAACAACCATGGAACAAGCACCAGGCCAACACACCATCACCACAGCCATGCCAACAGCAGAGTCATGCAAGAGACACTCACCAGGCCGGACCGCAGGTGCCATGGCCATCGTGCCAGGAGAACAAGCGAACATAGAGACCGGTAGTCCAGGGGAGATGGAGGCACAAGCCACCCAGGGCCACACAGTCTGCCACCCAGAGTGGGGAAGGGCACAGCACCACTGCCTACAGTGGTAATGGGAAGCACTACAGGTGAAAGGAAGGGCAGGCAGACAAGCACACAAGGTTCAGAGGCAGTCACAGGCCACCATGAGACACCCGATAGAGGGCCACACACAGGACAGGGACAAAGGGCACGTACCCTGTAGACACATGTGCAGTGGCCCAAGGGGACAGTGGTGGGACACCAGAGACATGGCAAAGCACAGCAGAACAGATGCCGGCAACATGGCTCCACATGCCATCTGCAAAGAAAACACAGACACAGTGATGTAGCAATGTAAAGGCTTTACTGTTATAACAAAACATGAACTTAAACATAGAAACATAGACTTTGATGGCAGAAAAGGACCACTTTGCCCACCCAATCTGCCCATTTCCCTACCTACTGGATAAGCTGCAGAATCTAGTTAACCAACAGCCTGCTTCCTGCAACCCCCCACTATAATTGCTTTGTGTCTGTCCCATGCATGTTTGAATTCCCCCACTGTTTTACACCCAATGACCTCCTCAGGAAGGCTGTTCCATGTATCCACCACTCTCTCCGTGAAAAAGAATTTCCTCACATTACCCCTGAGCCGTCCCCCCTCTATCTTTAAACTGTGCCCCCTTGTTCTTACACATCTCTTTTTCTGAAAGATGCTACCCTCCTGGACTTTGTTGATTCCCTTGAGATACTTGAATATTTCTATCATGTCCCCCCTGTCCCTCCTTCCATCAAGGGTATACATATTAAGCTCTCTCAGTCTCTCTTCATATGGTTTCTGATGTAGACCCTGCACCACTTTAGTTGCCCTCCTCTGGACTGCTTCCATCCTGTCTATGTCCTTGTGTAGATGAGGTCTCTAAAACTGCACACAGTACTCCAGATGGGGTCTCACCAACTGTCTGTATAAAGGGATAATCACTTCCCTTTTTCTACTTGTGATGCCCTTCCTATGCATCCCAGTATCCCCCTGGCTCTCCTTACTTACTTTTCACATTGCTTATCCACCTTTAGGTCATCTGATATGACTACTCCGAGGTCCCTTTTCCATTTTTGTTGTTGTTAGTACCTCCCCTGCTATTCTGTACTCTTCTCCTGGGTTTTTGTTTCCCCAGGTGCATTACTTTGCACTTCTTTGCATTGAATCTAAGTTGCCATATGTCTGACCATTCCTCCAACCTTGCCAAGTCCTTTCTCATCTTTTCTACCCCTCTTGTGTATCAACTCTGTTACAGATCTTTTGTCATCTGCAAAGAGGCATACTTTCCCTCAGACCCTCTGCAATGTCACTTATAAAGATGTTAAAGAGGAATTGGACCCAGTACTGAGCCCTGAGGTACTCCACTAGTAACCCCTTTCTTGAATGTGTTCCATTCACTGTACCTTCTGTGTCCTGTTGTGCAGCCAGTTCGCTACCCAGGCTACCACCCTGGGACCCTCCCAGGCTAGCTAACCGATTATTAATCTTTTGTGCGGGACTGTGTCAAGTGCCTTGCTAAAGTCTAGGTAGGCCATATCCACACACCCTTCCTGGTCTATTACTTTGGTCACCCAGTCAAAGAAATCAATTAGATTAGTCTGACATGACCTTCCTGCTGTAAATCCATGTTGCTTTGGGTCCTGTGCCCGTTGGCCTCTAGGTGCTCAACAATTCTTTCTTTCAGAGTGATTCCATCATTTTCCCTACCACTGAGGTCAAACTTACAGGTCTGTAGTTTCCTGCTTCTGTCTTGCTCTCACTTTTGTAAAGGGAATCACATCTGCCTCCAGTCCTCAGGTACCACCCCATCCTACCATGATTTGTTAAAAGTGTGGTCAGTGGTGTCACTAGGTCCCCCTTAGTTCTTTTAGGATTCTTGGGTGAATCCCGTCAGGCCCCATTGCTTTGTCCACCTTGAGTTTTAGGAGTTCTTTCAGGACTCTTTCTTCTGTGAATGGACTGGTATCAACCCCCTACCCAGAGTGCTTCTATTGTCTGGTTTAGGTAACTGCTCCTCATCTTCTTTTGTGAATACTGAGCAAAAGTATTCATTCAGTATCTCTGTCTTTTCACTGTCTCCCTCTGCCCAACTCCTCTCTCCTTTATTAATCTTCACTATCCCTCCCTTAACCTTTCTATGCTCCCTAATGTACCTATAAAAGGTTTTATCCCCCTTTTTGACTGAGTTGGCTATTTTTTCCTCGGTTTGTGCCTTTGCTATTCTGACTGCCTTTTCTACTTCTTTCTGCTTTAATTGATACAGTTCCCTGTCATGCTTCCTCTGTGATTCCTTATACTTTTTGAATGCAGCCTTTTTCTCCTTAATCTTCCCTGCCACCTGTTTTGAGAACCATAGTGGTTTTTTACTCCGCTTTGTTTTCTTTATTTGTTTTACAAAAGACTTGTTGCCTCTATGATGGCAGTTTTGATTTTTCTCCATTGTTCTTCCACCCCTCCTATTTGGCCATTTGCTAGTGCATTCTTCAGGTGTTCACCCATTTTGCCAAAGTCAGCCCTTCTAAAGTCCAGTATCCTTGTTTTTGTATGGCTTATCTCCATGGTTGTGCTCATTGTGAAGCACACTGTGCAGTGGTCGCTTGTTCCCAGATGTCTACTGACTTCTAAATTTGTGATCCTCTCTCTGTGATCCTCTAACCATTTTGGAGTACCAGGTCTAGTATTGCTCCCTCCCGAGTGGGTTCCAGCACTAGCTGTCTAAGTACAACTATGTACAAGTTTGCGATAAAGGCATGGGGGAGGGCATGGGAGGCTGGGGACAGGATCCGGGGCAATACAATGGGAAGTTGGATTGGGCAGGGCAACAAGGTAAGGCCAGGACAAAGAGGGGCTATATACAACATGCTCTTTGGATGGTTGGGCAGTGGCAGCAGGATGTAGACACCACCGGGCAGTGCACAATGGGGTCCACCGCCGGTGCACCTCTTGTGATAGTACCCTCTTTGAGGTCCCCTATGCAGCGTCCACCCGAGTGGGGCACTGAACAGTGTGCCCTATCACCTGTAGCAGGCTGGCATCTGGCCCATGAGGTGCAGGATGCCAAATGGTTGTCAGAGCACACCTTTTGCTGAGGGCATCCATGGAGAACCAGGCACTGCTTGCCATGGAGATGCGTTCCCTGTGGGCTGAGGTGCATCTGCTGGCTGAGCATCAGTACAGGAGCCATGCATGGCTTACTGATGAGCTCTGCCAGCTGCAGGAGGCCATGACCGCATCACTGGACTGCATGACTGGTACCATTGTGGCCGCGTTTTCATCGCTAGCAGCCACTGGGCATGGCTGTGCGCAGAGGACACCCCACACTTGCTATTTCTACTCCCCAGTCCCTGCATCTGGTGACTCCTACACTGCAGAAGCCGGGCTCTGACTTTGGCATCCCAGACACCCCCAACACAAGCCTGTTTGGCAACCTAGACACCCCAAGAAAGAACACGGTCACATTCTCAGGCATCCACCCCTGCGGGTGTGTCAGACACACCCCCATTGGCCTATGCGCATCCTGCAGAAACCTATAAGCTGGCCTCGGCGCGGCTGCCCACATGGCTGTGGCAGCAGAGGGACCATGCAGTGACCCTGTTGTGTGTGCTGCCCTTACCTGCTGTCCGCTGCTGCTGCCCAGTGCACACTTGGGTGGTGGTGGTGCACCATGCGTGAGGTGGCATGCATGTGTGGTGTGGTGTATGCCCCTGTGTGTGTGTGTGTGTGTGTGTGCTAGCAGGGCTGCTGGACATTGTGACATGGGTGTGATAAGGGAAGCTTCATGCTGGCTGTGCCTGTGCACCGGTGTCATGTATCTGATCCATGCCATGTTCTTTAGCCCACGTGTGTGTCTGTGTCTGTGGGGTGTGTGTGTCTGTGTCTGTGCCTCCACCATGCCTGCTGTGTGCCTCATTCCCAGCATGCATCCCACTGTGCATGTCCAGACCTCTGTGTGGTGTGGTATTTTGTGTGACCCATGCATGTGTGTCAGTGCACTTACCTGCGTTCTCTGAAATGCTCCTGTGTTATTGTGGCCCAGTGCCTTCTGACCTCTGCTGCCAGCCTGGGGTCCTGCCTCCCAATGGGTGGCTGTCCACCACCCTCTGGCCCATTCCCACCATTGTCCCTGCTGCTGTCGCCCTCATCCACATGGACAGCTATCTCACGGTCAACGGCCATGTTGTGCAGTTTGCAGCAGGCCAGGAATAGGCCACAGGCTTTCGATGGACTGTATTGTAGGGCACCATCTGACCTGTCTAGGCAACAGAAATGCATCTTCAGCATGCCAAAGACATGCTTGATGATACTGCACATGGAGGTGTGCACCTCATTGTATCCCTCTTCCACTGGGAATGACAATCGCTGGTAGAGGGTGAGCAGTCAGGGCCTGAGTGGGTATGCACTATCACCTGTGTGGGGAAGGACATGGTTAGCACTGCACTGTGTTGTTGCCACCCCCCCTTGTCCCCTGCTGCCCAATTCCCCCCCACCCTGTTTGCCCACCTTCATCCCACAGCTGTGCTGCACCCACCCCCTGCCCCATGCCCTACTCACCCGACAGGTGCCCTGTGGGGATGTCCCCACATTCAAATCTCTGGCATAGTATCAAACTGTGCCAGATGAATGCATTATGTGCACTCCCGGGGTGTGTGGCACAGACATTGATTATGCACCCCATGGCATTGCACACCACCTGGCAGTTGATGGATGTGTAGCCCTTCCTATTGATGTATGTCAGCCCCTCGGGGCCAGGTGGCGTGTGTATGGCCACGTGGGTGCAGTCAATGGCCCTGATCATGCCTGGCATGCATGCCACCCCGTGAAAGTCCTGCATGTTTGCTGTACACTCTGCCTGTGTGCTTGGGAACCATATGAACTCCGAAGCATGTGGCAGCAGGGCATTGAGGAACTGTGTGAGGAGGTGGGACGTGGCAAACTGGGTGATGCCCGTGATGTCACCCGTTGGTCTCTGGAAGGTGCCCGTGATGAGCAGGCACATCACAGCTGACACCTTGGTCTCCACTGACATGGCATAGCTACATCTGGTGGGCGCCTGCATCTCCCCACTGCACAGCTCACAGAGCTGCCTCAATCTCAGCATCACTGAAGTTCTCAAATGTGATGCGAGCACGGTACCACCTGTGTTGGGCATACAGCTGCAGGGCCCTTCATCAGCCATGTTGCTGTTCTTCCTTCCTCCTCCTCACACCCCTCATTACCTCATCCATTATAAATGGTGTCCCATCCATGCTGTCTGTCTGGTTGAACAAGGTTGCGCATCTGCTTTCTGTGTGTTTGAGCCTTTTTTTTATAGGCTCAATTCTGACTGACGCATCTTAGGTTTTGTGCCATGGTTTTGATTTGAATATACCATTGCTCTGCTTATTCATTGGCATGCCCCCTGCACTTGCACTACATACATTACTTTTGTGCCGCTGCACATTGTGACTTGCACTGCACAGCTGCGGTGTTTGAATATCGCTCGCTAGCGCAAATCCATAGTTGCTCCGGTGCAACTCAGTTGTGCCATGCACAACTGCTCTGAATATGTAACCCACAATGTTTAAGTAGCACTTGTGATACTGAGAACAAAGCAACCTAAGACAAGGTGGTCAGTACAAATGTTGAGTGTAGTGATAGTAAACCTGTAAATGATTGTGGTTCGGCTGGTAATGATGTTTTGCTGTTGGTTAGTGAGGACAAGGAGGATATGATAGAAGACATTACTGTCAGTGAAAGTGATAGTGTGGAGGATTTTGTTGGTGTTGAAGATGACCCTGTTATAGATCCAGATTACCAACCTCCCCATGTCCCTGTTAAGAGTTTCTCTTCCTGTCCCCAGAATGTAAATCTGTCACAAGCAATGACTGTAAAATCAGTGACAGTTAACTTGCAATCACAAAATAATATTTATGTCACTAGTATGCAGCACAAGTGCCCACAGCAGCAGGTGAAACATGAAGCACAGCAGCAGGAGCAGCAGCAGTACCCAGTCAGCCCTAATCCAGAGTGTGATCCCCCTTCTACAAAGCAATGTAGAGTGGTCAAATCTCTTGTGTGGGATTTTTTTTCATTGCAAGAAAATAATGGAAGTACAGCAATTTGCCAAATATGCAGATGTAAAGTAAGTCATGGCAAGGCAGGGTCACACTTAGGTACAAGTGTTATGCACTCACATTTGCAAACTAAGCACACCATTCGCTGCAGCAGCATAAATGCCAGGCCTCAAATGAAGAAAGCAGCCGTTCTGTTCCCCTACACAAGGACTTACTAGAGCCAGTTCACACTGACAGAAGTGCTGCTCCACCCCAACTAACCTCCACGCCCAAGCGGTCTGTAGTGCTAAGTCAATCATCATCCTCTACCTCATCCTCCTCCTCTGCATTTTCAGACTTCCCTCACCACAGTATCCTGCCACAAACTCCTTTCAGTTCCAGAGTTATCCATGCTCAATTGACAATTTCCAAGGAGGTGGTCACTATGAGGCAACCAAACATTAAGGAGGCATTGTAAAGAATAGCAAGTACCATCGCAATCATCCAGTTACAAGGCACTTAAATGCAGCAGTGGCCCAAATGCTGGCAACTGATCTTCTACCTTATTCATTTGTTGAGAAATCTGGTTTTCAGCAGCTCATGAATAAGGCGGCACCCAAATATGAACTTCCAAGCAGAATGTACTTTTCTATGAAAGGTGTCTCCCTGAGCTGTACAGCACACTTTGTTGTACAGTTTCTCATGTGTTGTCACACTCTGCTGTCAGCACTGTGCACCTGACCACTGATATGTGGACCAGTAGTCCAGCATCCACAGTCACCTTCATGTGTGTTACAGCACACTGGGTACACATCCCTGGTGTATATGTTACTTCACCTTGTCCTGCAAGTGACTGCCATTTGAAAACAACATACAGTGGCAGTGGTGGTGTGTATCAACATGCAACACTAAGCATGCAAAGTATGCATGGCTCACATACAACCAAAAGAATTCTTGAACATTTAAATGAGACAATTTCTCATTGGATCAAACCACATGGACTCACAGCAAGTTTTATTTCAAGTGACAATGGTGCCAATGTAGTTAAAGCCATAAGTGATGGTGGTTTTAAACACATTCCATGCTTTGCACATGTTTTAAATTTGATTGTACATGAGTTCTTGAAACATGAGGCAGTGGACAGCATGATGACCATTAGTCATTGAATTTGTGGCCATTTCAGCCAATCTTCAAAAGCTCATACTGAGCTTAATGTTGTGCAGCATTCATATGATTGCCCACAGCATCGTCTCAAGCAGGATGTTCCCACAAGGTGGAACTCCACTATTTATATGTTGGAGTACCTGTCTGAGTAATGTAAGCCTGTAAAAAACTATGTCATGCAGTTTCATGACACCCTGACTCAAAAGGCCATGTCCCGTACTCCATCACAGTGGAGGATCATGAACAGCATCATACAGGTTCTGCACCCTTTTGAGCATGCAACTCAGCTTGTTAGTGGAAAATACTCATGTCTCAGTCAGGTCATTCTCTTGTTGTGGGTACTGAAGCAGGCCTTGCTCAATTTGTGTAAGCAATTTGAAGGTGCAACAGATGAGGTTGGCATTGACCTGTCTAACCTCATGATGGACATTTTAGAAAGGGATGATCCTGTGTCTTACATGTTGCACAGTGATTCATACATGATGGCCACTTTACTGGATCCACATTACAAACATGGCATTGTAGCACTTCTGACAGGGGGTAGTGTAGAGGTTAATCATTGTGCACTTACTCTTCGTGAAAAAGTGCACAACAAGATGCTTCAATCAGATGTCATGAAAAAGGAGAAAAGTACTCAGCAGCATGTGCGTACCAGCTCAAAACCCTCTGTGTCCACCCAGTCATCATCTTCATCAGTCTCCAAACCCAACAGAAATCCATTGTGGTCAATACTACAGCAGGTGGGTGTTTCCCAATGCCAGCAGCAGGAATACAGCAGTCAACTGCAGATGTCAGTGGCAACCATGGTGACTGCATACCTTGATGATCCAGAGCAGGTTTCTGTTGAGAATGACCCTTTGTTGGTATACTTGCAACACAAGGTTACAGTGTGGGCTGCATTGGCATCTGTTGCATTGGAATTTTTAACTTGCCCTTGTTCCAGTGTAACATCTGAAAGGGTGTTTAGTGCCGCCGGGTCAATTGTTTCATACCATCGCACATGCCTGTCTGATTTAAATGTTGAGTGACTGACATTCTTAAAAATGAATGAACATTTCATTCCACCTCACTGGTCTGTGCCTGGCATTGTTATACCAAGTGATGATGAGGAAGGCATGGATGATGAAAATGATGTGAGTCAGGTAGAGAGTATTTGTTCGGATGGTGAGGATACAGCAGAGGGACGCATGTTTATATAATTTTGTAGTGGTTTCGATGACAGCAGTGCTGACAGCACATATTTCTATTATTTTGAGTTTCCAAATTTAATTAAATGACAAGTAAGTAATTTTTTTGTAAGACATTATTTAAAAATCTGACTTCATAGTCAAGTACTGAAAAGACTATTGTTTACATTAATGATAAAACTACATTTATGTTGGAAGCATAAATGCATTTTCAGATCATTTGCAAAATGTAAACCACAGCCTTCTCCCTTAAAAACTAACACACTGTCTGCTCTAAAAAATGGCTGGCAGGCGTACCACAGAATTACATCATCTAAGCAAGAGCTAGACAGCTCTCTGTGCTGCTTAAATAATCAATTTTCTAAATCTTCTTCCACAGTATATTTGGTACAAATTTATCAAAATCATGACTTTAAATGTGTATTATTTTTTGCCAATATACATGTTAAGGTATGAGTTTGATCAGTACTGTTTTTCCTTATTGCACAACAGTAGGAAATAATTTGAACCATAACATGAGCTCCCCAAGAAAAACAGCAGTACAGGGTGTGCAGTCAAAAGAATTTACCGTGTGGCACAGTTGCTGTTTATCCCTTCCCTCTGCATGGTATGTATAAAGACAATCTTTTAAAGTAATCCAAAATGCATCATTGTTGCTCTTCAATATAAGTATGTGGAATTTACGATACAGGCATGCCCGCCTGCCTGCTCAACCGACTATCCACCTACCAGCTGGCGTTGCTCACCCACAGCTTCAGAATCTCCTATTGAAATCTTACCGAGATGTATTTTAACTCACTAATATCCGTGATAAGCATAAACATGCCATTGAAAATAAAGCTAAGACTCAAAGCTGCATTCAGGATGCATCCTTTTTCATAAGTGGCACTAATAAGTGATGTGTTACCATACGTCATGTACCAGTGACACTCAGGAAGCAAGGAGGAATATCCTGCCAGCAGCTTTGAGGTCTGGCTTTATTTTCAATGGTATGCTTCTCAGTGATATTACTGAAATAAATATATCTTGGAACAGATTTAAATAGGAGAGTCAGATACTGCAGGAGAGCGGTGGCAACTGGCGGGCATGCAGTCGGTCGAGCGGGCATGTGGGGGGGCTGTACCTTAAATTACACAAACTTACATTTAAGAGCAATAACAATAGATTTTGGATTACTTTAAGTGATTGTCTTACTACAGAGCATACAGAGTAGGCATAAACAGCAACTGGGACACTCGATTAATTATTTTTACAGCGCATCCTGTGCTACTGTGCTGTTGTGCTCCAAGAGCCTATGCTATGGTTTGAATTAGAAAACAATTAAAACAATAAAAAAACAAGTTAAAAAACAAAACTGATCGAACTCATACCTTAACACATATATTGGCAAAAAATAATACATATTTAAAGTCATTATTTTGATGCATTTGTATCAAATATACTGTGGAAGAAGATTTAGAAAATTGATTATTTAAGCAGCACAGAGAGCCGCCTAGCTCTTGCTTAGATGATGTCATTCTGTTGCACATCTGCTGGCCATTTTTTAGAGCAGACAGTGCAGTAGTTTTGAAGGGAGAAGGCTTTGGTTCACATTTTTCAAATGATACAAAAGTGCATTTAGCTTTTAACATAAATTCAGTTTTGTCAGTAATGTAAACAATAGCCTTTTCCTTACCTGACTATGAATTTGAATTTTTAAATAATGTCTTATGACATACAACTTGTTTACGTGTCCTTTAATTGTAAAATGTATTTAATCATTATGCATGTAAAACCTTCATGAATTTGTTTGAATGCTCAAAACAGAAGCAAGTAAAGTACCCTGGTTGTTCTCCGAAAACAGACATTGAAGAAGGAATAGCTTCTTTAGCAGATATGAAATTAATTTTCAGAAATGCATTGATGACTCCAGTGACTGCTGTTGCTGTTGTATTGTTACTTTATCCAGTAATAACAACCTTCAACCAGACTAGTATGTCCCACATAAGACTGTCTTATAGCATGTTTGCCATTCAGTTAAAACTTAGATGTTTATTTTCTTATTCTGTCTTGTACTGCGTCATATCTCCTGACTAATGATACCCTTCTTTCCCCATTTTTACTCTGCTTTAATACTTTGTAAACAATGTAAACATGCACAATATTAAAAGGACCACTCATTTTAATATGTCGACTCATAATTTTAAAGTAGTCTCAGTTATGTATGATAATCATATTGTCCAATAAGGGCAGGGGAGCCTTATGTGCACCACAATCCTTTATATTTTTGTGAACAACCTAAGTGATTTTTTACAAATTAACTAACTATACATATGAGACAAAAGGTGCACCAAAACAGCTGTGAAATGCTGATGAAAACTTGGTATGAGCACTACTGAAATGAATGCTTCTTTCATTCGATGCAAATTTCAAGGGATCAAAACTGGTTTGTTCCTAGGTACAGTGCAATGGAAAACAGCAGCTACATCAGAGACTGACACCTACACTTATATGAGTATTTTGAATTACCAGACAATTAGTATTTTACCTTAATAATCCAACATTGATCAATGCCGATTCAAAGTGGACTTTTTTCAGTTGACTTACCATTTTTTGGTATAAGTGGTTCCAAATCAAAGCAGAATATGTCTCTAAATTATGCATAGTATCATTTTTTGAAACGTCATGTAGTTATGCTGTTAAGTTTTGACAAGTACTTCAAACACACTTTTGAATATAGAAACATGTCAGCCACCACCTGTTATACCTACAGTGTTTGCTGCTGTGAATGCCATCTATACCAGCCTAGTCCACCACTGCTGAAATAGCCACAACGAACAACATAAAGATGAACTACTATGCCCCACGCTGGTGCTGCTGATGTGCATGCTGTCCACTCCTGCATACTCCATGACCACTACTGCTGAAATAGCCACAACAATGAACAACATAAAGATGAACTACTAGGCCCTACGCTGGTGCTGCTGATGTGCATGCTGTCCAGACCTGCTTGCTCCATGACCACCACTGCTGAAATGGCCACAACAAACAACATAAAGATGAACTACTAGGCCTCGCGCTGGTGCTGCTGATGTGCATGCAGTTCCACACCTGCATACTCCATGACCACTACTGCTGAAATGGCCACAACAATGAACAACATAAAGATGAACTACTACGCCCCATGCTGGTGCTGCTGATGTGCATGCTGTCCACACCTGCATACTCCACAACCACCACTGCTGAAATGGTCACAACAATGAACAACATAAAGATGAACTACTAGGCCTTGCACTGGTGCTGCTGATGTGCATGCTGTCCACACCTGCTTGCTCCATGACCACTACTGCTGAAATGGCCACGACAATGAACAACATAAAGTTGAACTACTACGCCCCACGCTGGTGCTGCTGATGTGCATGCTGTCCACACCTGCATACTCCACGACCACCACTGCTGAAATGGCCACAACAACAAACAACATAAAGATGAACTACTAAGACCCTATGCTGGTGCTGCTGATGTGCATGCTGTCCACACCTGCATACTCCATGACCACCACTGCTGAAATTACAACAACAATGAACAACATAAAGATGAACTACTAGGCCCCGCGCTGGTGCTGCTTATGTGCATGCTGTCCACACCTGCATACTCCACTACTTATTTGATGCCCTCACTACTGAACTTCATGAAGAGCCAGTAATACACAGCTACGCTACAGAATAAAAGGATAATGAGGACAATTCGAGAGTGATGATTGAGTTGTAGCCTAGATGACAACAGACTTTACATAGCAATCTATCAGGTAAGTAAGGCTTTATAATAGCATTTTTTATTTTGTAATTTCTTGTATTTTTTGCTTCTTATCTATTTGCCAATTAAATTGTTGCCAGTTGATAGCAATGAATTAAATACATGTAATAATGAAAGTAGCTTTGTATGGTTTCCATTTTATTGTCATTTATTCTGTAAATATTGTTAGATGCTAGCACTGATTTTTACATAAACTGTGATTTAGGCTACTACTTTAGCTGTTGCATCGCTGCTGCTCATATAAAATTTGTCTTTGCTAATATGTATTTTATTTATCTCTATACAGGCGTACTCAGTTCTGTTGCATGTTATATCCTGCCCTGCGAATATAGTAGCACAACTGTTTTGGCCAATGTCCTTACAGTATCAGTGGTAAGTATAATGTTTTAAAGGTCACTAGTTTGCCTTTTTTTTCTTTTTTAAAGGTATTATATCTTACATGTAGAGGTTTACATTGTATTCTCTACCTCTATGCAGATAGAGTTTGTCTGTGAGGAACGCGGGGATAAGAGATGTAGTCACAGACCAGTGCTGTTTTTATAATGCGAACTAGTGTTAGAGATAGGCAAGGATTATTGTTGTTTAAGCTGCTCAACCAATCAGCATTTCCAAATCAAAATCAATGCTACTTGTCGTGTTTTTCTCTGCAACTCCATTCATGATTTGTTTTTCTGGTTCACAGATAAAATGCTTCTGCCCATATGACACTACTACAACTGCTGCTACTGCTGTCCGTAATCAACTTTTGGCACCAGCACTCTGGCTACCTGTGGTGTTTTTCATACTTATTGGTAAGGTAAGTATTAGTGTTTATGTTGTGACCTTTTCTCCTTCAATGCAGAGCATAATAAGTAAGTCAGATAGCTTGCTGTACATTGTATGCACATCCTTTATGCATGGAGAGGTCAGTTGGGTGGAAAGTATGAAGTGTTGAGGGGTAGCAAATCTATGTGATGTAGCCTCAGACCAGTGCTGTGCTTATTATTTGAAGTCAGGCTAGAGATTGCCTAGGATTGTTGTTGTTCAAGCTGCTCAAGCAGTCAGCATTTCTTAATCTAAACCAGTGAAACTTTCATGCCTTTCTCTGCAACTCTGTGCCTCTTTTGTCTTTCAGATCCACTGATAAAATGCTCCTACTCATATGGTGCTGCCACTGCTGTGACGTCAACAATCATGTATTCCCAACCTCTGGTCATTCGGCCTTACCAAATTATATCAGAAATAGTAACTGATATGCCTCACACTTATGCTACTGTTCCTGCTGCTGCAGACCACCACTAGTGCTGTGCCTTCAATGCCTGCACCCACCACAACTGGTGACAATGCCCAAATGAGGAACACCATACAGGTGAACTACTAGGCCCTATAATACCACCCCTGCTGCTGCTGCTGCTGACCACTACTGCTGTACCTTCACTGCCTGCATCCACCACAGCTGGTGACAATGAACAATTAGGAACACCATACAGGTGAACTACTGTATTAGGCCTCATAATACCACCCCTGCTGCTGCTGCTGCTGCTGACCACTACTGCTGTACCTTCACTGCCTGCACCCACCATAACTGGTGACAATGAACAATTAGGAACACCATACAGGTGAACTACTGTACTAGGCCCCATAATGCCACCCTTGCTGCTGCTGCTGACCACTACTGCTGTACCTTCACTGCCTGCATCCACCACAACTGGTGACAATGAACAATTAGGAACACCATACAGGTGAACTACTGTATTAGGCCCCATAATACCACCCCTGCTGCTGCTGCTGCTGACCACTACTGCTGTACCTTCACTGCCTGCATCCACCACAACTGGTGACAATGAACAATTAGGAACACCATACAGGTGAACTACTGTATTAGGCCCCGTAATGCCACCCATGCTGCTGCTGTAGACCACTACTGCTGTACCTTTACTGCCTGCATCCACCACGACTGGTGACAATGACCAAATAAGGAACACCATAAAGGTGAACTACTAGGCCACACAATGCTGCTGCTGATGTGTGTGCATGCTGTCCACACAAGCATACTCTGAAACTGCTGAAATGGCCATACTAATGAACATCACTACTGCTGCTGTTGCTGCTGATCTGTCCACCACTCCTGCTGTACCATCAATGCCTGCATGCAGTTTCCACTGACAATGCTGAACTAAGGAACACCAGAAAGAGGAACTACTAGGCCCCGTACTGCTACTGTTGCTGCTGCTGATCTGACCACTACTCCTGCTGTACCATCAATACCTGCACCCACCACCACTGCTGCTGACTGTGCCACACTATGGAACAGCATAGAGAGGAAGTACTGTGCTGTATATGTCACCTGCTGATACAGAGATAGGAACAGCCCTCATTCCATCAGAGGTCATCAGTTGTATGACAGTTATAGTCAAATGAAATAAGTGAACACAGATAGTAATTTTTTTAAGGAATAATCTTCATCAGAAAAATCTGCAAACAGGCATAAATATGAAAGGTAACAACTAACAACTCCAAGAAAACAATTAGGAAAACAACAACAAACAAGAAAATGTTAAAGTTAAGCTATTAACTATGTGCACAATACACTGAAGAAGTAGTACTAATTAATAAAGCTGTCAAAAATGACAAAAAACATGTCACCTGTCAGTCACTTAATTTTCTGTGGCTGTGGGTAGGTCTTGCTCCTAGACAGCCGTCTTCCCATTCCCTACCTGCTGCTGTGGCTGTATCCTTTTGCAGCATCTTATCAATCAATCAATCAAATCTTTATTTATTCAGGCGAACATCATTGAGCAAGGCTCATTTACAAGATGGACCTGATAAGGTCAAGGTTCAATAGTTGATACACAACAGATACATCATACACTTTATAAGGCAGTTATACATACAGAGGAAAATAACATTTATAACACAATGATGTACAGTGAATTCACATGATAAAACTCGGTTACAGGAAAGTTAAGCTAATATTTACAGTATATACAGTACATACATATCCTAATGGGGGCCATGGCAGACACACAACATAATGAATACTAGGATGGTGAAGGTAATATTGGGTGCCATAAGATGGGGGGTGCCTGTCTGGAAGGAATATGCCATATATGGTTTGGAAGTGAGATTTGTGAGGTGACAATTCTAGCTCTAGCGGTAGCAACTGCATTTCTCTGTGAAGAAGACTGTACAATGCTGTTTAAAGGATGCAAATGGAATGATAATGGACAGTTTTAGGGATTTTTGTAGGGTGTTCCATGCTATAGCTGGAGAATAGCTGATTGCTGCCCTCCCTAGCCTGGTGTTGAATTTGGGCACTTTGAGCAGGATGATGTTGCTTCTTAGGGCATAGGAGCTAGGAATGGTCTGGGTGAAGCAGTCCAGGATATAGTTTGGAAGTTTTTTTGATAAAGCTCTGTAAATCCATAGTGCTGCATTTCTGCTTCTTCTGATATGAAGGGAAACCCATCCAACTGCATCATAAAGAGAGCAATGATGGGTATTATATGGCAGATCTGTAATGAACCTTATTGCTTTATGATATAAGGCATTCAACTTGTGAAGGTAGGAGATGGGGCAGTGACTATAAAGGAAGTCTGCATAGTCAACAACTGATAAAAAAATGGCCTGGACTAACCTCATCTTTCAGTCTCTGTTAAGGAAGGGTTTTAATCTACAGAGAAGGCCAAGCCTTTGGCAAAGCTTTTTTAACAGTTCTTCTAAATGATGAGTGAAGTCGAGTCTGCTGTCAATCCACATGCCTAGGTATTTGAAGTTTTCAACATACTCCAGATTTTCTCCAAGTATAGTGCATAGCTGGGGGAGAGTGATTGAAGAGGATGTGCTGGTGGAGTTTTGATTTGTGAACATCATTGCTTTAGTTTTCTTTGCATTTAACAGAAGCTTTTTCTCAAGTAGCTGATGTTGTAACAAGGAGAATTCTGTTTGTAGGATTTCACGAGCAACTGCAGGCGAAGGGTTGCTGACATACAGCACAGTGTCATCAGCAAAGAGGTGTACTGAGGAATTGGTAAGGGTTGAATCAATGTTATTTATATAAATGGCAAAGGGATAGGACCCAGAATAGAACCTTGGGGGACTCCTCTTGACAGTGGTTTTAATGGGGATAGGTCACCTTCAGCTTTTACCTGCTGTGACCTACCGGTGAGGTAGCATCTGAACCACTTAAGGGAGGGTGGATCTAGGCCAAGGGAGTGCAGGGATGAGAATAGCAGCTCATGGTCCACAGTATCGAATGCTTTGCTCAGGTCCAGGAATACTGCACAGACATTATTCTTTTTATCCAATTCGGTTTGCCAGTCATTTGTGACCTTAGCTAATGCAGTGATAGTGCTATGCTTGGCCCTGAATCCAGATTGAGCTGGATTTAAGAGGTTAGCATTGTCAAGATATTCCCTTAGCTGATTACTCACTAATTTCTCCAGTATCTTGGATATCACTGGTAGAATGGAAATGGGCCTGTAATTATTAAGATCCATAGGGTCCCCTGATTTTAGAAGGGGGACCACTTGGGCTGTCTTCCACAGTGTGGGAATAGAGCCAGAGTTTAGGGAAAGGTTAAAGAGGTGTGTTAGGGGGACTGCAAGTACATGGCACGCAATCTTTAGAAAGAAGGGGTCCAGAGAGTCTGCTCCTGCCCTTTTTTGGTATCCAGATGCCATAATAGAACCTCAACTTGTTTCAACAGTATAGGTTTGAAGCTAAAGGAAGAGTCAACTCTTTGATCACCAGTGTAATGGGACCTTAATTGTTCCCTCAGCAGGTTAGCTGGAGAGGTGTCAAAGGCAAGGCCAGCCGTTGTGAAGTGGTTATTGAATGCGTCCAGAATTTCCATTTTGCCAGTGATAGGGCCATAACTGTTGTGTAGTTGAGTTGGAAGGGGGTTGTTAGCGTCCTGCCCCACCATACCCTTGATGGTGCCCCAAAACCTAGCAGAATTATGGTAGGAGGAGTCGAGCTCGGCCAGGTAGAAGGCAGCCTTTGCATCCCTAACTTTCTTGGTGCATCTATTCCTGGCTTTCCTAAAAATCATCCAATCATTTGCATTCTTAGTTTTTCTTGCCATTTTCCAGAGTTTGTCTCTCTCCAGCAGTGCAGCTTTGAGGTCAGCTGAAAACCAACAACAGGATTTGTGTTTTATTCGGATACTAGAGATTGGGGCATGGGTGTTGAGGGCATTTATTATAATGCTATTTAGCACCTGCTGAGCTTTTTCTACAGAATGTGCAAGATAAAACTCTTGCCAGTGTGGAGAGTAAGCTAGATCATGCAAATATCCTTCGATATTGATGTTTTTCTTGGATCTCCTCATGAGGAATTTTGCAGGATTTGTTGTTATGCTGGTGGATCTTACCTCTCGATGGGACAGTGATCACTTATACTATGAGAAGCACTCAAGCGTGTGTGAATAGATGTGGTTTACTCACTAGCATGATATCAAGTAGTGTGCTGTTATTACTATTCCTTGCATTAATTCTTGTTGGTTCATTAATTAGCTGTGTGAACCTATATGTGTCACAGAATGATACCAGAGGTGTAGCTGCCAGGGTGAGCCAGTTGAAATTCAGATCACCTAGAATAATGACTTCTTCAGTGCTGGGCTTGACCAGGTTCCCCAGGTGGGATAAGAGCTTGTGTTCAGCAGAGGGGGGGTCTGTAGCATCCAATTAGTTGAAAAGCTGCTGTATTGGGAGAGACTTTTAGGGATAGGCATTCAAACTCCTTGGGCATAGATGTTGCAGCAATACAGGATATAGCTATACCAGATTTTGCATATATGGCTACTCCACCTCCCCTTGTTTGGCGATCAGCTCTGAATAGCTGATAGGTAGGTTAACATCCCTGTCTGCTGTGGTGGGTTTGAGCCATGTCTCAGATACCACGAGAAAGTCTGGCAAGGTATGCTTCTGCAAATTTTGTTTTTTGACCAATGAGGTCAGAGTCACTACAGCTTTCTTAAGTTCACAAATTTCACGCTCCATGCAGGCTTTCCCTTCATGGAGGGAGTTAATTTGCTTCGTTATCTCCCTGAAGTACTCCTTGGTCATATTACCTCCATCATTACCTGTGGGTGCTGCTGAGGGTTTCAAACTCAGTTTGGCAGGCCTTGTTGTTAGTGGTGAGGATTGTCTGGTTGTCCTCCTAGTTCCACTGCTGGTACCATTATGCTGTCCCTCCTCAGTCTGGTCTGGCTCCTTTTGGGCTATTTGCATCATTGCCTTTTGCAGACACACCATTCGGTTCTGTGCTCTCTTGCTTTTCAGTTGGTCAGCTGCTGTGACAGTGGACTGTGTTTGACTAGTGTCTATATAGAAATAATATGTATTTTTTATAATTTCATTTCAATAGTTCAATATGTATATATATATATATATATATGGAATACATAATATGCTGCAGTTGAATAACACATTAATTGACCCATAACTCATGAGTGGTGATGCCACGAGTTAGTTATAAGGTCTTACCACTTATGTGTGGAGATAAATGTGTTGTTCTATTGCAATCCATTATGTGTTTGATGTATACCACACCATTTGTAGTGTTTTAACAAGTTTTAACAAGTTTTAGCTCTAAACCACCTTTCTTTCCATTGTAAGTACCCTGTCTGGCCCATTGTTCTCTGTGTTCCATTTCCAGATTCTAAGTGGAAATAATATGTTCTAAGTTATATAAATGGTGTTCTAAAGCGAAAATAAACATTTCTCCCAAAATAACATGATTTATTTTTTTACCCAAGTTATTCACTACTGGTGTGGTGTGTATATATATATATATATATATATATATATATATATATATATTAATTTTGATACATTCCCTGAGGTCTATAGTTGCTGGATAACACCGATTGCATGATGGTTCTGTTCAATTACAGACAAAACCTCAGTTTACCACTGTTATACCTCAGCAAGCGGTGACGAAAGGAGACAAGGCATTCTTTCGGTACATCATCTAAATAAAGAAAAGGGGGGGATTGTAAGGTTCAGAGGAGATGCAGGAGAGTGTCATGAGGGAGACCTGGAAATTGTAGAAATATTGGACAAATATTTCTATTCGGTGTTCACTGAAGGGGGAGTCACATACCACAGCTGAGTAGCTGACCCAAAGTGGGTGGGGAAAGTAAATAATAGTCCATTCACAGTGGAGAGAGTCAGATTCCTAAAGGAGCATACAAAACTGAAGGTGGAAAAAGCAATTGAAACAGATGGCATACATCCAAGGTGATTAAGGGATCTGCAAGGGGAGCTAGCTGCACACCTGGCAGCTTTGTTCACCGAATTACTTAACACAGGAGTAGTTTGAGAGGACTGGAAGAGGGCGCATGTAGTCCCACTACACAAAAGTGGCAGTAGGGAGGAGGCAGAGAACTATAGGATGGTCTGCTTCTCATCAGTAGTGGGGGGAGATCATGGAAGCACTGATAAAAGAAATAATAGTACACACTTGGAAGGAATCTATCGGTGCCCACGAACAGAGGCAACATGGGACATTCACAGCAGGAAGATCATATCAGAAAATCTGATTTCTTTGAATGGGTTACAAAGGACATAAATCAAGGGGTGGGGGGGCATGGTCATTGCGTACCCCAGTTTCAACAAGGGCTTCGACACTGTCCCACATAAAAGGCTGCTGAAACAGATGGCTAGTCTGGGCATGGGGCACAAGGTGGTTAACTGGGCTAGGCACTGGATAACAGACAGAAAGCAGAGGGTGGCGGTAAACAGTTTCCAGTACGGGGGCAGTGGTGTGCCACAAGGATCCATCCTTCGGCCAGTCTTGTTTAATGTAGTCATCAGTGACATTGCGGTATGACTGGACGGAAAGGTCTTCCTGTTTCTATGGTTCTATGCAACTACTTTTTTTTAAACAGCTTTATTAGTTATATGCAACTACTTAAAGAGCACCTTTCATGTAACTGACACTCACATCAACAAAGGATGCTTACCTGTCTCTCCGAGTTCACCAATTAAAATATAAAATGTTCTTATGTCACCATTTTTGGGACTGAGGGATAGTATTTTTTGCTCTGAGTAGCTGACCCACAGATCCAATCCACTACTATACCCATTTTGTATATATGCCATAATGCTGTTCCCTACTCTTACATCACAGTGTGTTAGCACTGGTGCGTGCCATAGTATGTACACATGCCACAAATTATGATGTCAGAATAGGGTATCACGAGGTGTGGTATCTGCAAACCAGGTGGTGGATGTGAACGGTGGGTCTGTACCTCATATAAAAATATACGATCCCTCCACTTCAGAAAATGACAGCTTAAGAATAATTGTTTTAAATGAAAAAAATATGATGCAGATAAGTTTCCTTTGGGAATCTGAGGAGGCAGAGGAATACTGCATGTCGGCATTAATGATGCTCTTAAAAAAAATGCATCTCAATAATGAAAATAATCATATGGCACACACTTCAAATATAGTTTATTTTTAAAAATTGGTGGTCCTCCGTGATCAAGGAGTTAAAATCAAATTTCAAAAAGTGTGTGCTCATGCAGTTAGGTCAAATGAACAGTGTGCCTGTTGTATAACAAACAATATTTGTGTTAAGCTCAGTAATTTTAAATTATCATTATTTTAAAATGCATTCTCACCTCAAATATGAGAACAGTATAATCCCCTTTGTCTTTGTTAAATTTTCTTGTATGCATTTTTCTATATTTTTCAAATATAAACATGAGTAACCATCTTACTCTTTTCATCTCCATCTCAATAAAAACAACAGAGTTACCAGGTCACAGCTGGCCATTACACCAATTGCTACCTCTAGTTACACAGCTCTCTATTTTTTTTTTTAAATAAAGTAAATTTATACACCACTGTCAGTCAAAGCCAACAGCATAATCATTTACAAGCAAATTTACTATATGAAACTGCTAGCCTCTCTATGGCCGGCACTATCAGCTAAAGAGAAAACATAACTCTCAACAGACATTTTACCTAGTAGATAGTTTGGCCTTATTATTTGCGCATATCTCATTTTAAATCTAGCCTGTGGTACCTACTAATCAACTTAACTCATGTCTTCCATCATAAGGCTCATTTATTATTTTTACTGTACTGGGTTCAAATCGACACTTTTTAACCTCATTTTCAGTTGCACTCCCCCCTCCTGGTACTGTATCCATTTTATCAACACCTTGCTTAATACTGCTTTAGAGGCTTAATTTTAAATAAACAGCTATTGATATTGAACAGGTACTGTAGTATGGGCCACAGAGATGCTAGCGGCTTCATATAGTAAGTCTGATTTGAAATGTTTATGCTGTTGATTTTGACTCACAGTGATGTATAAATCTATTTAACAAAAAAAAATAGAGACCTCAGTAACTAAATGTAGCACATGGTGTAATGGTCAACTGTGACCAGTAACTCATATTTTTCCTTTATTTGAAGCTAGAAAATTGCATACTAAAAACATTAAGGAGAAATGTAAAGGGGGTTATATTGTTCTCATACTTAAGGTGAGAAACTATATTAAAATAATGATAAGTTCATTTATTATAGAAACACAGAATTTGATGGCAGATAAGGAGTGATTGGCCCATCCATTCTGCCCATTTATCCTACCTACACCATTAATGCAGACCATGCATGATCTACTGCTCTTTCTCCTCCTTCTCCTTCCCCTTCCTATCCAATATGGTTCTCTTGTGCTTTTCCTATGCATTCTAGAAGTTGAACCCCACTACTGTTTCTGCCCCCATCACCTGCATTGGAAGGTTATTCCAGGAATCCACCTCTCTTTCTGTGAAGAAGTAATTCCCCATATCACTCCTGAATCTACCTCCCCCCAGCTTCATAGTATGTCCCCAGTATAGCGCAGTGGTTTAAGGCTCTGAGCTGCAAATCTGGAGACCTGGGTTTGAATCCCACAGCCCCCACTTGCATACTGTGTGACCCTGAGCAAGTCACTTAACTTCCCTGTGCTCCCAGGTCGCACCCGTAAACAAGCTTTCAGCTTAGTGTGCCACTCCTGGTTAAACAATTGGAAAAAAAATAAAAAAACTCTTGATCTGTCCCAACAGTTGCTCCTTTTCCTTAAAGGGCAGTCTTTCAAGACCAAACAAGTCTATAGCATGTTTGGTCATCTCCTTAACAAGGAGGGTGACCTGCTTGCTGCTAAATGGGGGTGCAAGCTTGCAGCAGAAGCTGATGCCATGCTGTGCCTCTGTCTCAAGAGCCTTTGCTTGCTGTTCTGCAGCCTGCTGGTGCTGCTCAGCTACCTCGGGCTGATTTTTCTGTGGCTGCTGCTGACTGTGAACTGCATGATACCCTCACCAGGCTACAAAGACAAATCTTTCAGTAGTGATGGTGATGCTGTTTTGCTGCCAACAAACAAAGCAACAGCAACTGTGGAACACAAAAAGTATGTCCACACTATTCCACAGTATGCAGTATATACACTGGCTACACTCACTGTCTGACTTTCACCCTTCAAAACTATGAATTTCTGAATGGTGAATTCCAATGAGTTCCACGTGTTTTGAGTGGTGAATTATATATTCTGCCATTCACTGAAAATGTGCAATTTGTATTTCCAGTGTTGTTGACAAATGGCAGAATTTTGAACACATGGCACGAGAAAGGGTGACTGAATCAAATGTCATCACTCAGTTGCATGTGAATGGTGGAAAACGTTAACTGCGAAATTGTAGACACCACTACAGCAGTTCTGTACTGTAACAAGAATTCTACGATTATTTCTCCCAATGTTCATGCTGCGGATTTCTCTGTTCAGTGTACCTAAATTGTGTAATATATTTCTTCCACAATTTAAGCATGCTGAACAGAGAAATCCGCAGCACATAAAAAGCAAAATTTCATAAACATTGCAGGAATTATTTCTGCAAAATTCTGTAGTTCACATAAATTCCACTTGCATAATTAAAATTTTGCACAGGCCTAATAAAGAAGTATTAATGGATATGTAAAAGGATCCAGGCTATGAGAGCAACACCAGATTATGAAACGTTTCCATTTCTGAAAATATGCACACCTAGTGGATGGCTTATGAGCTACCAGGAGAACATCAGAAACCACAGGGGAAACTCCACATTGGGAGAGTTCTATGTCCTTAGTAACCAGGCATGGGGGTGCAGGGATCAGAGATCAGGGTGCACCAGAGAACCCTGCTCCTGTGACAAGATTCCCAGTCACAAAGGGAGTATGACTGGAGGTTCTACTCTTAACTGTTGTAGGGGTGAAACCAAATCTGCATTGGCGAAGATGGGGCCACCAGAATTAGGGTAGCCAGTTCTGCATGCAACTTGACTAGAACCCTGTGAATCAGAGGAAATGGAGGAAATGCATAGAACAACCTCCCCTTAAAAGAGAGGGACTATGCGTCTTGCCAAAAAACTCCAAGCCCTGAAGCAAGTAATCAAAAATGCTGCAGTTTTGCATTGTGTGGTGATGCAAAAAGGTCGCTCTCCTGACCACCCCAACCATCAATGAAGTAATCCACAATGGGGTGCAGAAGTTACCATTGCTGGGACAGCACCTTGGATTAGCTGAGGCAATTGACCAGGCTGTTAAGGGTACTGGTCAGAAAGATGGCCATGAGGAACATGTCCTGCTCCATGGCCCAGTGTCAGATTCTCAATGATTCCCTGCAGTGGGCATAAGAGTGAACTCCTCCTTGTCTGTAGATATAATACATCACCAACATATTGTCCATCCTGATCAACAAGGGATGACCCTAGACATGGACAAAGAATACTTGTAGGCCAAGTAGAACAGCCATAATTTCCAAAGTATTGCTGTAAAGAGAGCGATCCAGGAAGGACCAAAAGCCCTGAGTCTGAAACAGCCTAAGAAGGGCACCCAAGCCAAGCCTGTGGCATCCATTGCCATTACAAGAAGGGGCATGGGATGGAGAAAAAGCAACCTTGTGTCAAGGTTTGAGCAGTCCAACCACCACAATAGGGAATGACAAAGAGTAGTTACCAGTACAAGACACAGTAGGTCAATAAAGTGCTGAGTCCAGTGGACACCGAGGAATGACTGAGGAGTCCTCATGTGCAAGCATGCCAGTGTGGCAGTGAGGATGGCCATAGCCATCAGGCTGATAAGGCTGAGAAGGCATATTTCCAAGACATAGGGACTGGATGACACTAACTGAGCATAGGGAACCAGAGCAGTGGCCTGGTCCATCATAAGGCATGCCTGGACAAATTATGTGTCTTAGACAGCACCACTATATTGAAGGCACTGACATGACCGATTTGGGTTTCCTAATAAAGATGCCCCGGCTGATTGAAGAGCTGGCATATCTGAAACAGTGTGTAAATGATTGCATCCCAGGATAGAGCCTTTAAGAGCCAATTATCCTGGTACAAGAACACATACAGACCTTCTCTCTGGAGAGACAATGCCACTACTGTAAAGCACTTGGTGAAAACATGCAGCACTGAAGATAAGCCACATAGCAAGACATGAAACTGGTAATAAGAACCCTGTAGCATAAAATGGAGATACTGCTGCCTGCGATAGTACAGAACCTTGATATGAAAGTAGGTGTCCATCATATCAAGGGCACAGAGCCAATTCCCATGCAACAGCAGAGGGAGTAGAGACCGAAGAGAGATCATGTGGAACTGTTTGTCTTCTATGTGCAGATTCAGGCCCCAAAGGTCCAGGACATGATGTAAATTGTCTGTCTACTTTGGAACCAGGACTTATCAGGAATAATAACCCTAATTTCATTCCACAACAGGCACAGGTTCTAAGGTCCAACTGCACAGCAGCATCAGGACCTTGTCCAGTAGAACATGAGGGTAACCTGGAGGGTTGCAGTTTGAAGGGGGAGGATGCACTGGAAGAGTGGACAGGAATTCCAGGGCATTCCCCACTGAACTATGTCCAGGACCCAAGTGTCTGTGGAGATCACCCTTCTGTTTGGTGGGAAGAAGGAGATGCAGTCTTCCACTAGTATCGATGGGTCCTCAGAAGGAATCAGAGGAGGCAGACATCTCCAGGGGTGACAGGGTTACAACCACCAGCACCCACACCTTTGGTAATTCTTGCATGGGTGCTGGGAAGTACAGGGACTTAATGGGCCACAGGGTACTGGTGGAACCCACACCCAGGACCATGCGAGAAGCATCTTCCAGGATGGGAGTAAGGCCAGTTCAAGGACCCCCAACTATGACCATGACACTTATTGTTCAGAGTATGCCAAGAATGGAGAGTCATTTTGGAAGACTGCAGTTCCCAGAAAGCAAATTCAACACCTGTGCCAAACAATTGCCTGCCACAAAATGAAGCATCATGTACTGATTCCTGAAATCCAAATGGAATGAACACACTGTACATTACTTTCTCAGCCAAACTGGTTATCCCCTGCATCAAGGTGCACTTTTCATTAGTTATCTCTAATCTACGAAACTGTGAATAAGCAGACTCCGGCCTATTTATCTGAAGGCTTATAGCTTTGACCCACTACCACAGCCTTTCTCTGCCAAGGTTCCAAACCCACTTTGGGAAATAATGTTTTTCATGCAATGCCTCACTTTCATGGAACAGGCTCTCCCCCTCTGCTACAAAATTCACAATCTCTTTACATTTTTAAACAGAACTTGAAAAAGTTGTTATTACAGGAACAACTTACATGTACATGTTTTAACTGATGTTGTTTATGACTATTTTGCATTTACTTCTACTGTATTTTTGTGATTTAAACAGTATGTTTGCAATGAGTCTTTATGTGTACCAGCTTTATATGTATTTGTATGATTATTGTTGTTTATACTAACCTGTGTACCCATTTTTTGCAAGACTTGGAAAGTTCCATAAACAAGACTTGATTCTCATTGAAACTATCCTGTAAATCTAACTTTTAAATAAATAAATAAATTCCTGGACATCGGTGTCAGACTCAGTTGAATCCCATAGTATCTCCTGAAGCAAATGATAGAGGCAGCAGCACAACCCTCAGTGTCCAAAACATCATAGGCTGAACATAAAATGTGTTTCCAGCATCCAGGCCATGGGAGACAATCTGCTGGACCTCACTGTTCATGAGCCCCTGAGATAGCTTGTCAGCCAAAGCTAAGATGGACTGCAAGAGGCTATACTGATATTTAATCATATAAGCCTGACAGTTTATAATTTGAAGGCCAAGAGAGGCTAAAGTCTTTCCCCTCACATTAAGCCTCAGATATTCTTTGTCTGGAGGCAGAGAACTCATAAGATGAAGTACTTTGGACCGGTCATGTGCTGTCATAATGGCCACTTAATCTATCTCAGGCTAAGTGGAACTGAAAGGCTTAGTTGTTGGGGCAGGATACTGTTTATCAGCTTTACAAGGAACAGCAGGCAAGGCACCTGGTCTGTGCCAAGCAACCATAGTGGCATCCTCCAAAGCCGAATGGATAGGAGGCATGATAGTACTAGGCTGGCAAGGAACTTCTAGAAATTCATAAAGAACCTTTTTTGTAGAATCACCCTTTTTAGCAGATAAGCCAAGTATATCCAGCATCTGTCTCTGGAGAGCTTGAAAAGAGGCATAAACAGGAGGAAAACAAGGGGTAAACACTATGCTCTTTTCAGTGCAGGAAGAGAGGGTAGAGCTGGAACCCAAACCCTCAAGCAAGGACAGGTAACCCTCCTCCTCTACATAATCCTACTCTTTGAGGTCAGAATTATACTCTACCTCCTGCCCTTTATCATCATGGATGTCTGAACTAGATTCCAAACAGGAAGCAATGTTGACAGTGAAGGCATTGATGGATTGGTAGACTGTGAACTGACAAAAGAGGCTGTCACAGCAGGACCCTGAGCAGGAGTTGATGATGCCAATGGGCCAGCAGGCAGTGAGAGTGGCTGAGGTGTTTGCAGCAGGAGTTGAAAGAACGAAGCCAACATGGTCTGGAGCTAAATTTGAGCAGCATCGATACCCAGAGAGAGTGTCAACAATTATGCCATCAATGACCCAAAGCCAGACAGTGGAGTAGGCTAAACAAGCTCCATAGATGGAACTGAGACAGTGCCAGATCCTAACCTTGGTGTCTCAAAGACAAGGAGAGGGGACAATAAAACCTGAGGTCTTAGCAGCCCGGGTCTTGTTTTGTAATGTACCTTTGCCTTTTTTTTCTTTAATGGACATCAGAAATGAGCAGGAGAAGCTCCCAACTGGGAGCCCATATGTTTCCCAGAGCAGTGGTGCTTGTGTGGATCCTTGGAGGATTTCTCTTTTGATTTCTCTGAGGACTTCAGTGTCAACAGCTGAGATTTCTCTGGTGCTGCCATCCGGTGAGGCTAGCACAGGATGTTGGCAACCCAAGGCCAACAGTGGGAGTAGGTGAGACCAGTACTAAAGCCAGTGATGAACACTTTACACTATCTATAGCATTGTCCTTTAGAAAGGCCTCCAAAGCCTTCTGGCAATGGCTTCTGATGTCCTAGTAAAAACCCCGGAAAATACCAGTTTTTAACGTCACGTGATAGGCCTAGGCAGCAGATAGACAAGGAATTAGCATTGTTCCTGTAATTTTTTTTTTTCATTTAAAAAGCTTTATTAACATTTTGAAAACATTTCATCCATACAGAACTTACACAATGGCATTAAACATGTCAAAACTGGCCACTCTACTTAACTCCTGCTCTCCTACCCTCCACCCCCTCCTACCCGATTTTAGGTCATATATCTTGATTAGCTAGTACGATCTCCATCCCCCCCATGTATTACCCTCCCCCCCCGGGTAAACTGGGCAATGAACAAAAAAAACTATCTTTTTCACGCGACAGAACCTCATATAGTAACTTCCTACCTCCTTTTAATTACGTGCTTTTCATGTCTAGCATGTGGAACAATCATCTTCTACAGATCCTTATACCTCTCAGCTAAAAACAGTGAAAACTTCTCCCACCTATTTTTTAAATTTATCTAAAGTATGGAATTGTGATGCTATTGCCTTTTCAGAGTACTAGGCTGTATTCAATTCCTGTATCCATTCCCTAATGGGAGGTGAGGTTTCTCTGATCCAATATCTCATAATTACAAGCAGCGACATTGCTGAGGTGAGGGCCATATAATATTTATAAGTCTGATTAGGTATGACTGAGAGGTTGCCAAGTACACATGTTTCGACATTAAAAATGTCTCTCTTTTCAAACAAAGGTAACAAGAACGTCTTTGTTTGTTGCCAAAAGTTCTGGATACTGGGGCATGTCCATATCATATGCATAAGAGAACCAGGTTCTCTTTGACATTTCTGGCATAATTTACTTTTCTTCTTGTCCATAAAATGCCTTTTAATCGGTGTGTAGTACAGGTTATGGAGTACTTTAAATCTGACCAGACGTAGTCTATCTTGTTTTACCAATTTATAATTATTTTTCCACACTGATTCCCAGGTGGACACGTCATAGGAGAGATTTGCAGCCTGTTGCCAATAAAATGCTATTGGGGAAAATATCTCCTCAGCTTGATTGGTCAACAATTTATAGATCTGCGCTATGGGTTTTGACTGCGTAGCCCATTTAAAGATCTCCTTAAAGAATTCCGAGGCCTAAGCAGACCACGGTGGTTTCCCAAGTATTGCCTTTACACATTGCTTAATCTGTAAATATTTAAATGAAGGAAACGCTGTCAGCTGAAATGCTATTTTAAGATCTTTAGGGGTCAGAAATTTGTGTTCTTTAACTAAATCTGCTATTTTGGCTTTTTCTACCCTTTTCCAAAAAGTTAGAGAAATAGTCCTGTTTCCTAATTGAAAATTCAGATTATGAACTAAAGGCTGACCTAAATCTCTCCTGTTATCCAATTTGAAATAGGTACACAGCTGAGAATGGGCCTCCATTGTCCATGCTAACGGTGTATGCCTCCAGGACTGGGGTATTTTTTGCCTACAGTATAGAGTAATGATGCTAAAGAAATATTACTTGAGAGGGCAATTTGCCTCTCAGTCTTATACCATATCAAATTAGGGGGAACACATTCATGAGGGGTCAGCCATAAAGAATATTTAGAGCTCTGAAAGGCCAAATAGTATAAAAAAAGATTAGGAATTCCAAGCCCTCCTCTCTATTTCCCACTCATTAATTTGATTATTGTCCTTCTAGGTTTTTTATCATTCCAGAGGAAGGCAGACCACATAGAACTGATCTTTTTGAACCATGATTTAGGGAGAACTAAATTCAACATAGAAAGCGGATACATTAACCTTTGGAAAATAGCCATGTTAATTAAATTAACTCTACCCCATAGTGAAAAGGGCAAAGTTTGCCACCTCTTTAGGTCTTGCTGCATCTGTGTTACTATAGGATCAATATTCAAAGATTTCAGCTTATTAATGTCTTGTGTAAGTTCTATGCCTAAAAAGGTGAGCGAACTAGAAGCCCATTTCAAACCCATCTCCTCTACGTCCTTCTTAGTACATGAAGGCATCAATGATAGTACTACTGTTTTGTGGCGATTAAGCTTATATCCTGACACTGAGCTGAAATTATCTATTAATCTCAAAGTTGCTTGTACTGATTCACACCACGAGGAGAGACGTATGAGAATGTCATCTGCAAACATTGAAATTTTATATGTGTCAGGGCCAATATTTATTCCTCTAATTTCCATTGTCATGTTAATTTTTCTAGCTAAGGGTTCAATATATAAATTAAAAAGCATCGGGGATAGAAGACAACCCTGTCTGGTTCCTCTTGATAGCTTGAAGTTATTGGAGATGACCCCATTACATGCAATCCTTGCTGAAGGAGCTGCATATAGGACCACAATCCATTGACTGTATTCTTGGGGTATTCCATATCTGGGTAAAAGATCAAATAAATAGGTCCAACTAACTCTATCAAACGCCTTTTCTGCGTCAAGGGATACGAACACTTTATCAGTATCTGCATCCCTCGACGCGGAAAGAAAATGGCATATTTTCCTAAAATAGTCGGTAGAATGCCTCCCTGCGACAAATCCCACTTGGTCCGTCCCTATCAAATTATCCCATACCTTTTTAAGTCGAGATGCTAAAATGTTGGCTAATATCTTGATCTCGATATTTAATAATGAGATTGGTCTATAATTATCCGGACAGATCTGGTCTTTCCCCGGCTTGGGTATAACCACAATCCTAGCTTCAAACCATGCCAGTTCTTTTACTTCAGCTGAATACATATAATTAAATAATATCTGTAAATATGGTGCCAACTTCTTTTTAAAGGTTTTGTAGAAAGCTGGAGGGTACCCGTCAGGACCTGGTGCCTTGTCTACTGGCAGCTTATCAATTGCTTCCCTAATTTCCTGAAGGGTAACCTCCCCTATTAATGCCGAACTTTGATCTGCTGTAAGTTTTGGCATCTGGATATCACTGAAAATAAGCTTAAATTTATTCACATAATCTAAATCTATATGTTGCATCATATACAGTTCTGTATAGTACTTTTGAAAGAGTTTAACTATTTCCTCTGGGTCTGACTTTAGCTTCCCTGTTTCCCTATCTCGTACTGCTGTTACCCATCTAGCCTCTCTTTGTTGTTTTATTTTATTCGCCAGTAATTTTCTGGCTTTTTCGCCTTGCCCAATATATGTCGCCTTCCACTTTAATGATATTTTCAAAGTACTGTTTAGATTGTATGCTGCATACTTTGCTCTTAGGGAATGAAGTTCTGCCCAGATTTTCTCATCTGTACCTTGACTCAGATGATTTTCTAGGAACCTTATTCTAGCTAACCATTCCTCCACCTCCTTTAGCTTTTTCCGTTTCCTATTAGCGGCAAGTCTAATGAATTCTCCTCTCCATGTCGCTTTTAAAGCACCCCATAAAATATATTTTTTCAACATAGACTTTTGATTAGATGCCCAGGAATCTTTAATGCATTTTCTCATCTGTTGCACTATCTCATCTTCAGACAACATTTGTATATTTAGAGACCAGGATTTATAAGCTCTCCTAAAGGAAGAAAATCCTAATTTTATCCAAATGGGTGAGTGGTCAGAAAGTACTCTAAGATATATCCCCGTATCCTCAACTGTGTGTAATGTGGTTGAACTTAGAAGAAAAAAATCAATCCTAGAATGGACCTTATGGGGGGGGGGGAATAATATGTATAGTCTAGATCTAGGGGATGAAGCAGTCTCCATGGATTGACAAGTCCTGAGTTGCTCATTAATTCTCTTAGAGCCCGCTGTGCTGGGGATAGCCCTGATCTTTTATTGTATGTTCCATCTAGATCGTTTGTATAAACCACATTCCAATCTCCCCCTAAAAGGCAAGGGACATTAGGCACCGAGGCTATGATCATAGCTAAAGGTGGAAAAAAGGCGGGATTGTCTGAATTAGGACCACATATTGAACCAATGAGAATTTCTATTCCCACTAAATTCCCAAGTGTTGGTATATATCTCCCATCCTGATCATGCCAGGATTTAATTTCCTTAAAAGGGACATTCTTTTGTATAAGTATTGCTACTCCTCCTCTTCTTTCGATGTTGCCTGCCCCAAAGTCTTGTCCAACCCAAAGTTTCTGTAACCTCGCAACTTGATTGGTAGTAATGTGTGACTCCTGTAACATCACAATATGTGGATGGTATCTATTCAGATGTTGCAAAATTGTGTACTTTTTCGAATTATCTTTCCCACCTTTTATGTTCCAAGACATTATATTCCAACTACCCATTTATATACCAAATTGATGGCCGTAATTAATTGATAGTCCTGCCTACTCCAACTCTCTCTAGAAATACTGTATTCTACTCCCTGTCCAAGTTGACCCCCTCCTGTGGAACTTCCCCACTCCCACTGACCCCCTAATATCTTTCCCTCCATCATCCCCAAACCCTCAGCTATTGTCTAGGCCATTAGCCTACTCCTAAATGTTCTGGCTGTCATGCCCTCGAGTGAGCAGCCTCACCCCCTCTTAATAGCGTCCCCTGGGGACATCTAATCTACTACTAACCTATCAGCAACACATGCTATTCCTGTCCTAATAAAACTGCAACTAAGGACAAATCTTGTAGCTAGCATCCTCGATGTCTATTATAGCAGACCAACAAAAAACAAAAGGAGAGGTAGATAACTTCTTTCTCCCCCCCTTTTATTATTTTTTTTGTTTTGTTTTTTATTTTTCCTCCTCTTCTAGTACTTTCTATCTTTCCTTGATATTCTTCTAACAGATTACACAAAGAATTCTAACCGTAGAAATGATAGCATTCCTATATAGTAATTTATCTATCTGTCTAAACTATAAAACATGTTATCCCCATTAAACTAGTATGAATAATCTTCTATATAATGAAACATAACAGGATATAGGCAAGAATGATCTTTAACACCAAGTCCATGAATAATTCAAAAAATTGCATCTCGATATAATGAATGTCTCTAAATTCCTATGTCTCAGGCACTCTTCGCTATGCCTGAGCTCGGACGGTAGGTGGAGCTCAAGTCTCATTTTTCAAACAACACTTCCACAGACTGTAGGTAACAACGTTTACTTTTTCTTGAGTCCAAAATCTCTGGAACATGACAGCAGACTCCGGAAAAACACCAATGAGTTCTCAGCATGATCACCCCTGCCAAAACCCCTCACCAGTGAATACAAGCACCCAAAACATCCTCCAACATGTCTGCCCCGAATTTCTACATTTGATGACAGCAGCACATCAGGCTAACACCTTCTCTCTATATTTTCATCTACCTTTCCCAAAAAGATCCGGAAGCCTGTTGTGTAAGTCTGTTGCAGCTTGGGTGGCAGACTCATATCACTGGGTTCCTGAATCAAGTGCCACCTCTAGTCTCAGTGGGAATAGCATCCTGTGCTTAATTTTTGCTGCCCACAACTTGGTCTGTATTGGTCGGTAAGCTGCCCTGTCCTGTCGGACTTTAAATGTTAAATCGGGGACTACTCTCAGTTTCTTGCCTTCCCATTCCAACTTCTCTGCATTTCTAGCTGCCTTGAGTATATAGTCTCTATCAAGGTAGTTTAATACTTTGAAAATTATGGGACAAGGCAACTGGTCCAAAGGGGATCTTGATCTGATCGATCTATGAGCTCGCTCAATCACGTATGTAGGGCCATTTGGTGAGGGGCCTTTAATATGTGTACAGAGCTTCTGCATAAACAAAATAGTATTATTTCCCTCATCTCCTTCTGGAAACCCTAATAAAACCAGATTGTTGCAGCGTGATCTTCCTTCCAGGTCATCTACTTTCTCATCTAATTTTTTAACCGTCTTTTTGAGGGAGATATTTTCTGTTTTCAACTTATGCACTCAATCCTCTATCGATGAAACACGGGCCTCTGTATCCGACACTCGTACTATCACACCTGACAGGGAAGCCTTGCAGTCCCGAAATTCTTCAATCAGAGAGAATAGCACAGTTTTAATAGTAGAGATGTCCTCTTGAAGCTGTTCTGTAGGGGTGTTTGCAGTGATTGAGCTCAGATCAGTATTCGGAGAGGAGCTTCTACGTGGCCTTTTCGCCTCCAGCGCCATCATGTCCTTTGTATTCTCTTTGTCAGAATCGCTACGGTTCATTTCTTTAGATGTCTCCATAACAGATTCTTTTCGATCTCCAAGGTTTAACTGGTAGGATACCACTGTATTATACAGTGAATTGTGCCCTGTTATCTATTGTAATTAGTAGCTTAGTCTGCAAAATAGCAGAGCTGCACCTACTGTACATGCTGCTTACTCCTCTAAGGGCATCACGTGACGTTCCTGTAAATTTTAACTTTACTGCAATGATAAAGGTGGCATAG
The DNA here is from genome assembly GCA_016271365.2 of Neoceratodus forsteri. Classification (NCBI taxonomy): domain Eukaryota; kingdom Metazoa; phylum Chordata; order Ceratodontiformes; family Ceratodontidae; genus Neoceratodus; species Neoceratodus forsteri. Next base: position 919,909,325 of record CM057459.1, on the reverse strand, counting down.
TGGTTCCTTTTCTTTCAGTGGCAGAATAAACTCTTTTTTATATAATAAATTATGAAAAACACTAGCAAATGGCACCAAATATTTCATGATCTGATGAATGGTTTACAATGGGGGAAAGAAATGAAGCAATGATGGGGCTGCCCATGTTACAGTATATAGTCAGTACTGATGTATGTCTACTTGGATGGACTCAGCAAACAAAAGTTTCCATGTCATCCAAATGCCAGCAGCTTACAGGTCAAATGGTGTAGCTTAATAGAGGGAGATGTCTTCACAGATCTCCCTTGCTCTTGCTATCCATCACTCCTCCTCCTCTTACCCATCTCTTAAGCAGCTCTTCAGGGATTACTACACCTCAGCCTGGTCCTGCTGCCAACTTTTTCTTTCTCTAAGTTTCAACAAAATCCCTTTCACTACTCTCTCTAGGTTGCCTGAAACCAGTATTTCTCTTGTTTAACTACTTTGCAGTTTTCTGCTCCCCATTTGTTATATGCATCAGTTTACTACAACTGCATTTACTTTTGCTACTGCAACCTTGTAAGTTTAACTGTACTGCCTTAAACGCAAACTGGCCTTGTTGTGTGCCACTGCAGCATAGTCATTGTGCATTCTCCCCACTTTGTAACTCCTCCTCCATTCACACCTAGAATTCAGTTCTGGTTTACTGTGCCTCGCTGAGTAACCAGTTTATAAATAATTAAAATAAAGTCTAACCAAATTGCTTACAGTGTGTCTGTATTTCAGTTTCAGAAATGGTGGTGCCTTGCTCCAGTGGAAGACTTTACCAGTCCCTCTGTTTCTTCATTTCATGAACTCATTATGACCTGAAAATACTTACATAGAAACATATAAAATGATGACACATAAAGACTTCTAGCCTCTCCAATCTGCCCTTCTGTCCAGATTTTAAAATTGTGTCAATCAGTCCTCCCTACTTACCCCCAATTCTTCCCATTTACACACTATTCCCATGTGCCTGTTCCATTCCTTTTTAAACCCTCCCACTGTTATAGCCTCAGTGATCTCCTCCAGAAGCTTGTTTCAGCCCATAACCACTCTGCAAAAATAAGCAGTTCTTGAATACTCAACAATGTGAAAAATCCCATCAAGCAATTAATCACTACATCTACTCTATAGGCTTATCAATTTACCATTAATATATGGTTGAAATTTAAATCTACGGAACTTTTCTTGTTGTGTATTTATATTTTTTATTTTATTTTATTAAACTCTAGGATTACAAATACCTTTAAGCAGGAACTGCTCATTTACAAAGGTTCCACATCAAAGGATGTAGGTTAACATACATACAAAGGTTAACAATGGTTACAGTCCTAAAACACAAAGATGACTAACCATTCATTATGCAGCCAAAAATGGAGAGAGACAACATAAGCCAGCTTCTGATAGTTCTCAGTGTGAACAGTATATAGTTAGTATAGGGTATGGTAGGAGGGAGTCATAAAGAAGTAGGCAGGCTATAGGGCCATTGTCGGAGGGTAGAGGTGAGTGGCAAAAGTGCGGGGTGATGGGCCGGAGGGCCCCATGTATGAAAGTGCCAGTAGAGATGGAAGGGGTGGGAGAGGCATGGAGGTGTGGGTAAGGTGTGAGAGTGGGGGAAGCTGGTGCCAAAAGCATTAAGCTTTGTATTATAACATTTAATCCCTTCTTGGATGACAAACGGTATCCTCATGCAAACTGCACTCTTCTGTTTAGCTACATATTGGCTGTACTGTACATCTGGTCGATGTCATCATGAACATGTGACATCCAAAATGGTAACTCTGCAAATGTTCTGTGTCCACCACTCAGCGAGGTAATGGTAGGTTCACTCTCTGAACAGACGTCTACAAAATAGCTGAACACTGGAATCTGATTTACAAAAGCTTTACTGACAAACATAAAGTGATGCCACATTAATGTGCAAAAATGCAAAAAATAAATCTTTCAGCTCACCAGTGCATTGTTTAGCTACTGACTGCAGGCATCAAAAATCACTTACATATCAAAGCTATACCACATCTTCTTCAGGGGGTGGCTCCTGTACATGTAGCTTTCTTTTTGTGGACTACTGTCTATTATGAAATAAGTGAAAAGAATGCTGGCTCCTGATTGGCCAAGAGGGACTTTCGGCCAGGCTGTTGTCCCAGCACAACAGCCCGGCTGAAGGTAGCTTAACAAAAATATATTTAAAACATGCATCCAATTTACTAAAAAGGACCCACTTCACAATCACAGTAAGGCACTCCAGAGAGTGCATTATGGTGTATTAATGGACCTTCTCTAGTGGTAGAAGCATTCGGCTTCCCCTCATGCTTTAACCAACCCTAGGCAGGCCACTATCACACCATAATGCTCCACATCATTCCTTATTGTTTAAATCTGAACTGCATGTTAAACCTGCATAACAAAACATAATTTATAGAATCAAAATATTCAGAGATAGCTCATCTATGAATTACAGTATAGTGTAAGGTTTCTATCATGTTTTAAGGTCTACATTCTGCAATTTATGCATTCTGTACTAATAGGAAATAAGTAGAAGTGCTTACTAAGGATGTATATCTTAAAGAATGAAGGTTTGGTCCTTTAAATCCCTCTGCAGTCATTCCGTTTGCGTTCATTTGTTTCCTTACTTAACTTAATCATTTTATTTGTAGTTTGCCAACTGCTAGTAAAAAATATAGAATACAATGGAATCCTTGTATTGTGAAGTCAGAAACTGTTTACTTGTGAGACTTCCGGTGTATTTCAATGGGAAAACCCAAATTTGTTTTCAGATTTTTATGGAGAAATAACACTTTCTATTACCAAAATTAATAGAAATACATGATTTTTGATAACCTATGATCTTTGTTATAATTTAGGTGGTTTCGTTTGCTTCATAGCCAGATTTTCACTTGGAAGAAGAAAAGAGAAGCCAATTATTATTTCAAAAAACTGTAAAATCATACAGATGGACGACAATAGCACAAACATATAGAAGGTAAATTTTGTGCTGAAAGAAGCATCTATTTCTTTTGAAAAAGATAGAAATATATATTTAGTTAGTACACTGGGCTCCTAAGTAGCTGACAGTTTCTGGCATCACAATACCAGAATTCTAATGAATTCTTTTTTACTAGCAGTGTGAAAAGCAAAGGTAAAAACCCACTTGTTTCACTACGCTAACAAGCATTTTATTTCAAAAGCAGAAAGTAATTACTAACACATCAACATACAAGAAATAAAATAATTAGTTGTCTGTTTATTAGAAGTAAACACCTGGGGCCTGATATTCAATAAGGAGCAAAGCGTAGCAGAAATATTTGTGCTGCACTTTGCAATAGCTCATAGGTTCATAGGTTCATAGGCTGTAATGGGCTCCGGAGGCAAAAATGCCCATGTAGAGCTTGCCACCAATGGTGGATTGGAGTACTATTTTAAATAAGATTTTTTTTGTTGCCCTTATAAGTGTCTAGTTGACATTTGAATAAATTCATGGTGCCACTCTCAACTATTCCTCTAGGCAAGACATTCCACTGTGACACCACCCGTTGAGTGAACCAGTGGCTTCTTTTGTGAGTTTTGGAATTATGTCCTCTAAGTTTAAGGCTATGTGTTCTGGTGGTAGTACTAGAATTATTCTTCATTAAACCCAGAGTTCAAAAAGAATTGGATCTTGAAATGCCCTATAAGTCAAGCAGAGATCTCTGCGTAGTTGTCTATACTCGATGGAGTAGAGGCCCAGAACTTGAAGCCTAGCCTCCTATTCAAGGTGATTCATATCCTTAATATGTTTGGTCACCTTTCTTTGTACTCCCTTCACTAGTTTTTTACCTTTTTTGTAGCAGGTGCACAAAAAGGAGAGCAATAGTCTAGATGTGGTCTGACTAGGCTCATGTACAACGGTAGAATAACCCTGGAATCCCTGCTTTTTATATGTTTAAATATGCAGCCAACTATTCTCTGGCATTTTTTGACCTTGACTAAGGTATGAGTATTGCAAGATAATTTATTGTCCACTATAACTCCTAAGTCTTTTTCATAAGTTGTCACTGAGAGTTGCACATTATTTAATTTATAGATAAATTTCTGATTATTATGACCCAGGTACATAACTTTATACTTCTGTTCATTAAATGTCATCTTGTTGTCAATAAGCTCAGGGCTTCCCAGGATGCTATATTCAGTCGGGTGCTACCCAAGTGAATATTGAGACATGCTGGCACAATGTTAAATCAGGTAGCACCACCCCAACATAGGTCCCACAGGTGACCTCAAAAGTTGGTAGTGCCAGAGCACTATTAGTCAGTTTCAAAGGTACCCATGCAAAAGAGCCCATTGGGCTTGCAAGGCACTAAGCTGCATTTTGCATGCATATTATGGACCCATTTGAATGGATAGTGGAGGCAGGTAGTGTGGTACCACCCCACATGATCCATGGCATCTTTAGCCATCCTTGGTGCTAGTGGTCCCACCCCTCTGACTGCCAGCCCCTAATGTGACAAAAAGAATCCCTGGTGCTAGTGGTCCTCCCCCACTCTGATCGACAGGCCTTCATTGCAAAACCAGAATCCCGGGTGCTGGTGCCCCCCTGATCACCAGCCCTTAATGTGACAAAATGAATCCCTGGCGCTTGTGGTCCCCCCCCCTCCAATTGCCAGCCCCTAATGTAAAAAAAATTAATCCCTGGTGCTAGTGACCTGCACAGCCCTCCTCACACCTCCTCAGCCAGCCACAGTGTGTCCAGGAAGGGAGCACGCCTTTTAGTTATAGGACAGTAAAACCAGTCTTATTTATTTATTCTCATTCTTATTCAGACTCTTCTTTATAGAGTTGTACACTATAACCAGTTACCACACATTAGCATTTAATATCCTGAACTGACACAACAGAATGTAATTTTTAGTTTTACAGACAGAAAAGCAGGCATGTGAAAACTAGGCTAACTTGTAACTGTCTTGTATTTTACTGCTTTTTTTAGCACAAAATGGACTACAATGAGCAATTCTAAAAACAAAGTTTTTGTTTACAATTTATGCTACATGCAGAAAATAACTCTACCATGGCCTGATGGGGAAATACCTAACATTGAAGGAGAAACACTCTGAAGAGATACTAAGTAAAGTGGTTATCACACCAGTCATCAACACAGAGAGATGGACATGGCTCAGTGCATCTATCTTCTGATATGCAAACAAGCTAGAATAAACAAGGCACCTGCAACCTGTCTTTTCTTTTCTCTCAGTCACTGCCTCTGAAAGGCTGAATCAAAAACAAATCCCCAGAGATGTACTAAATAGTCACGTTACAGAAAGAAAACAGGATTAGGTTGACATTCTCATAGCGAAAGGGAAGGAATGCATACACAACAAAGAACTGGGATAAAGCAGCTTTTTACAAGCCAGGCACACCCACTCACTCACTGCTCACATCATTAGTTCTCAGACTTTGCAATAGTGGGACTCCTCCAAACCATGGAAAAGATCTTAAGCCTCCCCCAAATATGAAAACAATTCTGGGTCCTCCTCACAGAATAAGTACTGTATCTTGCTTTGCACAGTACACGAGGAATGAAGTGAAGTAAAGTATAATGCTTTGAGTAGTTGGCTGATTTTATTCTCATTTTACCAAATGTATTATTCTTCCTTTCTGCCCCCAGTCAGCCTACTATCTGAACATATTTGACTTTTGGACCCTATTTACCGTTGTTGCAATACCTCGATGGGTCAGACTTCTTTCTTTGTCAGTTTTCCCTTTATCTGGAACACTCTTTCTACCCGCCTTCACTTCCTTCCTTCATACCCTGCTCTTAAAGGAAAACTACTCCCTCATATCTTGTAAATTTTATTTGTTTCCATGTCAACAGACAATTCTTCTCCTGTAGGTGTTAGGGATATATGTGTATGCTTTAGCTTCTTTTCATTGTTCATGCTAGTCCCCATTACTATCATGGGAGTCTCCATTTTATGGTTGTTAAATCTCATTGTCCACGAGAGCTGCATTATCACACAGAAACATAGAAAGTGACAGCAGAGATGGGGGCCATATGGCCCATCTAGTCTGCCCATAAGACTACCCCTTCCTTTAACTGCTTTTCAGTGTTATGATGCCCTTGTATCTATCCCACGCTTTCTTGAAAGTCCCCACCATTTTTACCTCCACTGACTCCTGTGGAAGGCAATTCCATGGATCAACCACTCTCTCGGTGAAGAAGAAATTGCTTGTGTTGCCTTTGAATCTGCTCCCCTCTAGCTTCATGTTGTGCCCTCTGGTTCTTGAGTGATTTTTGATATGGAACAGGTCCTGATCCTTCACATTGTTTATTCCCTTTAGGAATTTGAAAGTCTTGGTCATGTCTCCTCTCCTCTACTGCTCCAGGGAGTACATGTTTAATTCCTGCAGCCACTCTTCGTGTGATTTGTCGTGCAGTCCATGAATCATTTTAGTAGCTCTCCTCTGCACTGTTTCCAGTCTGGTAATATCCTTTTTAAGGTGTGGTCTCCAGAATTGTGCGCCGTACTCCAGGAGTGGCCTCATCAGCTATCTATAGAGAGGCAGGATGATTTCCTTTTTTCTGCTGGTAATCCCCCTGCTTATGCATCCCAACATACCATTTGGTTGCAGTGCTGCTTTCTCGCATTATTTGGACATTTTTAGGTAATCTGTTATAATTATTCCCAGATCTCTTTCCTGTTTAGAGGCTTCCAGTTTTTCTCCTCCTAGGTAGTAATCCACTCCTAGGTTAGTCCTTCCAAGGTGCATGATTTTGCATTTTTTTAGTACTGAAGTTTAGTTGTCACGTTCTTGACCACTTTTCTAGACACTCAAGGTCAGCCTGGATCTTCTCCACTCCTCCTGGGGTGTCCATCCTATTTCCTATCTTTGTGTCATCTGCAAACAAACTGACCTTGCCCTCCAGTCCATCAGAAATGTCACTTAATGAAGAAATTGAATAGAACTGGTCCAGCACTGGACGCTACACCTCGAACCACGCCGGTGACCCGGATTTGGGAACAGACTCAGGGTGCTGGGGGCTGGAAGGGGAAGGAGAGGATTGAGCATCCGGAGGACTGCTCTCTCTCCTCTCCTGGGGTGGGTTGGGTGGGACAGCTCGCTCCAGTAGTGGTCCTAGGTCGAGACCAGAGGCACTGCAGGTAGCAGCGCAGGAGGGACAAAAAATACCAGAACACAGAAAAAACTCTTCGGATTGGCCGGATGATGGCACACCGTTCGAGTCACATCCAAAGACTTCCTGCAGGGTCAGCCCTCGCCACAGCAGCACCAAGAGGCCAAAAAAGAAAAAATAGTGTGCTGGGTCACCCCCACCAGTGCCTTCCCCCTCAGAGGAGAGGGACCCACTCGGCAAAGGGTAAAGCTGAACTACCTCAAGGTAGGCTGCGATTTGAGGTGGTAAGGGTGCCCGGGGAGGTTGAAGGGGGTGCAGGGAACCTAGGGATGCCTGAAGGAGTGGCAAGATCTGGAGCCAGAGGGAGAAAATAGAATCTCAAAAAAAAAAAAAGAACTGGTCCAAGCACTATACCCTGTGATACTCCACTAGCTATGTCTCTTTCCTCTGAGAGTGAACCGTTCACTAATACCCTCTGGGTCTTTCCAGTTAGCCAACCCCTTACCCAGTTTACCACCTGATGTCCTACTCCAATGCTTATTTAGCAGCCTTCTATGTGGGACCGAGTCGAAGGCTTTGCTGAAATCCAGGTACACTACATCTACCGCACATCCCTGGTCTACTGTTTTCACTACCCGGTTAAAGAAGTCAAGTAAATTAGTTTGATGTGACTTCCCTGTGGTAAAGCCATGCTGCTCAGTGTCTAATTTGTTGTTGTGCTTCAGAAAGGATATAATCCTCTCCTTGAGAAGGGTTTCCATTGTTTTACCTACAATTGATGTGAGGCTTAGTGGTCTATAGTTGCCTGTACTCACTCTGCTCCTTCTTTTGTGTAAAGGGATATTTGTGGCCATTTTTCCAATCTTGCGGGACTGTGCCCAGTTCAAATGATAAGTTAAAAAGATCAGCCAGTGGAGCCACCAGTTCTTCTCTTAGTTCTCTCAGTAGTCTAGGGTGCATTTTTGTCTGGTCCAATGGCTTTGTTCGTATTGAGCTTCTCCAGTTCCTTTTGGACTGCGTCCTTTGTAAAGGGTCCTGGGTATACACCGTTGCCACCTTTATGTCTCCTGTAATGGTGGGTCCACAGTCATCCTGCTCCTTGGTGAATACAGAGCAGAAATATCTGTTTAGGATTTCCATTTTGTCCTTGTCATCCTCATTGGTCTCTCCATCTTCCTTTGTGAGTCTGACAATACCCCGTGTTGTCTTTCCTTTTTCACTAATATATTTATAGAAGGTTTTGTCTCCCTTTTTATGTTTTCCTATGTGTGCAGCGCAAGCAACATTTTGTGGCAGCTTGCTGGAGTAGCAGGTTGTGGAGGTGCGGCAGTGTTGTGGCCAATGCCGGCACTGCTTTTTTGGGCTTGTCTCTGTGGCACCAATGAATGAGCACACTGTCTATGACAGCAGTTGAGAAGCTTACCACCAACTTAAAAGAAATTCACTACCGCAAGGAGGGAGTGCCCCATCATTGCAGGGCGTGCCTTGCCTGCTGAAACATTTCAATAAATATGGCAGCTGTCGCCGTCCACCTCTCACAATCCTTAGAAAGTTGACTACGGGGTGCCCAATCCCCCTGTCAGCATGTTTATAACCCCCCCCAAGACTGCGTGGCACACAGGAAGCCCACTCCAGTGTTCTTCGTGTGTTCCGAAGCCAACTGTGTCTGCATTTTCCTGCCCCCACCCCACCTCACCCCCATTGTGTGCCACACTGGGAGCCCACCCCAGTGTGCCAAACAGTTGTTTTATTTCACCTGTAAATAAAGAACCCTTCTTGCAATGTCCATTCCTGAAAAAAGAAAACGGTCTGTCATTGAGTCCAGAGCGCCCCTTCCCCCAACCCGCACCCTCTGCGCACCCCACCTCCTCACACCCCACTCACCCCATACTTACCTCTGGAGGTCCGGCACTGTGATCCTCGTTGGAGCAGAAACATGTCTGCAGTCTTCAAAGCCGAATGTGAACTGAAGAAATGTTGGTAAGCTGTATAATGGCATCAATGGGGGGGGGTTCAACTTAGGTGCATATCTCAGCCATTTTTTTTTTACTTTTGGCTCCAAATTTTCAACATGGGTTCTTGGGATCCCACCTCATGAAATAAGTCACTGTCATTCCATTATTCAGTCCAGAAAGGTAATTTCACAATCACTGCATGGAATCACCTTTCAGGACCAGTTAACAAAATGACAGTGCCACTGTTCATGAGGTGGGCTCTCCAAAAAGACCTATGTTGAAAATTTGGTGAAAAAATTCCAAAAAATGACTGTGTTATGAGTGTGCTTTGCCCAGTTTCCATGTATGCTTGTAACTTCGAGAATTTTTTTATATTTTCACTCCAGATTTTCAACATTGCCATTTTTTCACACATCCTTATGAACAGCACAGCTGTCATTTTTCACATCCTGCCCAAAATGTGTTTTCACACATCTGGCACAGAATGGCACGGTCACTGTGGGAAATCAATGTTCAGGACAGATTAACAAAATCACAGTGACACTGTTCATGAGCAGAGGTCCCAAAATGCCTATGTTGAACATTTGGTGAAAAAAGTTCAAAAAAACGACAGTGCTACAAGCGTGCATTGTGCAGTTTCCACGCATGCTCGTAACTTCAAGCATGTTTAATATTTTCACTCCAGATTTTCAACATTGCCATTTTTTCACATCTCCTTATGAATGGTTCAGCTGTCATTTTTCACATCCTGCCCAAAACATGTTTTCGCACATCTGACACAGAATGGCTCGGTCACTGTGGGAAATCGATGTTCAGGACAGATTAATGAAACCACAGTGCCGCTGTTCATGAGTGGAGGTCCCAAATGCTTTCATGAGGTTGGGTCACAAAATGCTCACGTTGAAAATTTGGAGTGCAAATACCAACAAATGCCTGGGGCATAAGGGTATCTAGCCATAACGTCCCACCCTGTAGAGACTGACAGGCGTATTTCCAGAAAGCAGACCTTTTCTCCCTAACCCTGGTGGCTACTTCATTAGAAAACCATAGTGGTTTTCTTTTCTTTTTTGCTTTGCTCAACCTCTTTATGCAATGGTTTGCAGTCTGTAGTATAGCTGCCTTGAGATGTGCCCAGTACCCTTCAACATCCCTCCCCGAAACTATATTTACAAGTCTCCCTTTAAGACTTTCCTTCATTGCCGCAAACTCTGCTTGTCTGAAGTCCATGACTTTAGTTTTAGAGTGCTTGGTTTCTGTTTTTGTCCTGACATGAAACAGCACCATGCAGTGATCGTTGGATCCTAGGTGGCTTCCCACCTCTACCTTTGCAATATTGTCCCCATTTGGTAGTACCCTTGTTGGGTCCTTTACAATTTGTTTCACGCCTGATAAGTGCAGAGCCTCCAGAAAGTCTTTGCTTCTGGTTAAATTTGCTGTATGAGTACCCCAATTTACGTCGGGTAAATTGAAAAGTCCCCCAGCACTGTTACTTCCCCTTTATCACTCATGTTTTGAATAGTTTTCAATATTTCTTCATCCCCCTCCAACCCTGTTGTCAGTGATTGGTAATATACTCCTACCCAAGTTATTGCTCCATTTACGGCCTCTAGAGTGATCCAAAGTGACTCAGTTTCTGTGTTGTCATTTTGGGTTGTAGTTGATTTTATGCCTTCCTTTATGTACATAGCATCCCCTTTCACTCAGTTCTGTCCTTCCAGAAGAGACAGTATCCTGGTATAGTCATTTCCCAGTCGTGGTTATTGTTTAACCAGGTTTCAGTGATGGCAATCCAGTCCAGATCAGCTTCAGCAATGATGGCTGTGAGGTCAGCTATTTTATTTGATAGACTCCATGTGTTAGTGAACATAGCTTTCCAAACTTTTTCCCTACTTTTTCTAGTGTCCTGCCTTATTTGTGACTGATTTTTTCTGTTATCAGTCCCTTCACCCAATTGGTGAAGCCTCTTATTATTTGTATCAGTTCCCTCACCCATTTGGTGAGTTGTTTTGTTACTGATTGTAACCTTGATTTGCTGGAGTTTTGTGGGAGAGAAGGCAGATCCTTTAATCACTGCTGATGTCACTTTGCTCATTTATACCATGTATCTCAATGCTGAAAGTAAAATATCCTGGAAAAAACTCTCTTGAAACGCATAAATTGAATGTAATGTCAGAGCCGTAAGAAGGCATTTTGGTGCCCTGGGCAAGAGACTAATTTTGCACCCCCCACCAGAAAACAGCCGTTGGTCTGGGGGCCGCAAGGACACCAGAAGCTCTAGGTTGTTTACATGCTCTGTAGTGAGTTTGGGGCTTTTCTTGAAGGAAAAACATACTTTTGTTATCGTTCCTACCTCTGATTTCAGGAAAACTTTCCTTCCATAGAATCTGAGGTGTGGGAGTCGAATATGCTGGCTGGCTGTCATCAGAGTGTGCAGTGCAGCTGCAGTTGTTGTGGACAACTGTCTGACCAACAGTTCCATCGAAAGTGGCTCATGGGGGCATATACAGGCACCTCAGTGGCATAGATGCAGTCCTCGAGTGCTGGACACATGTACCTCTGAGATGCCCCACCTGCAATCACCCATCCTCACTTAGGGGGATGTATCCCCATGAGCCCGCTCACTCAGCCCTGATGGCAAGCTCCGCTACCCCTGTAGTGGAATCACCACCACTTAACAGAAGGAAAAGCCTCCACCCCCAACCATCCTTCCTTCAGCTAGACTATCTCCAGCACTCAATGCTGCTTCACCACCCTTCTAGACCATAACCAGACTCCACCCCCAACCATCCTACAGTGACTTGAACACCTCCACAACACCACACTCACCTTAGCTGCCTATCTTCCCTATAGCTGAACCACCACCCTTCACTAAGACAAGCACCCATGCACCTGAACAATCCCTGCAACTAGACCAACCGCACATACTTCTAAACTGTCCTTGATTTTGCAACAAAATTTGCATTCGTCCATCATAAAGTTTGTTTATATGGTAGAGAACAGTGGGTTGGGGGGTTAAAATCACAAAATAATGTAAAACATTAAAGTTACAGACTTATTCTTCTTCAGAAAATGCAGATGAACACAACACTTTTTTCTATCAGCTTTTGAGTGAATAGTGTCAATTTATAACATGTGTCCAAGATTGTGGGTCTTTGTCCCTGATTATTTTAAGTCTTGTCCCTGATTCGTGAGGCAAGAGGTTGAGAAGTATGCTGCCCCAGGTCTAGCATCCCTCCAGAGGACCACTCTTTCTGCAGTGGCATCCCCAACAAACAATATTCTGACTGTATCAATCCCCACCACAGGAACACCCCATAGAAAAGCACCCCTGCATCTGCCTCTCACCCTCCCCAGTTGGGAGGGGCCAAGGAGCATAAGATTCACATCATAGAACTGCTGCTATGGTGCTGTCCAGGGTCCCACAGTATAACTTCTGACATACAAAAAAATGCGCTGCTCCTCTGGTCCACTCCCTCCCTCTCTCTTTCCCCAGCTCAGACTCATATACTCTGTTGGCAACCATGAACATGGCAGGTATTTTTGTATGTAATTTATAAGCACTGCAGAAACGGTCAGATGTCAAGATCCAGAAGCAGTCAACTGACATCCATGATTTAGGTGACACACTCAATCTACGCAGTGTTATAAATTATTAATAAAACTGTCATGTTCATGGATGGAAGCCAAGCAGACCTAGTGAGTTGGGGAGCTTTCCTTTTCTGCCAGAAGTTTTACTGTGGGACCCTGGACAGCACTGTAGCAGCAGTTCTCTGCTGTGGATCTTCTGCTTCCTGGCCCTCTTCTGACCTGTAGGTGGGGACAGTTGCAGGGGGTAGCTTGTCTGTTGGGGGGTCCTGCTGTGGGATGGGGATGGGATACATTATGTAGTAGTGTCCCCAAGTTCTAGTGTCTAGGCGGGCACTGTAAAAAAAAAAAATAAAAATAAGGCCCGACTTGGTATGATAGGGTGCTTGAGCTTGAGGACCCCCAAGGGCCCATTTAGTTAGCCCTGGTGAGAGACAGTGTAGGGGCCCCATGGTGCAATGAGAAGTGTCATTAGGGAAAAAACATTCTGCCTAGCCAATACCAGTTTTCGTATGCCTTAGCAGTGCAGCCCCTTTCCTCTGCCCAGTAAATAACCCCTGCACAGCATCCCCCCAATACAGCCCAACTGCTCCAGTCAGCATCCCTGCAGCCAGAAGGAGCTCCACTCCAAATCCCCTCATTCCCCTGATTTCCATCAGTTCCCTCCACAGCCCAAGCCAATCCAGATACATGTAACTGTTAATATGTTATGATCTAAACTGTACAGATCCCCTCATATGGCATCCAAGACAACTAGGCAAGGCACTATCAGGCAAGGCCTCATTTTCTAAGCAAGACAGGTGTGGGTGTCGGGGTGAGAATGGAACAAGGATACTGCTAGGGAGAATCAGAAGGAGAGGACACAAAAAAAAGGCAATGGAATGGGAGTGCAGGAGGGACATGGGTCAAGAGGAAAGAAAAGAAAATGTAACAACATGGTGGACAGAAGAGATGGTATGCCATGGCCCATGCCATGGCAGTCAGGCCAAGGCTGAGGCAACTGCTTCAAAATCTTCACTCCCATCCCAGTCCCCAGTCCAATGCATGAAGTTCAAGTGAACTACACAGTCGCTGCCCACCCGCCAGCAGAGCTGACTCCAAGACAGGTGCGCCCAGGCCCACACTCACGGCAAGGAAAACAGATCTTTGTCTCCGACTTCCTGAGTGAGACTATCTATCCCCCCCACCTCTACACTGCACCTCACTACAGAGATCTCATCTCATCATCTCACAGTTTGGATTCAGAAATTAATTTGGAACTATTCATCGCTTCGCCGGGTCTGCTCTTCTGCTTGTCTGCAGTGCCATCACTTTTTACTACAGACACTCTGTCACTGACGAGTGACAATTACCAGTCTTGTCTACATAGACAACAACAGACAGAGTACTTAGTGTGGTGTGCATTCTGTTTATGCTTACATTACACAAGTGATGAAAAAAAATATAAGACAAGGATCTCTTCTATCTTCTCTGTCTCTCGTGACTCATCTCTCCTCTCTGACTCTCTCACTTTTTTTAGTCTCTGTGACTGTCTACTACTCTATGCTAGTACGCTCAACAACTTGCTCCACACTCTCCCTGTCTCCAACACAAACCACCTCTCACTCAGTGCCAAATGCTCCTCCCGTACCTTTTATACTAATGGGTGGCATGCTGGCCCACTCATAGTTCCTCTTTCTCAGCACAACATGATTATCATTTTCTGCAGTAGACTGTGCAACCATGTGACCTCCCCCCACCACTTGCTGGTCCTTGGTCCTCAGATGCACCACTGCTGACAGTCATTTGTAATTACAGAATGAAAATTAAAAAAAAAGATTTAAAGCAGCAGTGCAAGTGAATTAGAACATGAGCTTCAGTGGAAAAATGCGCCCCTCGGAGGCTTGCGCCCGGGGCGGGAGCACCACCCGCCCCACCCTTCCTACGGTACTGTGTAATGTAAATGGAAAAACACTGCATTACAACTCAGACAGTTTGCAAAGCTACAGTAACTGAAGGTAAATGTGGTATTTCACACCTTTGCTGCAACATGTTTTGTCAAACTCCAAGCAGACAGGTATGCTGTGGAGTCTGAAGCATGTTGACACATCATGTTTTGATATGCTAATGCAGCTCTAAGGGACAATGAGATTTCAACAAACACAAAATGGAGACGCCCAAGGATAGCTACAGTGACTAGTATGAACAGTGAAAATAAACTAAGGAAGTCACATATAACTTTAACAGCTACATGAAAGAGTTGTTTTTCTGAATGAAAAATGTTAAAATTTGCATGATATGAGGGTGTAGTTTTCCTTTAAGCACTCACTCAGGGAGCATTTTGCTCCCTCCTGCTCTTGCTCCTATTACCTATGTGCTTAGCCTTTGTAATTGTGTTGTTCTGCAACTGTTCTAATGGACTGTTTGCTACCTCTCACAATTTGCACATTGTTCCTATTCATTTGCACTATAGTGCATTTTGTTTTGTACAGGTTCCACACATTTGTGTTCACTCTGTGTAACATTCCTCCACATTGCACCAAGAAACCAACTTTTCTTCTGCATTCCTTCCCTGGTCACCAACTTGTACATAAATAAATTCACATGCTGTTATCCACTTTCAGTTGGCCTCATCCCTTCATCAAAACATCCAAAATTTTAAATGTAAAATTAAAATATAGTACATTTTCTGGCTTGCTTTACTCTTCCCTGGAACAGGCAGCTGCTTCTCCTGGGAGACTGGCCTCACCATTTGATAAACCCAGGTCTAGACAACTGCACCCCTTCATTCACCATGTACTTATGCACAGATAAACACACCAGGGTGGCAGTCTGACATTCATACCAATGTTAAAGCTGGTATATAGTTTTAATTTTGGGTGGCAGTCAGACATTCATACCAATGTTAAAGCTGGTATATAGTTTTAATTTTTTCACTGTATACATCCTGCATACCTCTGACGAACTGTGATCTTTTTTATACACATCCTGTAGACAAAAAACAGATAAGTTAGGGGCTCTGTTCTCTGCTAATGCAGCATTATAGTACTTGTTCTATAACATTTTGTGATATACAGTAATCTATGCGCTCCATTCTTAGGCTACGTAAAACTTGGCAACAAAGAGTCCTTAGCATTTCCCCATGACTTGCCGTTTTTGGCAGTGGTTCTAGCAAGTGGTAGGGATGCTTACCAGTACTAAATAAAATAAAAAAAATAGTGACTACAGTCAGCACTCATTTATCTGCCTCTCACTTATCCATCACATTCATGTTTCTATCCCTGTGGCTGAGCTAACTTTGCTGTGTTTGTCATAGAATCCACAGATATCCTCAGATAATCATCACTCTTGGATATCCATCTAAGACAATGGGAATGGATGAGGTCAGATATCTGAGTGCTAACTGCAGAATGCTTTACATTTATCATCTCTAAAGTGTGTGTGCATATGTGTGTGACTCTTTGCCTCCTTTCATTAAAATACTGTTTGGGAAAATAAACAATCATATGCCATATACCATCAGGACAGGGTCAATTCAGGAAATACCTCTCTATAACATTTGAAACATTGATGGAACTGCTTTGATCAATCAGCAGCAGGCTCAAAGCTCATAAACATTTGTCAATTCTTTGACTATTCTTCAGGGACAGCTAATCCACAGATTTTCAGTAAAGTTCATTGTAGGCTAATTGGTCTTACCAAGAAGCTTCACACAATATAATTTTAAAAATAACTTTATGCCACAGTCCTTACAAGTAAGTGCGCATGAGCTAGTCCAGTGAATGGTGGGCAAGCAGAGCCACAAAATCATAAGTGCAAGCCTGTTACACTACCAACAAGCTGGAAAGCGGCCCATGTCATACCCTACACAAATCGGGTGATATAAGTCTAGAAAATGGTTACAGACCAATCTCAATCCTGCTGGTACTCACTAAGATGTTGGAAAACTTGGCAAACAACCAAATAAGGGAACATCTTAAAAACATGAATACTCTTATCACCTCATCAATCTGGGTTTAGACCCAAACATAATACCACAACCACATTAGCCAAAGTCATGAATAACTGGTTGTGTGCCATAGATCGAAAACAAGCCATGGGTGCCATCTTCCTCAACCTAAGCAAGGCATTCAACATAGTTGATCACAATGTACTATTGGATAGATTGCAAGATATTGGCTTCTCTACATTAGCCTTGCTATGGGTGCATAACTACTTATCTGGACATGTTCAACAAGTCAAAGTGGAGGGCCTGCAATCAACAAGCACCACGATATCCAAAGGAGTCCCGCAGGATTCAGTCCTTGGGCCACCCTTCTTTACACTATACACCAATCAACTGAATCACAATGTCAAAAATGCAAAACTACACTGTTATGCTGATGATACGGTGCTATACACCTCAGGTGCACTTGGATTTACAGGCAGCTTTCAATGAACTACAAAAGAACCTTTTCCGATCTAAACTCCTACTCAATGCCAACAAAACTAAGGTAATGTGGTTTACCAATTCAAGATCAAAGCATACCCCCCTCCGCCCGTCAGCACATTGCTTGGAGAACACCTTGAGGTAGTAATCAAATACAAATACCTAGGAGTGTGGATTGATAGCAAGTTAGCCTTTGTCGAACACGTAGATGCAGTCTGCAAAAAACTGAGAATCGGACTTAGATTCTACAACAGAAATTGGCATTGCTTTCCCTTGAACATCAGATCACACCTGGTTCAAGCAGAAGAAGAAGAAGAATCAGCATTTATATAGCGCTTTTCATACACAGTATTCCAAAGCACTTTACAAGCAATGCTAGACTGGTAGTGAAGTGACTGAATGTGTGGTGGTGGCCATATCACACATCATCAGCCACACACAGCCTGGATAATTGCATGAACCAGTTTATGGGAAGGGGAATGTTGGCCAGAACACTGGGAATGTTCCCTGCTCTTTACAAAGAGTACCCTGGGTTCTTTTACTTCCACCTGGACACCCACCAGGACAACACTAGGATGGGCAGAAGGGACCTCGGTTTAACGTCGCATCCAAAGGAAGGCAAACCGCAGCAGTACAGCACCACCCAATACTGCATTCAGATGCCAGTGATTTTTAGGTGCAAGTTCATCCCGGTGTGGGACGAGAACCAATGACCTTCTGGTCCAGAGGTGGACATGTTACAAACTGAGCCACGTTGACACCTTTCACATCAATCATAGACTATGCAGACATTATCTATAGCCACTACACCGCTAACTGCCTAAACAAACTTGACGTATTGTACCACAGGGCACTGAAACTTGTTACGAATTTACCACCATTAACACACCATTACAATCAGTATGCAGCAGTAGGGTGGACCTCATGGGCCAAAAGGAGGCTGCATAATCTTTATATATGGACACAAGGTATTAGCAAATGATCTACCTGGATATATCTTAGAGCTCTACCAAAGGGCTATTGGCTCTTATGCGCTAAAGGAGAGCAATACCCTGCTATTAGATACACCCCTATATTCGATGTGCTTCAGTGCATTTGCCATCAGCACCATCATGCTGGTTACCTGGAACAGGCTACAGAGCACACTTAAGCTTAACTCCTTAGTTGGGAGAAGCTCTTCAAATCCCTCATCAATAGCAACTGTCCTGAAGTTTGAATGTGTAAATAAGATGCATTATGACAGGAACCAAGCAGGCATTACATGTGGTGTGCTACCCACACAGCACTAAAAGCATGACACTAACTACATAGCTGACTAGCACATGCAGTTATTTTACAGTGCCATCTAGACATATACTAAGTAACAAATAGTAGTATTAGCATAATGACATTATTGTTATCACTAAGGATGCACTGATTAAATGAACCGGATCCTAAAGTACTTTTGCTATTTCTTTTTTTTATAATAACATCTTTATTAGACATTCTCAAAACAATATGCTACAACAATACAATCCACAATTTGAGACCTTGGAATACAACTTTAGACATATGCTGATTCAGGTACAAACATAAATCGCCCCTTGAAAAGGAAACTGACCCTAAATTACATTTACAAAAAAATATATTATCATTAATAAAAAGCCAACCAACTTTCTCTCAAGAATGCTATAGCTACCCTTAATACTATAATGTAATACCCAAAAGGGCCCATACTATATAAACCATCTACGGTCCATTGGGCAGAATCTCCAATAATTATGGAACAAAAGAAGAGTCCGATCTAACTCAATAAAAGACCCATTTCTGCCATATCAAATTAAATGTTGACATCTGATCCAGATAGTTAAAGGAGCACTGTTCTTAACTATAGATGGAATCTATCAAATGTTCCCAGTGGGGAATGGTAGGTACAAAATGTTCCCACTGGGGAATGGTAGGTATTTGGGAAGTTAACCACAACCTAGTGATAACCTTCTTAGCATGTACTATAAGAATTAACAGTAATTGTAGTTGCCGTCTACCCATATGTATGCTAGAGGTGAAGAAATGAAGCAAAACTAGGTCTGGAGTCAAAGGAGAGGTGATAGCAAACATCCCTGAGATTACCATCCTAATCCCATCCCAGAACACCCGTAAGGAAGGACAAAACCAAACTATATGGGCCTGATCAGCAGCATGGTCACCGCAGTTCTGCCAACAATCATCTGGGTAGTCCCATCACAACCACCACCATCAGAGTCCAAAAGAAACGTGATTGACATTTCCATGAGAATTCCTTTAAATAGAAAAACAGAGTGAGCTTCATAGAGGGAAGACAAGAGTTTTCCCATACTGATACCTCTTAAGTCTGATGAAGGTCCAGCTCTAACCTTCTTAAGATCGGAATTGTCCAACCTTTATCATAAGTTCTCAACACTGAATAAATATGTGCTATCAGATGCAAATAGGGCTGTGCCTGTTTGCTGCTGCCATATCAAGTCAGATAGAGGGGAAAGGGTACCCAATAGTTGTTGATGTGCAGGTGGTAAAGTATGTACAAAAGCCCTAAAGTGCAAATATTTAAAATAATCAGAAGGGGATAATGCAAAGGAATCTTGTAGCTCTGAAAAAAGCCAAGGACACTGAGGGCCAAAGATCTGGTGATAATAAATTAACCCCAAAAGTGGCCAACAATGCAAAAAAGTGTCTGATGGGATTAAGGGATTGCATTCATCCCACACCAGTGCCCCTATCATAGTTAGTTTGGCCAAAGACAGATAATCCCACAGTTTATGCCACCAAATAATAGGAGTTTGAGAATATCTAGTAAATTTAGTGATAGGCAAATAATTAGGGGATTATAAAACAAAATGCAACTAATATTGAATATATCATTTAATATAAAATGAATATCTTTCCAATAACTCTGATAATCCCTAGAGCCCTACAAACAAATAATCCTCAATTGACATGCCTTTGCATATCATTATAAATTCAGCAGATTAAGCCCTCCACTTGAAATAGGAAGATACAAAATCACAGTGGTAATCCTGGGCTTAGAATCGGACCAAACAAAATGCAGAAATATATGCCGTCACGCCCAGAAATAATATAAACTTGGATAAATAGGCAAAGTTTGCAAGAGAAACTAAAGTCAAGGTAAAACATTAGACCTAATTATTTCTACCCTCTGAAGAAGAAAACAATGATAATCAGTCCACCAAGCCATATCTGAAGTAATCATACCCGTAATAGCCTCCAAATGAAGTAATTGCAGATGGTTCAAATTCCTAGGGATAACAACATCCAAATGCTTTATACAATTTCTATTCCATCGCACCGGGAGGATAGTTCTGACAGAAGAAGAGGGAGAGTAAAAAAAGTCAATAATTCAGTTTTATCCTTGTTAAGACAGAAACCTGATAATCTTTCAAAACAAATCAAACTCTTAAGTACAGAATGCAAAGAGGTTTCTGGATCCAATAAAGTCAACAGAATATCATCCGTGAATAGCGAGATCTGATATTCCCAGCCACCCAAAAGAATGCCTGAAACAGAAGATGAGGAAAGAATATGAGAAGCCAAAGGCTCAATATACAAAGCAAATAAGAGTGGAGATAGGAGAATCCCTGCCTAGTACTGTGTTCTAATCTAAATGGGGAGAATATAACCTATTAACTTTAACCAAGGCCTTAGGGGAATGACAGAGATGCTGTATCATTGAGACAAATATAGACGGAAAGCCGAACTAATCAAGATTATAACGTAAAAAGTCCCAAGAAACCCTGTCAAAGGCCTTCTCTGCATCAAGGCTGGCCAGGACCATGGGAATGGCCCTATTCTGGACATGCTCTATAAGTGACTGAACCCTCCTAACATTGTCATGCACCTGTCTAGAATGGACAAATCCCGATTGGACCTGGTCCAGCAGTGACTGGAGAAGGCTCTCAAGCTGGCTAGCCCATAAAGCAGCAAACAACTTATAATCTGTATTTAAAATCAAAATTGGTCGGTAGAATGAAAGGGATTGTAGGATCTTTCCCAGGCTTTGGAACAGCTGTGACCATAGCGTATTGCCAGGAGGGAGAAGGAGGCTCCCCTTCCTGAACAGCCTTAAACACCCATGAAATAATGGGTTGTAACAGAGGAAATAACTCCTTAGATTGGTAGAATTCCATGGGATAACCATCTAACCCTGGTGTCTTACTGGATTTGGCTTCTTTTATAACACTGGACAGTTCCATAGACGAAACTGGAAGCAACAAAGTTTGAACTTGCCTCTCTGTTAATTTAGGTAAAGCTGCATAGGCCAAAAACTTTTGGACCTGTGTCTCCAATGGGAGTGGTGACTCCAATGTGTATAAGGCTTAGTAATATAACTGGAAAACTGAAACAATTTCAGAACTCCTATAAGTTAGTTTATCCAGGCACGGGTCCCTTAAATGTGACACCATCACAGCAACATGATAAGCCCTCAATCAGCGTGCTAAACAACGAGCACCCCAGGCCTCCTTCAGATGTCCATTGCTTCAGATTAAATAAAGCATGCTCCACTTTATTGTCTAAACATTTTTGAATCTGGGCCCTAATCTTCAACATTAAGGGTTTAACCCCTGATCTCCTCATTGCCATTGAACCTCATACGATCTCAACAGAGAATAAAGCTCTATAAGCCGCATCTCCCTTTCCTTATGCTGGGCACTAGCATAAGCTATTATAGTGCCTTGCATAACAGCTTTTAACATATCACAAAAGGATGCTAAGAGAAACATCATTTTATCATTCTCCTTAAGAAATTGAGGAATCTGACTCTTTAACTTCTCAAGAAAGGGCAGATCTTTCAAAAGACCATGATGCAACCGCCAAAAAAATTGGCTAGTCTTGACCCCACTGGCTAAAGTAATATGCAATGGAGCATGGTCTGAGAGATGAAAAAAACCATGATTAATAGTTGTAAGTTGGTCCACATGTTCAGCAGTAATGAGAAAATAATCAAGCCATGTAGAAGAACCATGACTCAGAGAGTAATGGGTACATTTCCTTTGCTCCGGATTACAAAATCTCCAAACATCCACCAAGCCTATTGACTGCAGAGATTTAAAAACATACTTGGATGCAGCTGACTGACCAAAAGCCTTTGGTTTAGAAGCATCCCATTCAGGTGCCAATGTTAAATTAAGATCCCCACCAAAGAATCTGCCCATGCATATTATCTAATAATGTAGCAAAAAACCTAACGAATGCATGCTTAGAAGGCACCTGGTGGAAAATTAGTATTTACCAAAGTAACAGGGTGGCCCTCTAAAAAAACAGTGACAATGACGTACCGACCTCCCTTGTCACTCACTGAAGAATGAAGGACAAAGGCAAGGCCTCTGTGGCCCAACAACAAAACCCCTCTCCTATGATAACACCTCTAAGAAGAATAGAAAATATGTTCAAAGCCAAATTTCCCAAATTTCTGATGCTTCTCAGATGACATATGTGTCTCTTGTAAAAAAAGTAAATCTGCCCAATGAACTTTAGAAAACTTAAGCAGATGATAGCACTTTATCGGATTATTTATCCCATTAACATTATAGGACAAAATCTGCACAGTATTCACCATTTATATGGAAAAATAAAATAATAGAGATGCTCGGATTAAACAAAGATATTGATCATACATGAAACTAAAGCACCATCTAAACCCGAAGTAAGGGCCCTTAAGCATGAAAACATTATCAAAGCTTTAGCATGTGACAGATACTTCGGTTGGCTTATCTGAGAGGAAAAATAGAACAGAATAAAACACCCCCCCAGGTATATTCCCCAGATGGTGATAGCCTGGTAGCTGATTCCCCCAAAAAACAAAATTAAAATCCCATTGTATTCCCCAGTTTAAAGTTGAAATCAGTTTCCCAGTATTCGCCTCATGGTCAGATATTAAAAAATGTCTAATAACCAAGTCAAAAAACACATACTGATCAATATCAACCATGAAAAAACTCCAATCCAGGGAAAAAAAAGCAGAGCCAACAACAGAGCTCCTCCTACAAAACATTGTATGGAACACCTTATAAGATTGTCACAACAAATATTGAACACCAAGGCTCCTGCCCAGAGGGCTGAAGCATATAAACATGAAATACCAACAAATTCAAATGTCCCAAAACTTATATCCTAGACTCCCAGGGATGGGAGCTCACCTTCTAGCAAAGCTCCTAAGCAGTGCTGAGAAAACCCTCAACACCACCAGGGGAATGGTTTGGAGTAACCAGAAGACCTCCAGGTCAATTCCAACCCAAATCAAAAAGAAAAAAAGAAAAAGAAAAACTTCCCTCACTATTAGCATAAGACTGGCCCAATAACCACCACACTTAGCCCCTCCTGACATTAACTCCACAATTCTAAACAAAAACAGCTGGGGGAGTATTCCAACAAACACCAGAATGATTAGATTAAGTATGCCATGATGGGATGACTGAACAAACACATATTATAGTATATCCAAGTAGCTTAAAAATGGCCATGCAAATCCTCCCAAAAATAGAAAAGCCACACCATGATCCATGTCACAACAGCCCAAGTACCTAAAATGCATAAAAGGAACGAGGAGCCTTGGTGCTTAAGGAAGAAAAAAAAATCAATGAACCCTCTCACACAACCCTCAGCCTATTTAAGTAACACCCACAATACCAACCCAGCACCCTTATTAAATAATACTATTCAAACTAACCCCCCCACACACACACAACCAGGGGTAGACTATAAGCATATATGGTATAATCGTAAAGCCTACAGCTGACCAGAACTACACCCATTCAACCCCCCCAGGCTTGAAGGGGGATGAGGCTCACTAGAGCATTCTTCTACACCCCCTACATCAATAAAATCGTGCCCCTATATACATCCATCTATATCCCTAGCAATTCAAAAAAAATATTAAGACCTTCTTATCCAAAAACTTCACCCTTAATAACACAAACAGTGGAGACCAAAGTACTGTATCTAAAGCTTGAATAACAATGAGAGGAATTATACCTAAATAGTACCCCTCAAAAAAGAAGAGAAAGAAAAAAAAAGAAAGATACATGGCACCCACCTTAAATTATCTCCCCCAGCTACCTTAGGCACTGGGTTCTGACACACACACACATATATACATTAATATATATATATATATATAAACAAAAAGGGGAGTCTAGAAACGTGTATTATTCCTACTTAGTTGGTAAAAGTAGCAGTCACGTTTCCCAAAAAGCTTGAACTGGTGCCCCTCAGTCACTCAAAGGACCCAAATCTATGAAAGGTCCCCACTCCCCCTAAAACTTCTCATCTGAAAATAAACCAACAAATAATAATAAAATAAATAAATAAATAGATAAATAAATAATTAAAAATAAAAAAATAATAAACAACCCAGTAACCCTCCCAGGACGTGGCGCAACAAAATTAAAGGAGACAAGTACCACCCCCCCAATCAAGACATTAGACAATTAAGCAATAAGGCATGACAGGGTGTGGTATATCATGGGATATCATCATGCCTTGGGTGGTTGAGCATGAGGCCACAGGCTGAGTGTGTCCTATGACCCGAGAAGTGATGATATCCCATGATATACCACACCCTGGAGTGACTTATTGCTAATATGAACTGAGTGTGAATTTTCATAAATAAAAAATTAAAAAAACAGGTTTTTAAATGTTTTATGAACAAGTTTTGGGTGATGTAGGAATACATTTTGAAAAAATAGTTCTCAGACAGAACAGAGCAAGGAGGCTGGTGGCGCCGGAACTTTTCTGAAGCCATGATGATGTAGCCCGATATCATCATGGCTTCAAAGTGCTCTCTGCCAATCAGATTCCTCTATTTACGCTCCTCAGTTCATAATAAATGATATTACCCCATTAAATGCAGTTATCACTCCTTGTACCGGCCCCAACCAGTCTATGCAGCAGTTAGTCCATAGAGGCCAGAGTAGTGCCACTATTAATACTGTCCATCAAAAAGTCTAATTCTAATAGAAGCTAAAACAGACCAAAATGAAACAACACACTCTACTCTGTCTGAGGGCTGTCT
The DNA here is from genome assembly GCA_016271365.2 of Neoceratodus forsteri. Lineage (NCBI taxonomy): Eukaryota > Metazoa > Chordata > Ceratodontiformes > Ceratodontidae > Neoceratodus > Neoceratodus forsteri. Next base: position 919,884,222 of record CM057459.1, on the reverse strand, counting down.
CCTGAAAGATTGCAATAACTCCTGAACCTCTTGCAGTGTCTGTTCCTTCCAACGTTTCTTTCCTTCTGGAGAAATCTTAGCCCAGATATCTCTCTGAAGTGTCCTCTTGTCCCACTGCTCCTGAATGTCCATCCCCAAATCCGTCAAAGTTAGGGCTCGCTTCTGTAATTCGACAATAGCTGCCTCTGGATCTTCAAACACTTTAACAGCATTGGGAAAGAAGATTTTTAACTTTGCAGGATAGGGTGTAGTGAATTTCAGATTCTTCTTCTTCAACACAGAGAATAAAGGGACAAAGGCTTGTCACTTTCTCTGAAGAGCAGGAGAATAGTCCTGAGTCAGGAATAACTTATGACTCTCATACATGATGACCCTTTTTCACCAAGCTCACTGCCAGAGGGCATCTTTAGCAGCAAAGTTATAAAACCGCTTGATTATAGAATGGGGATGGGCCACCAGATCTACAATTTTTGATGCTAATGCTCTGTGTGCCCGTTCAAGTGGCAAGGGGCATATGTCCTCAGTATCCAAGACAGAGCTCAAAAAAATCCTGTAAGAAGGGAATCAATGGCCCCTTCCCTTCCATGCCCTCTGGTAACCCATATAACCTTAAATTACTTCACCTTGAGCATTTTTCCAGCTCATCTTCCATCTCCTGGCAAGACTGGAAATCTTGTAAAAGTTTGGCGAACAATCGCTCCAGATGATCAACTTGCTGATCAGACTCCACTGCATGCTGTTTGAGGCTAAGCTTATCACCTGCCCTGATTTTCGCAGGGCAGTCCTGATTTGGGCTGCTGTGTCCTGCAAAAAATATAAAAAATGCTACATGTCCTGACATTGTAGTAAAAAAAAATATTTCTGATATTTCCTCTAAATGTTGCAAAAAACTACAATATCTTAACTAAAATACATTAAAATGCTAAGAGATACTAGAAACAACTAAAAAACTACAACTTTTAGTCTTAATTTTGATTATTTAGAGAAAACAAGTCTGATGCACTGGTCATGGTTACATATTGTCCTGCGGAAAATCATGCTTCAGTAAGAAATGTCCCACTTTGGGATTCTTAAAAGGTGTTAACCCTATTTGAGGCTCGTAACTTTCCCCTCCAAAGAATAGAGTGTTACATTGATTTCCTGATATTGCACCCATACTTCAGTGAGAAAAGATTTAATTTCTAGCAGAATATCAGACCCAGGAGAGAGTGCAGAAGCACCGGTGGGTATCGCAGTCATGGAACTTTCCAGTGGGGATTCCAATGTCGCACCAGTGGTTTGAACCGGGGAAGAAGGCATTAATTCTTTTGAAGCCCATTTTTTATTCTTCCCCATGTATCTTCCTGACCTCTCCAATTTATGCAGCCTAAGTGAGACACCCGAAACACCCAAAAATAGGAATTAGAGAGGCTTTGATGTCAGGCTAGAGTGGAGCGGAGATATCTAGGGCTGGATATTCAAACTGCACTATTTCATGGCGCAAGCCCTTGCGCTGCACAAAATAGTTGCGCGGGGTGGCCGGGGCGATATTCAAGGAGTTGCACTACTGAGCAACTCCTTTGAATATCACCCCCCGGCCACAGCCACTGTGCATAGCGCAGTGGAACTTGCGCCACCTCAAGTGGTCAAAGTGGAGCATTCAAGTTGCGGTGGCGCAAGTACCATTGTGCCATGCGCAAATTTCCCATATTCAAAAGGTGACATGCAAATGGGGCCATAATTCATGCAAGGCATGGGGGGGCCATTTGCATCTATTTATGGCCCTATTTGCATGCCATTAGCATGCAGATGCATAATCGAGGACTTGCACCTGGCGCCCTGCCAGGCAGCAGCCGTCGGGGAGCGATACCCTGCAGCCCGATCGTGGCATAGTGTAAAAATCCCCCACCCTCCGACTGGCCGATCAATGGCAAAAGTCTAAAATCCCCTCCCTGACTGACCCAATCAAGGGCATAAGGTTAAATAACCCCCACTAGCCCAATCGCAGGCATGAGCTTTAATAAACACTCCCCCACTAGCCCGATTGCGGGCAGCACAAGAGTCCAACCCCCAAGGACAGATCCCTGGTGGTCCAGTGGACGCTAAGCCCGATCGCGGGCTGCAGCTTTGTTCCTTTTTGGCATGGCTGCTTGCTCCCTTGCTGAATATGGCAAGATATAAACAATTGATTCATGGCGCCAGACCCTATTGCGCATGGCGAAATTCCTTTGAATATCCAGCCTGCTGTCCATATAAAAGCAAAACCAAAAATGGAAGTCAAGTACTTTTGCTATTTCTGTACTTATGTACTTGCTGTAGTCTCTTATTGTGATGCTTTGTGTTTCAGTACTGTGCTATTTTGTCTCTTTTTGTATTATTGTTTACTGTACTGTGTTGTATTTCAACTGTCCTACCCATGACCTTCTTGTGAATGAGCTTGTTCAATAAAGCCTTTTCCTGGTAAAATAAATGAATACATTGAAACTGAATAATAAACACATCTGTGCACACATTTGATTTTTATAGCAGCTTGTGGAGAATTATTTTGTAAGAAAGTAAATCTCTCTAGCTCCTCCATCTTAATTCTACATTCTTTCTCATCAGCTCTGCACCCTCCCCCATGAAAAGCACTACAAATGCCCATAAAAGCTTCAGAGTATCTATTATAAGCAAACTTTGTGTCCATTATAACCGTAGAAAAATGTATTGGATTTAGTATATTTAATTTTGGGAAATCAGTTTTTGTCTACTATGATCAATTTTCCATTACAACAGTGTCCATTATAGCAGTTTCTGTTATAAGTGGAGTGCACTGTATACCAAAACATATGTAACTCCATTCATTAACTGTGAATTGTGATGAAGAAGTCTTTGCCAGCACCAAAGCTGGGAAATGTTACCAAGCAAAACATGAACTGTCTCATTCGAGTGGCATACAACAAAAAAATAAGAACATCTAAGGCAAGTGGCTTGAATTTCCAGCCTCCTCCTGTGGGAGTCAACCCATAACCTTCTGAATGCAAGGAAAGTTACACAGTGTTTCCTCTATAAAAAATATAAAAGTTACTATTGTTTTCAGATGGCAGCTTGAACATCTTGATTGTGTTTTTCTGAATTTCAGGCCTTGTAGTCCAAGCATCTGACCTAATGAAGTCTACATATTCCTGGAAAGCTAGCCTGAAAAATAACTGTGTTACTTCAAATAAAGGTACTGCCTGCAATGTATTTGTTATTTTTTTTCCTTCAGGCCTTGCAGGGAACCATCTCTGCTGGAAAAGCCACTTGGATTATGAAAGATGACAATAGCTCTTGTCGGATGGGATGCATGCCTTAGCAGAGTACTAACAGTATCGGGTGGTGGTACAGTAGGTAGGACTAAGCAGCCATCTTGTCCATTCTTGCTGAATGGCAATGACTATAGCCCAGTCTGAGTACTGATACACATACAAGCTTAACTGTTGAAACGTTACCCCTGCTTATGTTGTGTAACCACAAGTAATATTGTCCCTCAATAATCTGTCTAGTCCTGTTCCGCATGTCTGAACTGTGCAAGCTTCCAATACCTTACCATGAAGTGTATTACCCATGCTATTCACCTCTGTGTGACTTAATGCTTTCTGACAGATCCCCTCAGTTTGCCTTCCCCCAAGTTTGAGTGTATGTCTATTTATTCTACTTGCATTTACAGTAGCAGCACAGACAACAGAGTATTCTTCAGTTTCCACCATGTCTATTTCTTTAAGTATTCAAAACACTGCAATCATGCCCCTGTCAACCTTTTCTTCACTAGCCTAAATAATTTTAGTAAACCCCATCTGTCCTCATGATTGTTCCCCTCTAAGTCACCAATCAGCTGGGTGGCCCTGAGCTGGAGCCTATCAACATTTTCAGTGTCTTCTCTGCACTATGGTGACCCAGACTGGATGTAGTTCTTCATCTGTGATCTAACCAAGGCCTTGTACAGAAGGGAAGATCACCTCCCTGATCCAGCTTCATGCCTCTACACTAGTGCATACTAACATTGCACTGTCACTTACTCTCTTGACTACTGCAGCACATTACCTGCTTGGCTTCAGCCTACTGACCACTATTACCCCACACATCTCTTTTATTTGCAGTGCTATCCACTGTCGCACTACACAGGGTGTGTGTGTGTAGAACCCAGATTCCTCACCCCTAGATGAAGTACCTCACACTTTTCCGCATTAAACCTAAGCCCTCGTTTTTTTTTCAGACAATTCCGCCAATGTATGCAGGCATCCTGACCTGCAGTACATCCCCTCCCTCAGCAGTGGCCACTGTTTAGAACTCACCCCTTCTTTAATAGGTGGTGTGCTACTAGGCATTCCTCCAGTCCCCTTGTACTAGCCCAGCCTGTAAAGAGTCCTGAACGTTATTATCCAAGAGGTTCAGCCAGAACCATATCCGACTCCACTCTGACTCTTGGGTGGATGCCATCTAGACCCTTGGATTTTCTCAGCTTATCTCCCCTCCAGATACCCAATAATTCTGATTGGATAAGCACTACCTCCTGCTTGGCTTGCTCACCTCCCACTAATTCCATCCCCCACTGCCTATCCCCTCCTGACTGTCTGGTGAAATACTGACACAAATTAGTTATGCACTAACTCTTCTATCTCCCCCACCTCTCTCAATTGATTCACTTCCACCCCAGTGCTCAATGACCCTACCGTGTTCTCGTTTCTTTTTATGTTCCCAATGTATTAAAAATAGGGTTATAAATCAGTTGATATATGGTTATTAGCAAGAAAGATAATACAATCACTGAGACAAAGTACATTTTATGGTGTCCAAGAGTTACACTTATTTTTAGGCTCATCATTCCCCTGGTCCCTTGCACAACGTTGACTTCCAGTCCTGTCTTAGCCTGTGCAATCATAGCCATGCTTTCCTTCTATAATGATGCACTCTGCTTCCTCAGCCTTGTCTCCATCCAGAGTCCCTGCACTTATCAAATGTCCTGTATTTCTCCCTAACCCCCCCCCCCCAGTTCCATGAACAGCCACAAAGGTTCCATCTAGTCCTTGATACCCTCAAGGATGTATCTTGATACAGCCTTCATTGCCTTATACTTCAGGATCTCCAGCAAAGCATTAGTACTCCCAGATCAAGCACATATTTGAAATTTAGACTTTCAAATTCAGATGTGATGTTAATACAGTAAATTAGTTATTAGCCTGTCTGGTGGATGTGCTAGCTCACTGCACTACCAGCTAGGAAACCCAAGCTTAGAAGTGAGATCAGGCTCCTGAAACTCCAACCAGCGAAGGAAGTGCACTGCGATGAGGTGATATGGCCATGCTCTGGGGTATGGTAAACAATCCATGCCTTCCAACTGACCACACAGCTGCACTGATATCAGCTACTGCAGCTTGCCCTCCTTTCCAAAAGAAAAATGCTAACTATGTGGATACAGTGGACAACCAGTTAAGAAGAACTTTCCTGGCATTAATAACACAAATTAAAAAAAAATTAGTATTACATTTGCGTGTAGACACTTAAAATATAAGAAACAAAACTTGCTGAGAGCATTGAAGACAATATTATTGTTAGGACCTGGCATCAGTACATCTCATTTCTTTATAGATTAATGTTTACTTTGTGGTCATTGAACTTTTCTTTAATGGTGCATAGTACAGCACAAATGCTTTTTAGAGAAAATACTAAATAGTAGTTAGATAGTACATGGTACAGTGTTCAGTTCAGTGTTGTTGTGTACAGGAATCCATACACTTCCAGATGATGCAAGCATGATGGTAGTGCTGCCAGAATGCTGCTGTAGCAGTCACTATGCCTCTACAGTGGTACTACAGCATAGTACCCTGTGTCTGTTAAGCTTCCTCATGCTTTCCTACACTGCAGAATCTTCATAAGGAAGATATTAGTAAGCCTGGTAATATGTGATCTTCTTGCTAGAAGGTGAACTACTAGAAATGTTGCCAGCTCATGTATCTGTTACTTAAATCATATTAAATGCTTTAATCTTATCCTGTCGTTCGCAGTTTTCTGTTTATTTGACCACAGCTCAAAACAGAGTCAGAAAGAGGGTAAATGAACAAGTAAATATGTACTGTACAAATTAATGTATGGGCAACCATACACAAGACTAATGTTTCCATTTTGGGGTGAGATGACATCATGGAGGCCTCTCGAGCTGCACTCTTTTTTATTTTTCTTGGCTTTCTTTCACTCCGGTCACGGCTCATGAGGACTTCTCTCAGGCAGTCAGTCCTTGTCCTGCCCGCCAGAGGTTCCCTCGGACTGTACCTCCTCTCCCACCCCTGCAGTCAGCACCCCAGTATTATCTGTCCAGGGAAGGTAGCCCTATGCCTCCTTGGGCTCCTTGACAAGGCAGATTCTGACTGCAGGTGGGCCCTGGAGGGAGGATCTTGGAAGGCCATCCGAGGAGGAACCCAGTGGAGGGCATGGGGACTGGTGCCATCGCCTGCCCCACAAGCTGGGTTTTTCCTGTGTTCTGTTCTGCCCACCCCCTCTTGTGTGCAACCCTGATGCTATTGGCACACGGCAACCCTGCCAGTGTCAGGCATGCCATTACGTACTGCCCACACTACTGCAGCACCCAAGATCTGCCCCGGGACAAAAGAGCATCCCAGCAGGTACTCAATTCAGTCCCTCCCCTGCCAACCCCCAGAACCCGAGCTAGCTACCAAACTTGGGTCACCAGAGTAGCGCGAGGTGTGGTGTCCAGTGCCTCCACCCTTAGCACCATTGAGCCAGCCCACGAGCTGCACTTTTGAGGACTATGGTGTAATTTCACGCCTTGATGGAAGCACAACTTTGTTATGTATGACTGAACACACACTAATCTATATGTAAACCATGTTCCAGTCTCCTACAGATGTCTTAAAAGAGAAATAAACACCACATATGTACCCACAAGCAGAACAGAAAATATATCCCCATATATGCAATATGATCCCAGAGTTATACTCTGGAGCTGTGAACTAAGAAATTCACGTTAAATATGACTGCTGCTTACCTTGACAATGTTTCTGGACCTTTCTAGCCTTTGATCACCTCAAGTTATAAAACTGAACAAAAGCAGTCCCCGACTGCAAGCCAGATGTTGTGTCTCCGTTGGGGTATTGGGGTATCCTGTAGCATTTTAAAGCAGTCATTTAAGGGTGAGATGACCCACCTCTTTCTTGCATATACATCATTTGTGGAGCTGTCAGAGCCTGTGTGACAGCCAAAAGTGGTGGGACAGGAGGTCAGCCCTGCTTATGAAGTTCAATCATGTGTTTTGTGCCTGGTACCTTATTTCTGCCAAGTGCATCAGAGGTAGACAAATATGGCAGAGGAACCAGGAAGCACTGATGTTCCTGTAGTTCAAAGGAGATACTGAGGGGATTACAGCTTGTGCTGGTTTTTAACATACTCCCCCCCTGGTGTAAAACAAAAAGGAGCTCGCACTAGGACGGGGTGCCATGGAAAATATCCGAAGTAAAAAATACAAATCTAGGCACTCACCACCACAAAATCACTGGCCAACGAGAGAAAATCATTGAAAAAGTTTATTAAATCACCTGTCGTGTTTCTGGTCCCACTGAACCCTTTATCAAAGGCTTTGATTTTGTGGTGGTGAGTGCCTGGATTTGTGTTTTTTATTTCCCCCATGGTGTCTCTGTGTATTTTTAATTTGTTTGGGGCCTTGTTTGGATCCTGGTGTGACCACAACCCCTAAGGCATTTTCGGGACATGGTACACTCTTAAATGGGGCAGTTCAGCAGGTGGCATGAGCTCGGGTAGTACTGCATGCAGAGATGCGTGCAGAGGCATGCGTAGCACCACAGATGTTAACCTCGTTTGGCTCTGAGGCGGGGTGTGGGAGCCAAACACCTTGGTAGTTGGAAGCCCCAGAAGAAGACATATTAGGAACTAGTCAACTTAATATTTTCATTTTGTAATATTGCCTGTAACTTGGTACTCTTTGTACATACAAAGAATGGACAGCTGTATAGTAACATTATAAACCAGAGAGCTGGGAATAAAGATGCAGGGAATGTGGCAATTTTATATTGAAGGAGTGCTCTGGCCTAACAGAGTACATACAGTATGCAGACAGTGTGTGAAGCTGAAAGAACTCAAAATGAATCTAGTGGGCCTAGAATTAGAACTTAAATGTCTCAAACAAGTCAAGTCAGCAGACGGGGAAGCTAAGGTAACAGGACCAAGCCTTAAAGATCAAAACCCTAAAAGGGATAGGGGGTGATTGAAAATGAGGATGACTGGGAATTTCTGGTGAATGTTAACAAGAATAAGAAAGGCAGAAGAGCAATGAACTTCAACCTTCCTACGGCAAACATTTTCTCATCCCTAATGAAGTTGATGGAGTCAGTAGAAAATGAAACTCAAGAACTATTGAATGTGGTACAAGGTAATGAAGAAACTAGGGGGGGCTATAGGAGATGAAGTACTACACACTGAGGGATCACGGGGGTGTGGGGAGTAACAGAGCAGGTCATTATACAAGACCAAGGAGCCATAGAGAAAAATACTAAAAGTACTACAGAGGAGATTAGAGATATAAACGTGGACACAGCAAGGGTGAAAGATGATGGGGGGGGGGGGAGGACCAGTCCATGTTGATGTAGTGATGGAGGTGGATATCCAAAGGGGAACCCAACAGAGTATTTATTGTTGGTGATTCCATAGTAACATATATAGATGTGTACACAACAGATTATTATTAACTCTTCCTGCTGCACCCACCCTTCCCTGTCCACTCCAGCCTGGCTAAAGTCCCACCCCATCCATAGCAGTGTCCCAATTATCTACCCCTCCACCGTCATTATCATAAAAAACAAGTACATGACAGCCATCGTCACTTTCTGTGGTTTTAGCTCAATTTTTTCCCCAGTCGTCAGTAATATATCTCTCCTCTTCTTTACCTCTCTAACCTGCCACCCCATACACAGCCTCTTTCCCCTATATGTGTAGTTGCCGGCTGCCTCACTCAAAAGATCTCTGCTTATAACCCTTGTATGCCTATGGTTGATTGTACATCTGCTGACTTCTTCAGTTGTAAAATAATGCTGTTTTTTTTATTTATTTCAACCTTGTACTGTACTGTATACACTGTATATACTTTTTATTCCTTGCATATTATTGCTTTTTGTATACCTGCTTCTGTACTGTACTTTGATGTATTCATGACAAGGTCCACCTTGCAAATGAGTCTTGCTTAATGATGCCTGCCTGGATAAATAAAGATTTTGATTGATTGATTGATTGATAAGGGAGCAGTACAGATGAGTATGAATAAAAAGGCAATTGACAGAGTTAAGGCCGATGGCGCATTCATTAGGTAGAAAAATGGGCAGACTAGATAGGCCTTGCGGTCCTTATCTGCTGTCAACTTTTATGTTTCTAGAAGAAAATCTTAGAAAACTAGGGTCCATAGACATCACCTAGCATGGTTTTGTGCATGAAAGATCCTGCGTTAGTAACCTACTGGACTTTTTTGAACCTGTGAGCCAGACATTAGACCAGGGACTTCCTGTTGATGTTGTATATTTGGATTATAGCAAGGCATTTGATTCGGTCTGTCAGCAAAAACTAGTAGAAATACTATTGCAAGTAAGTATAAACCCACGCCTAATGGATACAATCCTGGCTTGAAAATAGATTTCAGAGGGTTCAGATTAGAGGTAATTTTTATCTCACTGGGTAGCATGTCTAGTGGTGTGCCACATGGTTCAGTTTTGGGCCCCACATTGTTTTCAGTCGTTGTGTCCAGTATGCAAGGATCTGAGGGGGTATGATTACGAAAGTAAGCAGATGACACCAAAGTTGGAGCAATTGTCAACAATGAGGAAGCCATCCAAATGCTACAAAATCAAGTGAAAGTACTGGAGGTCTGGGCACAGAAATATAAGTTGAAATTCAATGAAAATAAGTGCAAAGTGATGCACTTTGGATCTAATAACACTCAGGCCCTATATACTGTACTATAAATAATAAAATGCTATCTTTCACAGCTAACGAAAGACACTTGGGTATAATTATTACTAATAACTTAAATGTTGACTTACATAATAAAGAAGCAACTAAGAAACTGACCAGGATAGTGGGTAACATACTAAGGAACATAAAAAGTAGAAGGAAAGAGGTCCTGTTACCACTGTACAGATCCTTGATAAGGCTGATTCTGGAATATGGAGCCCTACTTTCAACCCCCCAAAGTATAGGTTGTACAAAGTTAATCGAGAGAGTGCAGAGAAGAGTTACAAAAAAAGTGAATATAATTAAGAATAAAAGCTATACGGATGGAGATTAGTGTCCAAAAGGTGGATAAGCAGAAAAGGGGCGAAATTCAGCAGAAGGGCAGACAGCAAGGAGAACCAGGGATAAATGACAACCAAGGAAGGGGCTGGAGTAGAACAGTGAAGCAGTCTAGGGAGGTCAAATCATGGAAAGCCATGTGTGCAAATGCCAGGAGCCTTAGCAACAAGATGGAAGATCTGGAGGCTGTCATGGTACAGTCAGACCTGGACATTGTGGCCATCACTGAAACCTTGTAATGATAACCATGACTGGGAGATGGCCATACCTGGCTACAACATATTCAGAAGAGACAGAGCAGGCAGGAAGGAGGAGGAGTGGCACTGTATGTGAAAAATTACATAAGGGCCACACAGATCCAGGAGGAACAAAATGGGGGAGAGATACTGTGGGTTAAGCTGGAAAGGAAAATGGGGCCAGCCATCCGCACAGGTGTGGTCTATAGACCACCAGCCCAGGAGGAAGAAACAGATAGGAAGCTGATGCTAGCCATCCAAAGGATGGCAGACAAGGGTGAAGTAGTACTGGTTGGAGACTTCAGTATACCAGACGTGGACTGGAGCATCCCAGCAGCAGCATCAACTAGGAGCAGATTTATCCTGGACTCCCTTCAGGGTGCCTTCCTCAAGCAACTGGTCATGGAACCAACTCGGCAGAAGGCAATACTGGACCTTGTGCTCACAAACAGGGACAGTGTGATGGGGGTAACAGTGGGGAGCACCTGGGTAACAGTGACCACCAGTCATTGTGGTTTGAAATCACAGAAAGAGCAGAACCAAACCACACAAAAACACGTATCCTGGATTTTAGGGGCAGACTTTGGGAAAATGGGGAGATACTTGAAAGAGGCATTAAGGGAATGGGACAGGAATCAGGGGTTGAGGAACAGTGGGCAGTATTTAAAATGGGGATTATAAGAACAACAAATTATGCATTAAGCAGGTTAGCAAGAGGAAAAGGAAGAGGAGACCATTATGGTTTTCCAAAGAGGTAGCAAAGAAAGTGAAAGCCAAAAAGATTGATATCAGGCTACAAAAAGACACAGGCAGAAGGGATAGGGAGAAGTACCAGGAGAAACAAAGGAGGCAGGGAAGTCAGTAAGGGAAGCCAAAGCTCAGACAGAAGAACACATTGCAAAATCAGTGGGTAAAGGGACAAAACCTTTTACAGGTACATAAGTGAAAAAAGAAAGACAAAGGGAGGATAGTGAGACTGAAGGGAGGATGGGAGCCGCGTGGAGGATGACAACAGTAAAGCTGACATACTGAACAGGTATTTCTGCTCAGTCTTTACTAAGGAAGAGGGGGTAATGGTCTGAAGGAGTACAAGGGGTGAGAATGGTGCAGAAATGGACACAAGTCCCTTTACACGAGAAAGGGTCCTGAAGAACTGGAAGTAATAAGAGCTGATAAAGCAATGGGGCCAGATGGGGTGCACCCAGGGTCCTTAAAGAACTAAGAGAGGTGGTGGCTGAACCTCTGGCTACCCTGTTCAGCCAATCACTGGAAACAGGGGAGGTACCCAAAGACTGGAGGACAGCAGATGTAGTCCCCTTATACAAAAGTGGGAACAAAGAGGAAGCAGGGAATTTCAGACCAGTCAGCCTCACCTCGGTAGTGGGAAAGATCATGGAAGCACTACTGAAGGAGAGATTGGTGGAACATCTGGTTGTCAATGGACTACAGGACCCAAGGCAGCATGGTTTCACCAGGGGGAGGTCATGTCAGACCAACCTCATTGAATTTTTGACTGGGTGACTAGGGAGGTGGATCAGGGAGGGCAGTGGACATGGCCTATCTGGACTTCAGCAAGGCTTTGACACTGTGCCACATAGAAGACTATACACAAACTGGGGAATATGGGTGTGGGCAGGACAGTAGTGTGGTGGGTAGGTAACTGGCTGGGTGGCAGGACACAGAGGGTGGTGGTAAATGGCTGTCACTCCACAGAGGAAGAGTGACCAGTGGGGTACCACAGGATCAGTCCTGGGACCGTTCTATTCAACATCTTCATCAGTGACATTGCACAGGATCTAGAAGGCAGAATTTCACTGTTCGCTGATGACACAAAGCTCTGTAACAGAGTAGACACACCAGAGGGTGTAGACAGAATGAGAAGGACCTGCAGAAACTTGAAGAATGGTCAAGGGTTTGGCAGTTGAAATTCAATGCAAAAGAAGTGCAAGATAATGCATATGGGGCACAAAACCCTGGCACAATATATCAGTTGGGGGTGAGGATATAGCATGCACCAAGCAGGAAAGGGATCTTGGGGTTGTCATCTCTGATGACCTCAGGTAGGGAAACAGTGTGACAAGACATCAGGTAAAGCAAATAGGATGCTGGGATGTATAGGCAGGGGCATCACCAGCAGGAAAAGGAGGTCATAATTCCGCTATACAAGACACTAGTGAGACCCCACCTGAGTACAGTGTACAGTTATGGAGACCATACCTACATAAGGACATAGACAGGGTAGAGAAGGTTCAGAGGAGGGCAACAAAGATGGTGCATGGGTTGCATCACAAGTCCTATGAAGACAGGTTGAAGGAACTGAACATGTACTCCCTGGAGGAGAGGAGGGAGAGGGATATGATAGAGACATACAAGTATCTTACAGGGAGGAACAGGGTGCAGGAAAACACTATTTTTAAGCGAAAAGATGTTTCAGGACTAGAGGGCATGGGATGAAGTTGGAGGGAGGACGATTCAGAGGAAACATGAGAAAGAATTTCTTCACAGAATGGTGGTGGACAAGTGGAACACCCTGCCAGAGGAAGTGGTGGGGGCTGAAACAATCACGGGATTTAAGAATGCATGGGATAGACATAAAGGAATTCTAGAGGTCAGGGGTAAGGGGAAATAGACTTCTAGGAAAACAAACTGAACTTACAAGCTCAAATGGGCAGACTAGGTGGGCCATAGGCCCTTATCTGCCGACACTGTCTATGTATCTATGTATCTATGTATCTATGTAGAAAGGCTGCAAGAATTAGGCCTTTACTCCCTAATGTACAGGAAACTTAGAGGGGATCTGATTTTTGTTTATAGGGAATATAAAGTTGAAGCCCTCTTGGAATCTGCAGGCCTAAACAAGAAAACATATTCAGCGAGAGCAAATAGAACCCATCACTTGCAACTCAGAGGGACGCTGTATAAAACCACTAGGAGAAGTCTGTGGTTTAATCAAAGAGTGGTAGATACTTGGAATGCACCGCTGAATGAGGTGGTTGAAGCATCTACTCTTGCTTCTTTCAAGAATAGGCTAGACAATTACATGGGAGACAAAACTAGGGAATATTACCACTGATATAGTGGCAAGTCTACTATGGCTCAAGTAGCCACTTGACTTGTACTGATAACCTATGAACCTATATACAAGATAGGAGTATGAGAATGGGCAGGATATTGCATTCAGTCAGATCTACAAAGCCTGAACTTGCAGGGTCCTAGAACTTTTCAGGTGACTCAGACATGGATCTTGGAAATTGATTAATTTCTAAGCTAATGCATTTTAACTGTCATACACTGCCATCAGAAAATGTTGTAAATATGTGGAAGACTGTATTAAAACATTATTTAATTAAGTCAATGTTTATTTCATAATTTAACTGATGACACAGTTGATAATAATTAAAGTTTCATGGAATAAAACTAATTTCAGTTTCCAAAACAATATTAAAATTCTTTTAATTTTCCAAAATGTATTTTATTTTGAGGTCCAAAGTATATTAAACCTTGCTATGCCATGGACTGATATATCAGTCCAGAATTTCAATATGTTTTAATTCTGTCGGCAACCCAAGAGTGAACTTTAGACCAAACCAAAAAGAATAGTGTGGGTTACATATAATCCTGAGCTAGTCATGTCACTTTCAGCAAGCATTTGTCAATGCCGAAAGTTCGTCGTCTGCACTGGTTTCATAGGGAGGAGGTGGAGAGGATGTCTGAAAATTGCTTTAGTTAAGTTGTTTGTGAGGTTGGGTCCCAAAAAACATATTTTGAAAATTTTGGGAAAAAATATTTAAAAATGGGCAAGTTATGCCACTAAGTTGAAAACTCTATTGAAATACATTGATGCCGAAAACCCCATTGAAATACATCGAAGCGCTTACCTCAGTTTGCAGTTGGGCTTTGAAGAGCAAAGACATGGCTGCAGTGCAAGGTAGATTATGGTGACAGACCTCCGGTAGGTAAGTATGGGGTACAGGGGGTGTGGGGTGGTGGGTCCTGAGTTGGAGGGTAGGGGGTTGGTTTACGGCAGAATGGACAACGATGGACAGTTTTCTTTTTTACAGGGGAAGAAAATGATGAGGGTCAGTTTTTGCTTTTTTAGGGAGTTTGCTGAACAGATGAGGACACTGGGGGTTTGGGTGCTCCAAGTGTCTGTATACTGTTTAGGGGAGGGATGTTACCCAGTGGACAATGATGGACAGTTTTTTTTAGGATAAAAACAAGCATTTGTCAATGCCAAACTTTTGACGTATTGAAAGATGTCCATCTCTGCACCATGTTTATGCCCTTGAGGTACTTGAATGTATCTATCATGTTCCCCCACTCCCTCCTTTCCTCCAGTAAGTACATGTTGAGGTCCTTTTAATCTCTCCTGATATGTTCTGTGTTGCAAGCCATGTACCATTTTGGTTGACTTTCTGTGTGCTGCCTCCACCCTGTCAATGTCCTTGCGCATTTGCAGCCTCCAGATTTGCACATAGTACTGTAGGTGAGGCCTCACTAGTGCATTATACAATGGCATCACCACCTCATGCCTTCTGCTTGTGATACGTCTGCCTATGCATCCCAGCATGCCACTGGCTGTCCTTGCAACATTTGTGCTCTGCTTTGACAGCTTTATGTCATCAGAACTGATAACTCCTAGGTCCCTTTCTTCCTTGGTGATCATCAGCACCTCCACCCCATCCTGTAACTCTCCACATGTTTCCCTCTTCTCAGGTGCATTATTTGGGCTTCTTTGCATTGCACCTCAGTTGCCACTCCTCAGGTCATCTTTTAAGCCTCTCCATGTTCCTGCTCATTTTCTCCACCCCTTCTGGAGTAGTCACTCTGTCACAGATATTGGTGTCATCTGCAAACAGGCAGACAGACATTTGCTTCTAGCCCTTCCACAATGTCTGTAATGAAGACATTGAACAGGACTGGTCCCAGGACTTATCCCTGAGGTACTCTGCTGGTCACCCCCTCTCCCCAAATTGGATCCCATTACCACCACCCTCTGCCTCCTGTCCATCAGCCAGTTTTAACCCAGTTAATCAGCTTGTGCCCCGTTGCCAGACTACTCATCTTGTTAATAAGCCTTCTATGTTGGACATTGTCAAAGGCTTTGCTGAAATCAAGGTAGGTGACATCAAATATCCCTCCCTGATTTACTTCCTTAATGAGGCATTAAGGTTTCCAACCCTAATGCTCCACTCCCACCCTGCAGAGACTGACAGGTATTGGGGGTGTCCCTTTGGGTCATCGGCCATAACGCTCATGCCATTCCACCCTCACCCTGCAGACACTGACAGGCATTGTGGTATTCCTTGAGGTCTTTGGCCCTAATGCTCACCCCATTCTATAATGAAATAAGCTGAGATGGGTGCAGTATAGGAGAATGGGATGAACTTTTGGGCCAAAGATTCCAAGGCACACCCCAATGCCTGTCACTGGCTGAAGGGTGGGGGTGGAATGGTGTGACATTACAGCTGACAACCCCAAGGCACTCACCCGACGCCTGTCAGTCTCTACAGGGTGGGGGGGGGGTTACAGTTGGAAACCCTAATGCTCCAGATCTTTGTTGGTATTTTCACTCCAAATTTTCAACATGGCCTTTTTGTGACACCACCTCATGAACAGTGGCACTATCATTTCATTACTCAATACCAAAAGGTGATTTTGTACAGCAACCGTGCCATTTGGCACCACAAGTGCTAAAACACATTTTGGGCAGAATGTGAAAAATGACAGTTGGACTATTCCTGAGGAGGCATGAAAAATGGCAATGTTGAAAATCTTGAGTGAAAATATGAGAAATTGGCAAAGTTACAAGAGTGCATAGAAACTGTGCAATGCACGCCCATAACGCGGTCATTTTTTGTACTTTTTTCACCAAATTTGGGACCTCCCCCCATGAACAGTAGCCATGTGATTTTGTTACTCCATCCCAAAAGTTGATTTCACACAGCAACTGCCCCATTCTACACCACTGGTGAGAAAACACATTTCAGGCAGGATGTAAAAAAATGATAGCTGTACTATTAATAAGGTGGTGTGGAAAATGACAATGTTGAAAATCTGGAGTGAAAATGTTAAAAATTGGTGAAGTTACGAGTGTGCATAGAAACTGCACAACACATGCTCATAATGCAGTCATTTTTTGGAATTTTTCAACCAAATTTTCTAAATGGGTTTTCTGGGACCCCACTTCATGAACATTGGCACTGTCATTTCATTACTTGATCCCTAAGGTGATTCTGTGCAGTGACTGCGAAATCATCTTTTGGGACTGAGGAACGAAATTACACTACCATGTTTATGAGGTGGGGTCCCAAGAACTCCATGTTGAAAATTTGGGCCCAAAATTCCCACAAATGGCTGCGATATCAAGTTAAGTTGAAACCCCCACTGATTCCCACTATACAGATTACATTGAATTCTCTCAGTTTGTCGGTCGGCTTTGAAGAGTGCAGACCTGTCCCGCTCCGCAGAAAATTGAGTCTGTTGACCTCGGAGGGTAAGTATGGGGTAAGGGGGGTGCAGGGAGGTGGGGTGCACAGATGAAGGGTTGGGATGGGGAAGGGGGACGGGGAGACAATGAGGGACAATTTTGGTTTTTACAAGTGAAATAAAACAAAAAAAGACCGCACGGGAAGGTTTTCTTCATTTACAGGTAAATAAAATAACTATAAATTTAGGCACACTGCGGTGAGTTCCCAGTGTGCCACAAACTACAATAGTGATGGGGAGGGGGGATGCCAACAGAGGGATTGGGCAACCCAATGTCACCTAGGGATATAGATGGGTTCGGGGGGCAATCCAACACCAGGAGTGGGCATCCTGGTGCCAGAAAGGGAAAGGGGAAATTGTTTAGCCAGGCAAAGGCACACTAAGAGGCTGCAGGGAATGAGGAAATTGGTTAACCAGGAAGGACACACTGAGCTGTAGCAGGGAATGGGGAAATTGTTTAACCATGAAAGATACACTGAGCTGCAACAGTGAGAGGAGAAATTGTTTAACCAGAAAAGACAAACTAAGCCGCAGCTGAAGGGCTCGCATTTTGAAGGAGACAAAGCTGCGTGCAGCATGGGCTCTGTCCTCTAAAATGTTTGCCGAGACCAGCCCCCTCAGCAAAACCTTGTCATCAAGACACTGCCTGCTGATTTGCCAGCCACAGACCAGCCCCTGAAACTCTGCTGGCCATTGGGCTGGCACCCCTCACATCTCTCTCTAGCAACTCTCATATCAACTAGTTCATCTGTGCATGCATGCACGACGAACTTAAAAAAGAAGTTAACGTGAGATCTGGCCTAAAATAGGCCCCACTAAACCTGAACAGCTCTAAAATACCAAACCTAAATTAAATCTTGCTGTTATAGTTTTATATACATTTCCGCATGTCCAACCACCATCAAAGATATTGTGCATGAGAACAAGCTAAACATAATGGGACCAATGAGCAGCAGACTGCTCAACAGTAATGGGGAGGACAGCAGATTAGTGGTAGCAGAGTGCAGATGGCAAGGAAAGGAAAATAGAATACTGCACAAGGTACTGGAGTCCACACCAGAGGAGAGACTGCAACAGGGTGGAAGCAGTATAGACTTCCTATTTGTTTGCCAGCCTGGAGAGACCCAAGGGAATAAAAGATCATAGCTGCACAGACACTGAACGTGAGGCTTGGAACACAAACAAAAGAAGTAGTTGGATGCCAACACAGCATATCAGCCTGCTACTAATGTCTTCAGAGTAGAATGTCCCCTCCCATCAGTGTTGGAATTACAGGAGGAATTGCCAAGTTCAGACCCCCTAACTCTGAAGTGGGCCCCGGTAGCTCATGCATCATCACCATTAATCTATAATGGGAAGGGGGCTCAATTTACAGAACGCACCCTTAATGGCCCCCCCAGCTCCCAAAGCTCATGAAGTGGAATTCCAACACTGCCTCCCACCCTAAGGCCCCCATTGTATTGTAAGTGCAACATTGCTGCTATTGACATAAAATGCCATTCTAATATCAGGAGCAATAGTGAATAAAGTTACAAATTAGTTTCCTGAATGTAACAGTTTACTTAACTTTTGTGAAGAAAATCTCAACAGGCCTTGCAGGCCAGGAGTCATGTGTGCTTGCAGCTGTAAGGCAAAAACCAAGGGTTCCTTATACAGTTGCAACAACCACTTAGTCCCAGTCACTCACATGAGTCACCACGTTGGGCTATGCACAATGGGGCTGAAAGCCTTTCCTTGTATGATCAGTAATTACATTGCAGCCATGTAGGAAAAGAGGTGCGGGTTACCATGCAAATGGCCAGCAGGGTAGAGCACAATGCATGATAACTGTTGCTAACACCATTGGGGAAATTTGTGCTGATCCCTGCCTTAGAACTATTTACAAACCAGGCAGTGGAAACAAGTTCCCAACCCCTGCAGCACTGATTTACTGAAGACAGACTGTTTTGCAATTAAAAATTAAAACAGATCACTATAATTCTGTTTGAATGAAAGTGTCATTCGAAGTGCAACAAAAGTGCTCAAATTACATAAATAAATGAAGTGCAGAGTGGCAACAGAATACTAAGGCATTCAAAGCATAAAAGAATTACTGATTCCACAGAGAACAGCATGCGTACATGTGACCATGATGCACAATAGCTAACGTTTCAGTGTAGCCCTTCTCAGCTCTCATGCAGCTCTGAGGAAGGCTATGCCAAAACATCAGCCATTGTGCATCACTGTCACGTGTAAGCACACTTTTCTCTGGCTTTCTGGTCCTTTTACCATAATAGAAAGCACTCATGGAGTGCTGTTGGTAATTCTTTATGTTCTGAATGCCTAGTTCTGTCACTGCTCTTTGCGCTTTGCACTTTGTCTATGTATGTAATTTGAGCACTTTTGTGTACTATTTGCAGTTTGAATGAAGCCTACATTAGAAAAGAGTTATGGTAAGCTGTTTTCATTTTGATTTGCTAAACAGTCTGCCTTTAGCAGTTCAGTGCTGCAGGGTTTGGAACTTGTTTCCACTGTCTGGTTCATGATTGCTCTTTAAGCCTGCAAGCACCAGACTGGAAGTCACCAGCAAGGTGGGAGCCCCTCAGACTTTTCTTATGTCAGGAAGTAGGAGATGACAAAACTCTGCAAAAGTGATGTAACCAACTGGAGCGGGACAGAGACTTGTGTGGGACCACCATGTGTTGAAGCAAGAGTTGGGTTTCCACTGGATGCCAGGGATTCTTTTGAAGATGGGAAGTATGGGGGGGGGGACATTGGACCACAGGGGATAGACATCCAGAACCACTGAAACTGAACCAGAAGCAAGCTGAAAGGTGAGGGTTAGGCAGGTGGGGGGCATTACATTGGTAGCAACTTTGTTCAGAAGTTCTGCCCATTGTATACTGTCATGCAACTAGCGCTATGCCATGAGCAGAACTCCATGGTTGACACAACCCAGCACACCAGAGAGAGAAACCCCCAACTATGCATACTAACAGCTTGCAAAATGATTTTCATAGTGGCTTAGCTGCAGGAGAACACTCCTCCCTCACTGATCACATATTACAGCTTTGGTTGTGGTACAGTGGGAAGCCTGTTTGTGCCCTGATTTTGCTCTGCACAAACTGTGACTGAGAATCAGGCCACATAGTTAGTGTTTCTGCATTATGGTACACAGCTGGAGTGGGATGAGATGGAGTAAGACAACGGATCCATCAAGTCTGTCTGCCTATCATTGTAACAGTAGTAACATTACACAAGGTTATCTTCTTGTGAATATTTTATTCTATGGTCATTTTCAGCCTCAACTAAGTGTGCCTCCTTTTTATTCCTCTAGTTGCAGACTCCATATGGCTCAGGCTCTCACCAGTGTAACGAGTGAGTCAGTCCTTGGACTGTAGCTGCCGCCAGAAACCACTCTGCAGCTCCAACGAAGAACTTGCACACAAGTACACTTATTACCTTGTAGATGAACATCATCACTGGACTGCTCTGCATGCTTCTTCTGAATGCATGTGAAACCTCTGCTTCATAGAGAAAAGGACAAGGATTCAGATTTTCCTTGTAATAATCTGCTCAGTTTATTCATGAATGGAGTGTTTACATAACACTTAGTCTACAAGAGGTATCAGCCACAGTTACAAATCTAGAGTATTACCTGTTCTCAACAGCACAGCAAGACTCTTCACCCATGAGCCTCATAAACATGACTAACATTTTGTCTACAGTTCTCTTAGTACTGTGCAAACTCAACCTCTGCCCCTTCCCTCGAGAGTGATATCATTCCCATCTGCTCAGTGAATACACCTTTCAACTTCTTTATTGCTGGAGCTGGATTTTCCAGACACATAGCTGCCCCTGAGTTTGCTGTGGTCTGTTGTTTCAAAAGAGTCCACATATACATGCAAAGTTGCTTTTATTGTGTCACACTCCCGGGCTTATGAAGTCAGAAAGCAACCGTAAAAAAAAAAACAATGTAATATTTTATTTGTTTGTTTCTTTGCATGTGTCCCCAGTCCTGGTGACATCCCCCACCCCAGTCACCAACCTGTCTCGTGAACTTATGGGTTAATGACCTCTTACACAGAGCTATATCAGCAGGTGACCAGACATGTAAGGTTGTGTGGCACTTGCTGAGGATGCCAAGTGAGCCAGGGTATTTTCCTCTGTTTTCTCCCAAGAGCATCCGAGTGACACACACACAGAAACTCACACACACACACACACACACACATGTGTACATATTGACGCAGATATGTGCTGCGTCAGGGCATGTCCTCCCACATCTGCTGGCCTCACCGGTGCTGCCACCCACCCTCCACTAGGTGGCAGGCATGCTGCGAGACTCAGAGTCCCCCCACCTCCCCCAAGGGAGCAGAGCCATTCTGGGATGCTCAATCCTCCTGTACCCTGCCACTGCCCAAGTGGCCATGGTCCATTCACAAACCCAGGTTGCCGGGGTGACTACAGGTGAGGTGCCAGCACCACAGCCCTCAATGCCACTAGGTGTGACAATGGATTATTTTTCACTACCATGGCTAGTTTACCCAAATATGAAACATTATTCTACTGCCATGACAAAGACAATTTCATTTTTTGTCACAATTCTAAAATACATTTTCCTGTCTGGACTTAAGCCCTGCTTACACTACTGTTGGGCAGTGGTACCATTCTGAGAGAATATGTGGTTTGTGATGCTCTAGGCATTTCACCGTGTGTCTACACAAACTATTAAGGCAGGCAGTAGCTGCAGTGATATTGAAGAGCAGAGGTCACTTTTGTAATACTGAGCTGCTTATACTCAAGTGGCATTTACTAAGTTCTGCTGTGGACGAACATGTATCAGTGGCACCCAAATGAAACACAATGAAATTCAAATAATGTATGGTATCTGACATCCGTTTGATATGCTGGGTGAACACCTGGTGATTGGGTTTGCAAAACCTAGAGACTGGAGCTTTATTGGCTGAGTGTCATGGGATGCTGAAATATCCATGCTGTAGCACAGAATGCAGCACTGTGGGAGGTGGGGAATGTCCAAACAGGACCCAAAAATGACTACAGTGTTTCAACCCCCTTCGCAGCAGCTCAGTGGAGCCACACCAGACTGGTTCAGTGACACAGCAGGCGGGAGATGTCCAGACTGATCTGCTTATAATGGATCACTAACTCTGCACCTCTCACAGTGGCATAGACAGGTCCATTTAACCAGGCTGTTAAAGCAATCCTACTAACTGGTTTGCATGGAGGGGGTAAAGCACAAGGAAGGAGGTGCACCGCACAAGAATACTTGTAGTAGAATCAATGTAGGCTGATGCACTTCACCACTCACACAAGCTGCTGAGTCCAAACTGTTATCACATGAGTTTAAACAGTTTATTCACCAGTCCAGTAAACAAACATCATGCAAGTGCAGCAGTGTCACTGCACTGCTGCGTGGATGCATTTATGTTTCACCCTGCCTTCAGGGCTTCATCAGAGTTAGTTACAATTGGTTCAAAGAGTGCTTTTATTCAAAACATTAAGTGAGTCAATTACAGTTTACACCAATCATGACTACCACATGTGCTTTAGTGCCACTATCCTACCATCGCAGACAAACATTAACAGTGACAGTGAAAAAGTAAAATTAAAGCATTTTCATAAGATTAAAATAAAACATTTTCCTTCTATTATAATAATCTTATTCAGCACCACAGTAGATTGTTGTGTGATGATAATAGCATTGTCAGATACTCTTCCAACAGGTTTCATTTCTTCTGGGACCCACCTGCAAATGAGTAAACACAGCAAGATAAGATAAAACAGGAAAATTAGCTGGTTTATGTTTTTTGTGCTTAGTCCTACCAACATAAGAACTGCCACAGGAACATTTCAGATGGTAAACAGCCCCTTCTGTATTACAGTCTATTGTACCTTTAATGGTTTCCATTTTACCACTGCTTGGGTTGATAAAAGTTTCAGTTTTTTTTCCATATGACAGCATGTTTTACAAAAGATGCGTGGTTTGGCACCCCATTTCTTGAACAGTTTGCTTACGTTTGGGTCAGGTTGGCAGCTATGAACTGGCTTGTCCCTCCCTTCTGTTAGCAACTCAAATTGATTGTTCAAGATTTGTTTTAAGTTCTGGGATACCCATAAGTATCAGCAGGTTATTTTTCACAATCCCAGTGACTTCTTTGGTGCATCCCCTATAAGAGGTCACAAAGGCCATAGATGTTTCAGATTTTTTATTTTTATTTTTCAGTAGAAACAATGACTCCCTGGATTTTTCTTTTACACACTGTGCTACCTCAAGTAATGTAGTTTCACCATAATCCCTGGAACTGAATTTGTTAGTAAGTTCTCATGCTCATTTATCATAAAGCTCAGAGCTGGAGCAATTTCTACATACCCTAATGTATTGTCCTTTAGGTAGATTGTGGATCAGATGTGTGGGGTGACAGCTGGTCGCATGGAGTAAGCTGTTTGTGTCAGTCAGTTTGGTGTAGAAATCAGTAGACATTGTACGATTGTGCTCTTTTTTTTTATTTTGAGATCAAGAAAGTTAGTTGCCTCCAAACTGTCAGTGGCCTTAAACTTAAGGTTACTGCTGCTGCTTTCTAAGTAAGTAATACACTCACTCAGTTCTATTTCCGTGCCCCTCCAAATTAGAAAGATATCATCTATATATCTTTTATAGACATCACTCTTTTCTAGGTACTGATTACTAGCCTTGTTATATATAACCCACTCTTCCCATTTGCTAAGGTAAAGGTTGGCGAGACTGGGAGCTAACGTGGCTCCCACTGCAGTGCCCTTGGTTTGTTTATACAGTTTGTCTTCATATAAAAACATATTATTACTTAGGATGATGTCTGTAAGTGTAGTAACCATATTAATTATGTTTTGTGGCAGATCTGTAAACTTAAGTAGTGAATATTTAATGGTGTTAATGCCCCCTTCATTGGAAATATTTGTATAAAGGGAGCCAATGACAAGTGTAACAAGAAGCCATTCTTTGTCCACCTGCATTTCCTCCAAAAGTGTTAAAATGTGCCAAGTATCCTTCAGGTACCTACGCATTTCCTCCACTGATGGATTTATTTATTTATTTATTTAGCTTTTCTTGACCGGGTAAGTGCACTAGACAAATCCTGCCTATTTTCATGCACGACCCGGGGAAGGGGGATACAGATGAATGCCAACTGACCTTGAACCAGATTAAGCTGTTGGTGGTATTTTAGTGATAGTGGATAGATGTAACTATTCACAAATCTAGAGATAGGTTTAGTAATTCACCCTATCCCCAATACAATGGGCCATCTGGGAGGTGAAACTGGATTTTTATACTCTTCGGGGAGGGTGTAAAAGCCTGGTATTCTGGGGGTCTGTACAGACAGAAAGTACGGCTCATTGGTGGATATTAACCCAATTTCATGTATATTTCATGTGTTTCTAACAGATACTGTTCAATTTTCTTCCTAATAATAGCCAACCTGACTCAAAGGTAAAAAAACAGTTCAAGAAATGGGAACCAAACCATGTGTTTTTTGTAAAACATGCTGCCATGTGGAAAAAACCCAAGCAGTGGTAAAATGGAAAACATTAAAAGTAAAATAGACTGTAATACAGAAGGGGTTGATTAACTTCTGAAATGTTCCTGTAGCAGTTTTTATGTTGCTAGGACTAAGCATAATTGAGATTCCATATTTATGAACATTTTCAGGCAATAAAAAATAAGAACCTCAACTATACTATGGTAAATCATGTTCACAAAAGTCCTAGAGTTATACATAAGGTTACTGCACTAGGAATTGAGGCTATTAACACAGACATTGGCGGAGGATCTGGAAAATGCTCTTCATTGTGCAGAACAAGAATAGATTTTTAATTTAGAAGCCGTTAAATCCCCAGGGCTCAATGACAAGTTTGAATTGGCTCAATTTCTTAAAAGGAAAAAGAAAAGATAAAATCCCCCCCCCCCCCAATCCTATTCCTGGTGACATACCAGGGTGAGCTACTAGTTCTCCATTTTCACTAATGATGGATACAAACAAGACATTCTAAAACAGCTCATTTTCCTGTTTTACTTTATCTTGCTGTGTTTACTCATTCGCAGGTGGGTTCCAGAAGAAATGAAACCTGTTGGAGAAGTATCTGACAATGGGCCCTATGCATGAATGTAGCACAGCCCGCAGAGGGCATGCACAAACCCAGCAAAGGTGGAAAAGCACCCAGTACGCATGCGCAACTAAGTCGTGGCATGCATGACGTGGGCTCTGCGCACAGTGGCAATGCGTAGCCATGCGGACAGCCCGCATGACAAATACGCAGGGGCATGCCCACATAGCTGGCATGTAGGACACCACTGAGTGCATGCATGACCAGGAGTGGGGTGTACATATGCGTGGCGCATCGTGTGCACACATGCATGATGGCAGATGCAGCCGTAAAGTACTGCATAAGTGTAAGCCACCAGCAGCAGGTAAGGTACGGTGGACAACAGCCAACAGGGCTACAACACAGGACATAGGCACGGGACAACAGCAAGCATGTGGCAAAGGACACCCAACCACACACACATCGAGCCACCAACACCATGGATGGAAAGAATAAAAGTGTAAAGTAACACAACAGCATGCTAGCTGCCCCACTCCAACTGTAGAACGAGATACGTCATGAAATGTTTACCTGGTATCCTATCTATTGTGAAGTGTATGACAAATATGTCACAATGGAAGGCTATAACAGATGTATCTATACATGTATGTATGCACCTGTCATCATACCCAAACAATATAAATGATGAACTGCAACCACCTGGGACGGAAAGACTGGCGTGGCAGTACACCAACGCACTTGGACCACAGCCACTGGAAACAGCGGACGCATGTGGCAGCCAACCAATCACAACCGCCGGGGTGCAGGGGTATGGCTGCACACCACCATGGTGTGTGCAACACCAACGGCATGCGATGCTCGTACAGCAGACACATGGAGCGGCACAGACGCAGGCATGGGCACAAGCAGCCACAGTTGAAGGGTTGGGGCAGAGCAGTGGACCAGCAGCGCCCCCAGTCGGACAATGCTAGCAACTGAGAACCACATGGAACCCCTGTGCTGTCCAGAGAACCACAAATATACCCATGATAGCAGAGCCGCCCTGACAACCCCTGTAACCAATTCAGTGCCATGGGAGCAGTCACCCTGTAAAGAACCCCATTGCCCCAGTAGAACACACGACACCCAATAGACATGGAAGCCCCCAACCAGACCAGTGCCCACACTGCAACCTGCCTGATGACTACCTGTGGACAATGGAACCACACACAGTCCAACGGGCCGAAGCCCCCATAGGGTAGCCCCCCTGCAACAGGCAGACAGTGGTGGGCCCAGACACAGGCATGCAAGGCAGTGGTGCATCCTGCCCCCCACCAGACAGACAAACACACACACACACATGGCACAGACCACACAGGGCATGTACATATGAAATGTATTGCCACAGTAACAGCACAGTAATATCACAGCACCGTCAGTGGGCTAACACAGCAGCTGCTGCCCCTTCCTGACAAGGCACCCCCAACACAGCCTTCAGTGTCCCTAGGCAGACATTCCTGGCAGTGGCACTCTGCTAGTCATAGGGCACACATGACAGGGTGGCAGCCCTGCATGGCCAGCATTCTTCACCTCCACGTCATCATCATAATCAGTGTCGGCAGTATCATCTGGACCCATGCCCCATCCGCCGGCACCCGGCATATCCCTGGGCCATTCCACCCACAGTAGGACCATCCATCTGACAGGGCCACTGTAGCGCTGTAGGGGGAGAGAGAGAGATGCAATGAGAGCCATGTACTGTATCAAGCCCACCCCACCATGGACACACAGCGATGCATCCATGCCCCCCCTGCGCTAGTACGGATACCACGGCAGCCACACGGACACGATCACCAATGGGAACCACCAATAACAGTAGCCAAGACATACAGGCCGGGCATGCACATGGATGCCTGACCAGCCAAGAGGGACGCAGGCATCCATGTGACCCATGCGGGCATGTGAGCCCCCCCGGACACGCACAGCACGGCAACGATGCAGACCCCCACCCATCCCTGATACACAGGGACGTGCCTGATGTGGACACACACACCAGTCCCCTGTCCCCCGTATGAGTAGTGCTACTGTCACAGAATGATGTGGTACAAGCTCGGCACAACATCATACAGTGCAGTACCCGACAATCACATCAGCAGACAGTGCAATTAAAAACAACCCCCATGTACATATCAGAGTTATGAGCAACTGGTACCATGTAGGAGGCCGTGCTCTGAGAATGTGACCCTGACTATGTGATGCTGAGTCCCTGAGGTATGAGGCAAGGGATCAAGAGGTAAGTGCCAGTGTGCCACTGGACACTTACCCCTGATGGTTCGATAACCTTCCACAGGGTCCATGGGTCCACAAGCCCCAGTTCCCCCTCATAGAGTACCACACCATCTATGTCCTTCCACCACAGGTACCATGGCATCACCCTTGCCCAGTGCAATTGGTACTGGTCACATAGTGTCACGACCATGACAGCTGTGCTGTCATCCTGCTCCTGGCAGCACAGTTCAGTGCTGGATGGCATGCCCGTAGCATCCTGCATGGGGAGGGAGGGAGACAGAAGGCATGAATGAATCAGTACACAGTGACAATCAGGTACCCGCCCCCCAACCCGCAGTGCAACATCCGTGGTGCCCGTGCTGTACCTCCCAGAGCTACTGCAGTAGTGGCCCAGAGCTGACCGTAGCCTCTGCTGTCAGAGTAGTCATCCTCTGCCAACTGCCACAATTGCTGGGGAAACATCTCCATCATCCCTGTGAGACGTGCCATGTCAGACTGTACTGCTTTTATAGCTGACCTGTGCAGGATGTGCATGTGCCACACATCCATGCATGCAATGACATGTGCACACCCCACATGGGTGGCCCACGCCAATGGACAGCGATGCCACAAGGCAGACAGGGTCGGCATACCATGCACACACATGCACCAGTCCGTGCCATACTGGCCAGTGTCTGCATACAGTCCCACCACTGTCCACAGCCTGTATGCTTGCTGCAGTGTGGTGAAGTGCATATCATTTGGCCATGGTGGCCGCAATAGACCGTGACCTGTCCATAGTGGTCCACTGGGCATGGACACAGCATCATGTATGGCAGGTGGGCGGCATGGACTGGTCATAGGACAGGGCACCAAGGGAAATGGTTGCAATATGCAGAGTGCTGTACATGTGCATGGCATGAGACTGCGTGCTGCATGAATGGTCCCCTGCAGGTCTGTACTGATGGCAGTATACAAGGTACACAGCTGTGTGAGCATGCCATCTGTGGACAACAGGCATGTGGTGTGTGCAATGGACATCGTGCCATGGCAGGTGCCGTCGTTCCCGTGTGGACATGCATGAAGCCATCCGGGGGGCACAGCCCTGTACCATAAGCGTTGACCACAGCATCATCCCAGTGGCCTCCACCTGTGCAAAATGGTGGTAGACAGGCATGTGCCGCATGCTGCTGACATGCCATACCTCGCATGTGGGTACAGGTCCACAGTGCACTCATGGCTCATGATGCATAAAGCGTGCGCCACAGTGCTGGGGCACTGTTCCTCGTGCATGCTACCACCAGAGTGATGGCAATATGTGCCTGGGATTGCTGATGAATATTCACCTGCTGAATGCTGTGCATGGCAGAGACAGATGCATGCATCCATGCTAACTGGAGTTCTGTCCATGTATGGATGGGTACATGCTACGGGACACCCACTGCATTGAATGGTTTCAACTGCCCTGGCACATGGTGGTGCAACTGTGAGACCTCATCCGCGACCGTGTCACACTGTGGACACGCTGCTCCAGGGCCATGACCGTCGAGACCAAGGTCATGTGTGCACTTGCCTACTATGTGACCGGCTCATGCCAGCGTGTGGTGGGTGATGGCATTGGTGTGAGCCAGTCGTCAGTGTCAAGGGCACTGGCACAGGTCACAGACTCACATGTAGGAGCACATACAGATGCCCATGATGGATGGTGAGGTACGTACCATGAAGCAGGCATTCTTCACACTGCATGGAATGCCCAACGTGTTTGGTGCTGCGGATGGCATACACGTTGTGATCCTGATGCAGTCAGTGTCCGAGGAGGCACACCAGAACCGTAAAGGCTTCCACAGCATCAACTGCCAGGTGGTGTGTGATGCCGCAGGCCTGTTCACGACATGTGCCTGTAACTGTCATTAAGTCTCTTCCTTCCCCATGTGTGCCATATTTATCCACTGGTAAGGTATAATTGATTTGTCATATTAACTGCTTTCCCTTCCCCTTCTACTCCTGGCTTTATCTTTGCTTACGCTCCACTGCTACTCTATCAAATCTCTCCTCCCTCTCGTATCAGTTGTAGACTGTTGTTTGTTCTAGCTGCCAAAATACTGTATATTTGATTTGATTTGATTTGATTAAATCAAATCACACCAGTCATCATGTTTCATTTATCAGTATCGACCTATAAGTCGCTTCCTGTCTCATATCAATGTTTAAACCTACGGTCACCCTGTGTGGTACCCTTGTATGTATATCCAGCCTGCATCATGTAACGTGTATTTCATGTATATACTATTATTACCTATCTGTGTTTGTACTTTAAGTGTTTATGTCACAGGACCTCCTTGTGAATGAGCTTGCTCAATGGAGTTTTCCTGCAATAAACTTGAACTTGAACATGTGTGCAAAGTTCCTGAGGTTGTGCCATGACTCATACATACTGGACTCATCAGGGCTTGGGGCTTGACTCTGTGCCAGACGAATCGACGGCTGGGTTCTGGGTAGGTGTCCGTGTGTGTGTGTGTGTGTGTGTGTGTGTGTGTGTGTGTGTGTAGCATCTGCCTGTCTGCACCATGTCTCACTGGTTTCCCTCTCCCACAGGTGACAGCGGCAATCCTCTGAGACCATACCTGCTAACACCCATCCTGTCACCGGCGGACATTGCAGAGGTGGCATACAACATGGCACACTGGAGGATGAGGGCCATTATGGAGCAGTGCATTGGTATATTGAAGATGAGATTCAGGTGCCTGGACCAAACAGGGGGCACCATCATGCTGACACTGCAGCGTGCATACCATGTCTTTGCTGTCTGCATGATGCTGCACAACATGGTGGTGTGCCATGGTGTGCCACTGGTAGACTAGCCAGAAGACAGCAGCTAGCCATGCTGCTCATACTACGGTTGCTAGCCATGGCATCTGTGCCACACCAGTGCCCTGCTGTGGTGGTCTGAACCACAGACACAGTGATGGCAGCCAGTATGGCACACGTCTGAGTGTGTCATGCCACATGCATGTGTGCACCCGATGATGAGGCCTGGTTGAGGGTGCATGCCACTGTCAGTGTGCAGGTGCTGTCCACAAGTAGTGGCATGCATCATGTCTGGTGTTTGGTGACAGGGTAGTGGTGCCAGTGTGGCAAGCCCCAGTACCACGGCAAGGTAGCTAGTCATACAGGGGTCCGCCCACCAACCCCTCGCTGCATGCCTGCACCCATGTTGTGCCCCGTCCGGCCACCACAGTGGACACTGTGCCAGGTCTGTCACTGGCCCTGTGTGTGTGTGTGTGTGTGTGTGTGTGTGTGTGTGTGTGTGTGTGTGCATGTGTGATGCTCCATGGAAGGGCCCATGGGCTCGGGTAACATGCGGCGTCTCAGGCCACTCTGTGCTCATGGATGCGGTGAGGCATACAGCACTGACTGTTCATGCACCACAGACCACGTTGACCTCCTGGCTGCAGGTCCCAGGGCTCTTGTGCCCCTACCCCTGTGCCATGCAGTGTTCTGTGACCCCATTGTGTCCCCCTGTGCATTTCTCACAGTGCTGTCAGGGTCCAGGTCCTCACTCTGCCCCTCCTCCACCAGACTCGCCTCCGTGGCAGTGTCCTGCATCCCACCACTGGATGTGTCCACAGTGAGGGGGCTTGCGATGTCTGTGATGTGCCCATCATTGGCAGTGGCAGGGACCGGTGTGCTGCACATGCTGACATCCCCCTGGTCTTGTGGCATACCTTGCATGCTGGCTTGTGCAGCCTCATGGGGGCTTGGCTTTGGGCTCTGCTGTTATGCCATGGCAATGCTCCCCATGCTGTGAGTATCTCCATGATGCAGACCTGTGCCCTTGCCATATCTATTATGTCATGCCCCATGGCACATGGCACAGACCACCGATGTCAGCTCCATGATGGCATCTGTGCTCCCCCATGTGGTCTCGAGTCAGTCACACTTGAGCAGCTGCATCTCATTGTATTGGCGGTCCTGCACTGCTTTGGCCTGGGTTGCCCTGCTGCATCCTGTCGGATGGGTGGATGGTCCCTCGTCTCTCCTGTCTGGGTCACCTGTGCCCATAGTGTGTCCGGTAGCTCTAAGTTGCTAGCCGGGTTGCACGCAGGTGCCATGGGTTATGGGTGCCCTCTGCACACTGCCATACATCCCATGGGTGCTGCTCTGCATGGCAGGATGGCGCTCCTCCCCTCCATCATCGGGGTCCCACTCTGCTGGCCTCTCCACACCATCACTGTCTCCTCCATTGGTGGGGTGGTTTGCTGTGTTGGGTTTTGTCTTTGTCTGCCTGCCCTTGCCCTGGGGGGAGACAGAGGGTGTGTTACTGGTGTGCTGCGTGTTGCATGCCACACTCCACACCACTCGACTTGCCATAGTTACTTGTGGGTTGCTCCTCCCTCAGCTGTCCTTGCCTGCTGTCATTGGGTGCATTGTGCAGGTGCATGTCATGTGGGACCTCACCACCACCATGTCCAGCTGCACTGGCATGCTCTGTTTGTACAACCGAGACATGTCAGGGGGTCTGCAGATGGACTCTGTTCCACCATGGTCAGCCACGTCCCTGTGCCATGTTCACCTGCTACTGTGTCCATGCCCTCTGCCTCCCTGTGGATGCTCCTGGCTGTTATGGTGTCCACCACCATCGGCACTATGGGGGTGAGCCACAAGTCCAGCTCCGGTGACCCTCCATTGGTGGCACACTGTTCTCGTGTCCCTGTGACTGGCATTTCTTGATGGCCGTCCTCAGGTCTCACCACTTATGCTTAATCACTGCGAGCATCCAGCCCTGCAGCATTCATGATGGCCTGGATGTCTAGCCACAGTCATCTTCACCTCCATGGGGTGACCAGTGTGAGGGCACCATATAGCTGGGCATGGTGTGTGCTGGTCTCAGCCACCATTGTGGTGACCTGGGGCACAGTGAAGTTGGAGGCCTGGGATTGTCCGGTACCCCCGCCACGGCCTCCTATGGGTGCCGGCCCCATGGGCTGTGTGTCTGCTTCACCCTCTGCAGTCCTCTGTGTGCCTTGCTCCACAGGGGCTGTGTTTTCTGCCACCATCTGTCCTCCTCCAACGTGGTCAGCATTCACTTCCACATCTGCATGATGGATGGTGCAGTCATCCATATATGGCAGGGTCACAGGGCATGGTTGCATTGCTGGGCCCAGCCTCCATTGTCTGCGCATTCTGTTGTGCACTGTCCATGACACCACCCTCTCACGTTATGTGAGTTGTGGGTCTGTTTGTGCTTGCCGCGTATTCCGGTGGTACTGCATGCCACGTGAGTGCGTGGTGCATGTATGTCATGTTTCTGTGCACTTCCCATGCATTCTTACATAGGGCCCATTGCTATTATCATCACACAACAATCTACTGTGGTGCTGAATAAGACATCGATTACTATAAAAGAAGGAAAAAGTTTTATTTTAATCTCATGATAATGCCTTAAAGGGAATCCATAGAATTCCCTATATAATTATTGGAAAGGATACTATGAGGATCCAGTATGTAAACTGTTGGGTTATAGTTAGAAAATGTCTTCAGTAAGACAGATAAATACTTTTCAAAGTTACGAAGTCAGAGAATCTATTTTGTGGACAAGAAGGGTGCTGTGATGATGTCACTGCCTCACCAGCTCTAACTGTGTGCAATGAAGCTGGTTAAATTGAAATATTTCTACAGAAAGGGTTTCTGTTAAATCATGAAGGAAAAACACTGGATTCTTTTGTTACACTCTGCCAAACAAAAAATCCAGGGTTTTCTGCAGATTATGGCAGGATCCCTAACAGCACAGCTGAATTGCTTTCACCTGCTGCACTGCATACTGCTAATACTAGTGAGGCAATGACATCATCACAACACCCTTACTGTCCACAAAATGGATGCCTCCACATCCTTTTTTAAAAAGTATTTTTTAATGTTTTATTAAAGTCATTATCTAAATGTATTCTTTTCAGTCAATTGCCGCACAACCATGGTAATTGTAGAACTAATCATACAGGGAATTGCATGGATTCCCTTTCATTTTACTTTTTCACTGTTAATGTCTGCCTACGATGGTAGGAGAGGAGCACTAAAGCACATGTGGCAGTCATGATTGGTGTAAACTGTAATTGATTCACTTAACCATACCATGCATACATGCAAGCAAAGATATCTTAGGGGTGGAAGTAAAAAAGACAAACTAAGGTGGAAAATCATAAGGTGGCTGAAAGATATTAGTAGAAAATAAAGTCTATCATTTAAACCAGAGGGCTGCTGGAAGCCTAGGTAGATGATCAGCTTGGTTTCCATGTTTTTTCTTTGGTCATCATCCTGGAAACTGGGCTGAAGGACACAAACAGAAAGATCATTGACATTGTGGTTCCTGGAGATAAAGTGGGATACAATGGGTTTTACAGGGTCTCCATTCCTGACTGCCCTGTAATGTTCCAAGGAATCAGTCGGCCAGCCATCTGCAAGTTTCTCCTATAGAATCAGAATCTTTCAAAGAGCACCCTTCACAGAATGAGTCCAACACACCACAATTAAGATGCAAGCAGTGTAACATTTATTACATTACCACATGAGGTCATCAAATATATATCAATATCAAATAATATATCTCAGGTATTACAACAACTTAACCAAACAATGCAAATTCTGCTCAGTTCCACTGGCAGAATGTTCCTCTCATAACATATTGTACACACACTCAACAAAGGTCTCTTTTAGAGCCAGAGACTCAATTATCTCACTGTCAAGGAAAGCAGAAGAGATTTCCCTGATGAGCAGGTAAAGACAGAAGGAGGATTTTCATTGTCAGCAAAGAAACAGTTGTAATGAAAACTATGAACAATACTTAATCTTTCTGATTTGTTTATTTGTGTAAGTAGTGTGTGATGATCAGGGAAACAACATTTAATTAATTTGTTTTATTTTTTTATTTAAGGTAGTTTTATTTTTGGGGCCCAGTTGAAGTTATGTTATACTGTAAAGGTAGTAGCCATGTTTGTGGTGGAAGATCTATTCTAGTTGTACAGGGATCGATGCGCTTATTGTGTGATATGGTTTAGGACCAGGAAGACTATGCATTATGGTCTGATAATGAGTGGTTACTTGACTGGTTTTAACCAGTTAATGTTCTTTGAATTTTAGACCATTTTATAATGTAAAGTAATTCAATCTGCGATTACACAATCCTGGTAGCCCATACACTATAAAATATAATGTATTGTCTTTGGTTAACAACCATGCTGAAAACACTACTTAAGTTTGCCTTGACATCTGAAAACCTCTCAAGCTGCACTCTCAAGGTTTACAATGATGTAATGGCAACCTCTTGAAGTGTTTACAGTGTGGTTATTAACCAAAGACCATACATTATCCATTATATTATATTATATTATATTATATTATATTATATTATATTATATTATATTATAGGGTTGACTGACAACTCATTTGATAAAAACAGCTATCAGTACCACTAAACAGATTCTTTCTAATGACGTGTAGACAGGCAACAAGAACTGCAGGTTATCAGCACTGTCATTACGTAGGTGCTGCTATCAGCCCTGTCTGCACATCACTGATAACATCAATGTTGAACTACATTCAGTAGTGATGGTGCCGGTAATGTTTCAGCTGCAGTAAAGCACAAATTAAAGTACAAAATTGTAACACAGCAACACAGAAGCACAAATAAAACTCCCAAACACAGCAGAAAACTAGCAAAATAACCACAGAAATAGATAACCAAATGATACAATGAAGTAAACCCCTATAATATAAAATGAATACGTGATGCTGTAGCATCTGATAGTGGTTCTTATCAACATGCGTGGCAAGTGAGCTCAGGGATTAAGCACTTGTGGCTCCACTTTACAGAGCCACTCTTGATAACCCCCGAGCTCACTTGCCACTCGTATTGCTAAAACCACAATCAGATGCTGCAGCATCACGTATCCCCTTATACCAATACAGTAATTCTAGAACACATGCGGACTGTTAAGCAGTAAGTAGAAAATGTAAGGGGAGATGTGGCATACAATAAGGCAATTTTGGATTAATTAATTAGGCCAAGATGTAGTAATGGTTCTGACTCAGTCCTTATAGAGGAAGCCACTTCTGTGAATGTGGTCCAGGAAACTAAAAGCAATAAGCAGCACAGGTCAATTTATCTCTTCCTTCTCAAAAAGGTATGGAAATCATTTTGGAATTTAGTAAAGTAGTGGCTAGTCAAAACAAGATTAAAAAAATCTCAAAAAGTTAAAAGAAGGGGAAAAAAATTGTTAAGGTGAAGGACAAGGGGCAAGCAAACCTGGAGAGAAAATCCTCAAATGAGGGAAAGAAAGGAAAAAATAATAAAAGTAACTACAAACCTATTATCCCATTAGAAGATAACATCAATAAGCAGGTTCTTCCTAGTACTATTGATAATGATGATGTCTTTATGGTTGAAAAATCTAGTGGGTTACGTAGTGATGGGATACTTATTGATTGGGGAGACCAATGGGTGCACACCAAGGTCCTAAATTGCAGTGTTCAGAAATTGAGTAATGGTAAAACTCACACTTTAATAGTCATTGTACTATAAATACATCTCTC
Source organism: Neoceratodus forsteri (assembly GCA_016271365.2). NCBI lineage: Eukaryota > Metazoa > Chordata > Ceratodontiformes > Ceratodontidae > Neoceratodus > Neoceratodus forsteri. Next base: position 919,848,277 of record CM057459.1, on the reverse strand, counting down.
CCCTCTGAAGAAGTCTTGATTGAAATCTATGGGGTACATGGACTGGGGAATGAGATTCCTAGTAAGTTACTTGAATGAGTTAAAAAATGACTCCACATTCCTGACAATATAAATGACATATTCATAATGAGACCACCTAATCCAGATTATAAAGATTATGTTCCAATTTTTTTTTAATTGTTTAACCAGGAGAGACACACTAAGCTAAAAGCTTGTTTACAGATGCAACCTGGGAGCACAGCAACATTAAGTGACTTACTCAGGGTCACACAGTATGCAAGTGGGGGCTATGGGATTCAAACCCATGTCTCCAGATTTGCAGCTCAGAGCCTTAAACCACTGTGCTGTACTGCCTCCTTGATTGTGGTGCATATTGTGCACAACATGAATGAGCACAGAACATTTGGGACATAGAAAAAGAAATACATAATAGAGGACTCAATATGTTATGCCCCACCCCACTCTCCAGACAGTACCTTCTCCTTCTAATGGGACCACATGAGACATCAAGGGATTATTACTGAATAGAAAAGTAAAAAATGTAATTACAAACTATAACTTCTCTCGAGTTTCTGAGTGGGAGAATAGGACACTGTCGCTTTTTGGATGGGAAGTCCTAAAAGGTTATACAATTGGGGCATTAAAAAGGGAGACTGGAACATTTCTTTCCTGTGCTTTGGGAATGAATATCAATAGAAGCGCTATAAAATACATTCATGTTCACCAGGCCTTATCAAATTCACTTCAGATTGATATCACATTTCAGTCAAGTAAGTTAGCAGCATCGATGTTACAGGCGTCTTATGTACTTGACCCTTATTCCATTCATCTTACAAATGTTGAGACACTATCCTGAAAAAAGGAGAGATGGATTAATAACACTGCCTCAGAAGCTCAAGTTACTTTGGAAATGCTAAACCCATTTGCTCCTCTCTTAAATCCAAACATAAGGTGACAATCATTTCCTATAGGGAAAGGGGTCTAAAGTTTCTGAACTATATATATTAACATGGAATACAGAAGACTTAATTACTAGACTGGTAGATGATTGCATTAGATCTTTTTTAATGAAACTGGATATCATATGTTTTCAAGAAACATGACTGATAGATGAGAACCCTCCATTGCTTCCTGGTTTTTCTTGTTACATGCTCCCAACAACAAAACTAAAGCAAAATGGTAGACCTAAAGCTGCTTTGGCCATATTTGTCAAAACAATTTTAAACCTAAAAGTCACCCTAATCAAAGTGAATCTTCATAATTGTCAGGTTTTGAAGTTAGTAAATAAAAATGCACAAATATATTACTTAATATCTATACAGCTCCAAGTAATAAAACTTCTAAAGAGGAATGTTGGAAACAGTTTAAGACAACATTAGAAAATTTAACAGAGGAAAATGAACAATCAATGATAATTGTCCTGAGGGACCTTAATGCTAGAATTACTGGTAAAAATTGTACAGATAAAGAATTTTCAGGAGGAAGTAATATAATAAATGGGAATATGTGTTATAAACACAATATAAGGGATAGTGTTAGTAATACAAATGGGAACTGGTTAATGGAACTCATGACAAACTTAGACTATTATTTGTTTAATGGACGAACCAAAAGTGACCCACAAGGAGACTTTACTTATATAGGACCACTTGGATCATCAGTAATTGATTTAGTCTGGAGAAACCAGGAGGCACATGGTAAAATACAAGATCTTGAGGTGATTCTAAGGCCAAAGTCCTCTCACCATCCAGTTCATACAAGACGGCATTTTCCAGATGACAAATGTGGATATAAGGGATGGTTTTCATCAACAAGATATAGAAATCATAAACTCAAAATGGATAAGATGGCAACATTCAATTTCATTTCAGTTTACAGAAATCTTAAGTTCTGAAAATATGAACAGTTTAAGAAATATTGTATTGAGTTCAAATACAAATTGTAACCTGATCACTGAATGGAAGAATATTTGCTTTTATAATAAACCTTTCTTTTATCAAATATCTTAAAAAAAACAGAGAATCTGAATACAGCATAATAATAAATGTAGAAAAGCCAAACATGATTTGGATAGATTGGTTAGACAGCATAAAAATAATAGCTTAAAGGCAACAAACAACATTCTAAATAAAGCAAGAAAAACATACAAGAAAATACTGTTAGAGGAAAGATTAAAATATCAACGGGAAATGTGGGACAAACTAAGAAAATCAATAATAAAAAAAGATGTTAAACAGTTGTGGACATTGGTAAGTAAAGGTTATGATAAGTACTCTAATATTATTGAAGCAGCAATTACCCTATTAATTTAGGAACAACATTTTGAAAAATTATACTTTTCTCAATTGGAGGAAGAGAGGAAGATTCATCTCAAAAATTCGGGAACTCCATAACTTCCAAAATCATTGTGTATTACGCAACTGGAAATTACTACTGCAATAGATAAGATATCATCAAATAAGGCCCCAGGACAGGATGCCATTTTAGCCGACATCTTTAAATCATCTAAGGAATGGTGGACACCTATATTATATAAGTTATTTAACCTTTGTATACAGAGTGGAAAGTTCTCGGAATCTTGGAAGGGTAGCTTGTTTTGTCCAATATTTAAAAAAGGGGATATAAACAATCCCACCATGTATTGACTTATTAGTTTGTTAGATGCATCACAAAAGAGCTTCTGTAGAATAGTCTTAAATAGGTTACAACATTGGATTGAAAAGAATAATATGTTATCTGAATGTCAAAATGGGTTTCAAACAAAATATTCAACTATTCAGGATTGTTTTGTGTTACAGCACCTTATTTGGAAATATGTAAAAATAAAAACATCAACGCTTTATTGCTTATTGATCTGAAAACAGCTTTTGATTCAATTAGTAGAAAAATCCTTTAGGAATAACCTAAAAGTTATAATAAAGTTCCAGACATTTTTGCCATACTTATAAAACTGCACAGTGAAACATGGCTCAAAGATAAATATAATCAACAAGGAAACATAACATTAAACATTAAAACTAATCAAGGAGTCCATCAAGGCTGTCTGATAGCACCCTCGCTGTTTTTTTTTTTTGCTTGTTAATTTTTATAATATTTATTTATCATTTTTGAAAACATACATTTACAATACTGTATGCAGGATATATACTAGTCCATTACAAAGGAAAAGACACTATTGAGATATAATAATATTTGAAAACAAATCATCAAGCACTTAGCACCATAAACTTATTTCTTTAAGCCTTTTCAACATTCATATTCATATTTTTCTCCAGATTTAATACAATACTAAATAATAATCATTCAAACAGGCAGCCTGCCTAAGAGCACATTAGAAACCAAATAGTTAAATAATTATCCACTCAACCTATTTCATCAACACCCTCAAGCACAATTTGTGACATTTCTTTTTTAGAAGAAGTTGGGAACTCTCCATTCCCTGGCGATTCTGATCCATATTGGGTTTTAAGAAATTCAACAAGCTGGTCAATCTCGAAAAAAATATATTGGTTCCCCTGAAATTTAACCCTAACCTTTGCAGGTGCCAAACGTTGGAAAGTCTGTAGATAATTCAAAAATTCCCTCCTTCTTTGTTGTGTTCGAAAGAAAAATCAGGATATATATATATATATATATATATATATATACATATACAACACATATATATATATATATATATATATATATATATATATGATGAGATTTATAAAGAAGCAGCCCTTTTTCTCTAGATAGTTTAACCAGAAGGTCCCGATCTGATTCAAAGGCAAAATTCAGAAGGATCAAGTTTTTTACAGTAGCAATCACTTTGCTAGCATTCACTTTGTCAACTTGTTCTGGTAATGCAGATCTTGCAGCTTTAACAATCCTGTAGGCTTTAGTAACAAATGGTAAATTCTCCAATGGAAGATCAAAAACTGATACAAAAATATCTTTAAGAAGGTCCCTTACTGAATCAAATTCCAAATCCAAGCTATCTGGCAGCCTGAGTAACCGTAAATTCTTATACCTCAACTGGTTCTCCAGGGTTTCAATTTTCTGATGCATATTGTAGGTTTCTCTAAATGGTGCTGCATTTGTTGCTTCCAACGTTATAAGCTTACTTTCTTGCTTGTCTAGCTTCTCTGCATTCAGGGCAATATTCTGCTGATTCTCTGTAGCCATTTCTTTGGTAGATTTAATTTCTTTTTGTAATAAGTCCAATTTAGCATTGAATGCATCTTGCTTACACTCCTGCCTCTCCAAAGCTGCAAGAATGCAATCGATTGATTTCACCAAAGTTTCAATAGTGTAGCTTGTATGGCTTGATTGAAATCCATCCAGGCAAGGGGACACCTGTTGAGACGCCATGGCTTTACTTGCGATAGTATCAGACTCCACACTAAGCTTCAAGGGTTTCTGGCTCAGGACATTTGGGGGATCCACAAGAATAGTGCTCAGAATAGGAAAGCTTTCCTGCATATCACCATATGTAGAAGAAAATAGCTCTGGAGCAGTCCCCATAAATTGCAAACTGCCAACTGGGCTGATTAACGGCCGCAGCAATCGCTTCTCAAGTGGTCGAACATTCGGTGAGGCAAACTCCTCGCTAGAAGATAAGGTAGGTCTGTCCTTGCATTTCTCTCACTTATCAGCAATATGTACAACTGACAAACTTTACCACAAGTACCATAAGAGAACACAGGTTTTTCTGCTATGTCAGAGTTCCTCACGGTGCATCTAAGTGCTAGGATGCCATATTGCCCTTGCTGTTTAATTTGTATATAAACACCATCTTAGATGAATTAAATAAATCTGATTTTCATTCCCTGAACATCCTTGTACATAAAATATCATGTTTGGAGTACGCAGACGATATCATTTTGATTTCCACTTCTTTTCTTGGTCTTCAATGGAAGCTTACATACTTTGCTGAACTTTGTAAAAAGATAAATTAGTGATAAACCTGAAAAAGACACATTTGGTTATATTTGGCAATAAAACAAAAAAGATACCAAAAGATACACTCTCTCTATATTAACCATAATAAAATTGATACCACCCCTTATTACGATTATTTGGGGCTCAGATTCTCGAATAATCTCTCATGGACTCCACATATAAAACTTATGACCTAAAAACTGAAAATTGCATTTAATGCCTTTAAAAGGTTTAATTTGAAAAAGGGGCAGAGTTCAATTAAAGGGTTGTTAAATGTAATAAACATAAAAATAAAGACAAGTATACTATATGGTTCAGAAATATGGACTCCAGCTCATTTAAAACCAATAGAAATAGAAGTAAATAAAATGTATTGATATATATTAAAAGTGTAACATTCTGTGACAGCAAAAATATTAAGGAAAGAATTGAGTCAATTTCCATTAGCCATAATGACACTGAGAGAAGGATTATTTTTATATTGAATTTGTTTCTCCTGCAAGATACTAGACTTCCTAGAATGTGTCTCAAAGAAGAAATTCAGTATCATCAAATGAATTTTACCTCAAACTCTATTAGAATGATTAAGGAAAATATTTTTCCATCTGGGTTGGGGAACCTACTTTATGAAATGTATGTTATTCCATTAGCGGAAATAGCCGAGCAAGTGAAAAGGAGGGTAGAAGTAATATCAGTTACCCAGGATCAAGAAAAAATTTACATTTTAAGACATTATAGATGGTATAAAATCATTAAAACTGAACATAATTTAGAACTGTATCTAACCATCTTGTCAAATCCAGATGAAAGAAGAGTTATAACATGGTGCTGTTAGTGATGAAAAAATAAATTGTGTTCAGTACTGCTCTGTTATGCCTGTCAATGTCAAATGTAAAATGCAAAATGCCTGCTACTATTGCCTAGCTTGCACTGCTGTGTAAATTGTCTCAAATTGTCTCTTACTGTCTCTTTAAAGTTTGTCAGTTGTATTCAATGTCCCTCTCCCCACAGGACGCACCTGGAATCGAGTAGTACTCTGCTCAGTGTGCCCCTCTGGTAAAACTCTTAAATAAATAAATAAGAGCTGTTTGCAGCTAATTACATTTCATATGACCAAAGAAGGGAGGATATTACAGGTTCAAAGTGTAATTGTTTATATGGTTTTGAGGATGATCTAAAACATGTTGTACTACAGTGTCCACAAAATGAAACCTAAAGGAAAAAAAATGGTTGGCCCCGATTTTGAGCACCCTTGGTCTCCCCTTTGATGAATTAATAATGTTCTTGTTCAATTCTAATGACATCTACATTCTTCAACCTTTGTATAAATTTCTACATGCCCTTAAATTATGAGAAATATTAACTGGTTTCTGTACTTGGATCTTAATTATTTTCTATTGAGTGTGAAAGCTAAAACTGATGAAATATAAAAAATTATGTAAATTGTTTCATCGATGTGCAATATTTTATTATATGTGTATTGTATTGCATCTTGTAAAGACTTATGTTGATCAATAAATAGTTACCTACCTACCTAATTTAAAGATGCAGCAGACTTTAAAACTTGGCGATTTGGAATAATAAAAACTCAGAGAAATACAGTGTGTTGATTGTCTATAGTCATTCTATTGGCCTTATGATACTCTCTGGTTAGTATATATGTACAGCCTAATCATATGTTGAACAAGGTACAACACTATTTAAAAAAACAAACACTTTTTTTTTAATTATAGTAATCTGGCACTACCAGAGGTTAGGTTAACAGTAAGTTAACAGCCTCCTAGGGGAAGTGGAACACCCTTAAGGGATGATTATTAGATTGTTAATTGCAACCCCTGGTCATGCCTCATTTCTTAAAAATCATATAGCACAGACCAAAAGGTATAACCAATTAGAAAGGATAGACAAAGTGAATATGGGACACACAGAACCACCTGTGAATCTGGTCCTAGAGCTCCCTGAGAATCTGACCTTGATTTTCAAAAGTCTTGATGCAGGATGTGGGAAAGTATTTCTGCTGCAGCTGCTTCACTACAAATGCATCCAAATGTTTGCATGTAAGTTTTCAAACATTTGGCCAGATTTACGTCACTTTGTTCACTTTACAGCTGAGAAATTATGCATGTGCCATTTATTTCACATACATGACATCATTTTTGATGCACAACTTGCAGCACTTGCAATATAAAGTTAGAACACCTTTTATTTGTGGTCTAACAGTGATGTTGCAAGTTGAGCAACTGCATCACAATTGTGACGCAATTCTTTGAAAATGCAGTACTCAATCTTTGAACACAGAAAAAGTGCACAGAGTACTGGATCTGAAGTTGACTTCTCAACCAACAAATCAATCAATCAAACAAACAATTAATTCAAGCACATTTATTTAAAACACAGGAAGCCACCCAGTGATGACTTAATGGCTCATTGCTTAATAATTCTGACTATAAAGATGCAGTAGAGGGCTGCCATGCAGAGTATACTGCTACCAACTCAATATCAGACTCCCCCCCCCCCCCGGCAATGTGTCGAGACAGCTTCAAGGCAGTCCTACTTGTATTTTCTTGAAACTCGGCTTCCCAGCCAAATGCCCTTTGGGGTAACCCTTGCCTCAGTGTTTGCGCACAGAGGTTCTTAGTCCTACTTGGTAAACTATAACTTCACTTCCAGCCTGAAAAAAAAAAACAGACAAAAAGAGCAACTTGAACTGGAGGCTCGTATTTTCAACTTGGAAGCAGAATACAAAATTGTCCTTGACAAAGAGGTTAAGAAGAGTCTTAAGGAAAGCAGAAATAAACTCAGTAAACTGTTAGACCATAACATTCAGTGGGCACTACAATATGCCCAGCAGCACTTTTTTAAGGCAGAGAACCAAGCAGGGCATGTTTTAGCCTGGCAGCTATGGAGAGAAGTGGCTAGTTGAGTGGTGTCCAAACTATGGAGTAGGACTCAGGCTCAACACTGTAAGACCAACCCCAATAAAATAATGGAACAGTTTGCAGCATTTTATAAACACCTTCTGCAGCCAGGAGTCAGGAACAGATTATGAGGCCAAACTACATACCTTCTTCTCAAAAGTTAAGACTAGTACAAAATCCCATGAACAACAGGAACAGTTAGATAATCCAATCACCTTGGAAGAAATCCACACAGTCATGGGTAACTTGAAGGCAGAGAAATTCCCTAGTCCAGATGGTTTAGCACCTGAATTTTATAAAACCATTAAGGATGAACTAATGCCACACTTGAGTAGGGTGTGTAAGCCGGTGCAGAGGAGAGCACCCCCCCCACCACATGGTAGTAAGCACAACTTTATTTTTCTGAAGCCGGGCAAAGATCCCACCGTCTCTGGGTCCTACTGACCCATCTCCTTCCTCAATGTAGATCACAAAATATTCACCACAGTATTAGCAACCAGGCTGTGGGGCTGTGTGGGGTCTCTGGCCACCCACATCAAATGGGGTTCATCACAGTTAGACCTATCCATGACAACATCAGGAGACTACCTTTGACAGCCCGCCAGCGACAGCAACCCGAGTTGATGTTAACAATTTTCAAGGAGGCTGAGAAAGAATTCAGAGAAGAAGACTGGAGATTACAACACAGAATCTTAGAGAACATGGGAGTGGGACAAACATTCAGAGATAACATATTGGCCCTGTATGCATCCCCCCAATCCACTCTTAAGGTGAATGAGATGCAGAGAGATTCCACCTGACAAGGTGAACTAGGCAGGAGTGGCCCCACTCTCCCTGTTGTTCATACTCTGCATCAAGCCCTTGGAGATAGTAGTCTACTAGAATAAAGCAATAAAAAGAATTAAAGTGGGGGGAGATCCCATAAGATTTTGCTTTATGTGGATGATTCCCTGTTTTCATTTTTTCACCTTGCTGGAAACCTCAGTGCCAGCACTACTAAGAGAGTTCAGAGAATATGGCCTGATATCGGGGTATAAGAGCAACCTTGATAAGTTGGAGACCATAACATTGAGTGCAACCTGCTCTCAATCATTCAGAGAGATGTCTCCTTTCAGATGGGTCCAGAACAATGTGGTGCAATACCTCAGAGACAGAAATGGAATCTTGCTCAACCAAATGTCCTTATTCTCCCTAATGTAGGAGAAGCTACTGGGAGAAGTGAAGGTGGAAAATGCCCAGGGGAGACTATTCCCACTCTCTAAAGGGGTTGATAGCATCCCTTAATGAATAGTTTACCACACTACTTGTTCTTTTTCCAGGCCCTCCCAATTAATATCCCCAAACACTATTCGGGTAGGCAACAAAAAATAATTTAATTGGGGCAGAGGGGAGATGATGGATCAGTAAGAAATTGTTGACCCTCCCCAGAGACCAAGGTGGGCTAACACTGCCCGACCTAAAATTGTATTACTTGGCTGCTCATCTGGCACCAGTAGTAACCTGGACCAAACAGAGAGGGGATATGGGATGACTGGAGAGAACCTGTTCTTCTACCACATTCTGTACTTTCCCCAAAAATATGGGCTGCAATGTTGAATCCATGGGCCAAGGATACACTTAATCCCCTTTTACATGGAGCAGCACTGACATCATAGAGGTTCCCACTACTCGTTCTGCTCTGTGTGCACCATTACCTTTTTCCTCTATACTATAGAAGAGTGCACCGATCTCATGGCTGTGCCAGCATTTTCTCTGTCTTTCTGGCCAGCCGGGAGCCCAATACTTCAGTGGGGGGTGAGAACAGCGGTGAGTGGTTTGGTTTACATATTGCACCTGAGTTCAGCTAAATATATATTCAGATATTAGAAAGAAAGCTTAACTCTGGAAACTAGTTACTGTTTAGAAGCAGGGGCTACAAACTTCTTTTAAAGTGCTCCAAAAGTGGAGACGTGATACTAGGCATGCACTTATGCATATTCTTACGTGAATAATATGCATAAGCGCATGCCCAGTATCACGGATCCACTTCCGGGGCACTTCTAAAGTAGTTTGTAGCCCACAGTTCTAAAACATAACTAGTTTCCTGAGTTCAGCTTTCTTTCTCATATCCAAATATATATTTTGCTGAACTCTGGTAAATTATTCTCTGCATGAGCCTCGGCAGTGTGTATGGGGAGTGCAGCTTGGGAAATTGAGAAGTCTCTCACGAGAGGTGATCCTTGTATTGATGTGAGCACCATCATCAGATTAGACAGCACCAGGGAGCAGCGCAAAACTGTTAAATGCAATGGTGAACCACGAAAAACAGGGAACGCCAGGACAGCGAATACTCCACACGGATACAGTGCGGCTCAACTATAGACAACATGAAAGGTAACATTGTAGTGGCTTTGCACTGACCAGTGCAGTGCAGAGCCCATCATGTAAAAGGGGTTTAGAGTCTTAGTTAAAGCCCAAAAGCTGATGGGTAGCCCAAATGAGATAGGACCCTTATCAATAATAATGGGAAACCCTTATTTTACACCACACAAACTAGATCCCAGCTTTCCATAGATAGAATTGAATTTCTTTTACTAGATACGCAGCACTGATTAAAAATAGGACATGCGCATTCTTAGGGGAGTTGCAAGAAAGATTTGGCCTACCAAACAAGATTTTTATAGATTTCTCCAGGTAAGGCACCACCCACCCTCTTGAAATCTAGTTTCTAAAGTAGATAGATACCGATCCACCTTGAGGAATTTTTATATTGGGCTGCCATTCCACTGGACAGAAGTGAGAGAGTTTCCAGAGCATACAAATCTCTAATACGGGACACCTATGCAGCCATGTCAGACATGCGCAGTAAGTGGGAAGAGGAGGCAGGGTTCCCAATTTCAGAAGAGAAATGTAAGCGTATTTGGGAAAAAGGGTGGTAGATCATTGCATCGCCTGGATGGTGTGAGTACCGGTGGAAGTGTATATCAAGGTATTTGCCACACACCCTCCCTCAAGCAATATCTCAGCATGGGAGGTCACAATTTTTTCAAAAGGGGTTGTGGCGAGATAGGCACCCACTATCACATATTCTGGGCCTATTGGAAAGAGACACATCAGGTGCTCACTAAACTCAGGAATGGGGCAGTGCCCTTCTCCTTTAAGAATCTAATACTGAACACTAAAATTAACAAAGTAGGGAATTTATGACAACAAAGCCTGTTCAGAATACTCTGCACAGCAGCACACAAAGGTTGACAGTTAACTGGTTACAGCAGTCCCCTCCCTCAGAGACCATTTGGGTCAATAGAATTGATGAGATACAGTCCATGGAGCGTATTATTGAAACACTTAGACTCTCCCTAGATAAACACATAGGACTATGGCAAAGATTGGACTCCTATAGGGATGTCACCCTCCAGACTGGAACAGCTAGTGAGAGGAGGTCCTGGGGAGATGAGGCACACTACAGTGGTAACAGGCCTCCGTATTTATTTAGCTTTTGTTAACCAGGTAAGCACACTAGACCAAAAAAAGATGCCTATTTTTGGGTATGACCAGGGAGACTACAAGGAAATATGGAGACAATTTCAAACTGGGAAAAGATTCACATAGCTTCAGGGAGACAAAACGATACATTTCAAGGTTATAAGGATTGTACATAGGTTCAGGTGAACACAATACAGACATTTCAAGGATTTATGAGTATTCTACCCCACCTGGGAGGGGAGTCACAAAGAGAGGCCTGTAATTAGTAAGTGAAAAGTTAAAATGGCCTTGGGCATGCACTGGGGTGTTACTCTTACAGCCACTAGAATGCTCACACACCTCCTCCAACCCACACAAGTGAACATAAACTGCAATCATTAAAGACCAAAACATTTACAATTACCTCTTATGGCACCGTTGGCCTTCTGTTACTTAGCATCTGTCATTTCCTTCTCACAGAACTGATCAATGGACTTACATTTAATTTGAAGATAACATGTTAATATCAGATGGTGTGTACTGTTTTGTAAAGAGTTATAACATATGTACAATTTGACACTGTGGGTGGATATTGTTTCCAGCCCTCGGCAATTGTCTGCAACTGCACTATCCTTTTCTTTACTTGACAATAAAACTGAGTTAAAAAAAAACACAGGAAGATGACAAGACCACTAAGTTCATTTACAGTGCAGTCATGGACTACGTTTTCATACCAGGTTACCAAGCGTACAAAAAAGAAAAAAATGCAACAGGTATGATAACAGTAACAGTAAGTGCCTAGATAACAAGTTACAATAGGAAGAGAGGGAACAGCATGACAGAAAGAGACACACGCACACTTAAAGTGTAATGTGCTTTAACAATATAAAACATTTTGTTTTCAAAATTAGCAACTAACCAAACAGCAAGGTTTTAATTTATTGTCAGAGCTAAAATAATCTTCTGGAAAGGAACCTCCGAAATTAGTGACTGAAATTTCTGGACAGAAAAGAAAGGAAATTTGTATTTTATATAGCACATTTCATACAAATTATATCAAAGAACATTTATTGCACATTTTGTATAGATTATATCCAAGAGCAATTTATAGGGGCAGCTGTGGAATTGAAACCTGGGTCATCTGGCTTACTCCCCTGTGGTTCAACCACTTGGTCCAACTGTCTCAGTAAGCAAACTACACTAGTTTGCACAAAAAGACATTTAAAATGCAAGTATGAAAATATATTCAGTTGGTGCTGGTTGTAATTATAGCTGTTTAGACTTTTTTCATCGTCGTTACTGGTTTAGGATTAGCATTAGTGGATTAATCAGACACTTACTGAGCCAGAGTTTAATTTACAGACACTATTTGGAAACTCAGGACAATCTGATATCATTCACCTTTAATAACTGTTTACTTACCAAACTTATGTTTTGGATATGTTTTGATATAGATAGAGAATGAAGATGCTTAAACATGGCATGACATGGAGGTAAGAGGGAGATGAGAGCACTGTCATGGATGCAAAAAGGGCTACACAAAAGTTACCTACTGGCATAGAACTGATTAGGTCTTAGTCATACAGGTGATTAATAAACATACAACCTAGAGATTTACTTAGGGTGACACTAACAGACTTTGGGTGATGCTAACTGGCCTTTGCGTACCTGAAGGTGTTTTTATTTGTTTTTTCATTCTTTGGTAACTGGATAAGGCCCACAAGGCACCCGTGCCTGTTTTCAGGGGTGACCCTGAGCACTGGGGAGGTTAATTGACTTGCTCAGAGTCACACAGTATGCAAGTGGAGGTTGTGGGAATCAAACCCAATTCTGCTGGATGCACCAAGCTCATTCACAGTTTGTTACACTCCCAGCCCCATGTTAGCATGGCAGATACCATATTCAATGGCACAGTTAATGTAGCCCAAATCTGTTAGTCTGTGATCATTTACTGGCACCAGGCACACATGTAAATAAGGGGTGGTGCCATGCATAAAGGGCCCAAAGGCATATTCAAACTTATTTGAATAAACCAACAGGTGACCTGCCCAGCACTAGTTAATTCCAAAAACACCGTGTGTGTTCCCCCCATCAGTACTGTATATCCATGGCATCCAGTGGTATCCTTCCCAATCCTGGGGCCAGTAGAAACCCATGCCAGCTAGTTCCCCACGCCCCTCCAGCTGGCATTCTCAATATACTGATCCTGTGTAACCCCCCATCCCCCAATTCCAGACCCTGTACCAATAGTTTCATAAATTCCCTATGCCCTTATCCCCCTCCCAACCCAGTTTCTGTACCCCTTGAGTCCAGCATCACTCTACCCCCAGAGCCCCCAAACCTCACTATAGTCCTGAAACCACAGACCATACTGTCCCTTCACATACCTCCATTGCCAGATGTTCCTTGATTTTGCAAATATGTCCCATGACTATTGTTTCACTATACCTGCTTGTTAATCTGTACAGTACTTGCATGTGGTAGATGACATCAGGCCATAGAGGTAAGTGAAGAGGCAATGTGGGAAACCATCTTGGGACCAGGGGGGTTAGTGCTCTGAGGAGGTGGCAGTGGACACTGAGATGGGGGGTTAAGGGCATAGAAGACTTACAGAATTATTGGAACTGGGACCAGAATTTGTGTATGACATGGGCATATTAGACATATATATCTACTATCATCAAGACCAGAATCTGGATGGGGACACAGGCAGATGTGACAGCAGAGTAACAGGAATGACATCACAAGGACAGCACAGACAGATGTGGCAACAGCATACAAAGACTGGAATTGGAGAAAGGCAAATCTTTCTGCGCCCCTTCCCAATGCCAGTCCCAGTGTACCAGGATTGACATTCGGAGGAGGCACAGACAGATGTAGGAGCAATATATCAGAAATGGCAGGGGGGACACAGACAGATGTTGAAGCAGTGTACTGGGGCTGTAATTTGGAGGTGGAAACAAACAGATGTAGGAACAGTGTACTGGGATCAGCACTGGGGGGCACAGATATGGGTGCAATGTGATGGGACCTACACTAGGAGAAAGACACAGACAGATATAGGGCCAGTGTACTTTGGCCCACACTGGGAAGGGGGCACAGACAGATGTGATAGCATAGTACTGGGACCAGCATTGGAACAGGGACACAGAAATGTGGGAGCTGTGTACCGGGACCAGTACTGGGAGGGGGACACAGATGTGGGAGCAGTGTATCTGGACCCGCACTGAGAGGGGGACACAGACAGCTGAGTGAGCAATGTACCTGGACTGGCACTGAGAGTGAACACAGATAGATGTGGACGCAGTATAGTGGGACTGACATTGGTAGTGGGACACAGACAGATGTGGGAGTTGTGTACTGGGACCAGCACTGGGAGGGGGACACAGACAGATGTGAGAGCAGTGTACCTGGACCCGCTTTGAGACAGGAACATAGACGACTGTGGGAGCAATGTACCCAAACTGGCATTGAGAGAACACAAACAGGTGTGGGAGCAGTGTACAAGGACCAGTATTGGGAGGGGAACACAAACTGATATGAGAAGGGTGTATAGGACCGGCACTGGGAGGGGGACACAGATGTGGGAGCAGTGTATCTGGACCTGCACTGAGAGGGGGACACAGACAGCTGAGTGAGCAATGTACCTGGACTGGCACTGAGAGGGAACACAGATAGATGTGGAAGCAGTATAGTGGGACTGACACTGGTAGTGGGACACAGACAGATGTGGGAGTTGTGTACTGGGACCAGCACTGGGAGGGGGACACAGACAGATGTGAGAGCAGTGTACCTGGACCTGCTTTGAGACAGGAACATAGACGACTGTAGGAGCAATGTACCCAAACTGGCATTGAGAGGAGGACACAAACAGGTGTGGGAGCAGTGTACAAGGACCAGTACTGGGAAGGGAACACAAACTGATATGAGAAGAGTGTATAGGACCGGCACTGGGAGGGGGACATGGACAGATGTGGGAGCAGTGTACCTGGACCTGCATTGAGACAGGGACATAGACAGCTGTGGGAGCAGTTTACCCAGACTGGCATTGAGAGGGGGACACAAATAGGTGTGGGAGGAGTGTACCAGGACCAGCACTAGGAGGGGGACACAGACAGATGTGAGGCAATGGCCCAGGACTGGCTTTGTGAGGGAGGCAGAGAGACAGATGTGGGAGCAGTGCACCAGGACTGGCATTGGGAGGGGGACACAGATAGATGAGGGAGCTAAGTACCAGGACCAGTATTGAGTGGCAGACAAGACAGATGTGGGGGGAACTGTACTGGAAAAATACACTGGGAGGGGGAAAAAACAGACGTGTAAACTGAGTACCAGGATCAGTATTGGGAGAGGGACACAGACAGATGTGAGAACAGTGTACCTGGACCAGAACTGAGAGAGAGGACACAGACAGCTGTGGAGCAGTGTAAATGGACTAGTATTGGGAAGGGGACACAAATAGATGTGGGAACAGTGTACCTGGATCAGCACTGGAAGGGGGACACAGACAGATGTGGAAGCAGTTTATTGCAACTGGCAGTGTGGGGGGACACAGTAAGATCTGGGAGCAGTGTACCTGTACCTGCACTGGAAGGAGGAGGACACAGATAGATGTGGGAGCAACATACTGTGACCACCAAATGGAGGGGAGAGAGGAAACAAACAACACAGATTTCTACTGGCAGATGGAAAGGGAGGGGGTGCCACTGGATACCAGGGAACATTCTGATATGGGAGGGGAAGGGGATGGACAGGGTTGCAGACATCACTGTGGGTGGCCACCTGAAGACCAGTGATCACTGAACAGTGTGGTTCAATATAAGTACTGTGGTAGAATCAAACCACACAAAGGTAAAGGTCCTAGACTTCAGGACAGCCAATTTTAAAGTGATGGTGGAAGGCCTCAGGGATGCCTTGGCGGGGGGGGAGAAGAACTTGGGTGGGGGAACAGTGAACAAAACTAAAAGGGGGGATAGTGAAGGTAACAAACCTCTGCATCAGGCAGATAAGCAAAAGCAAGAGGAAAAAGAGACTACTACAGTGCTCCAAAGAGGTGTCCAGGAAGGTAAGGGCTAAAAAGTTAGCATTCAAGAGGTATAAGGAAACACAGAGGGAGGAGGATAGGGAGGTGTATAAGGAGAAGCAGAGGGAGGCAGAGAAAGCCATTAGGAGCACAAAGGTGCAAACAGAGGAGAAAATATCCCAGGCAGTAAAGAAACGGGATATGACAATTTCCAGGTATATAAGCAAAAAAAGAAAGACCAGGAGAGGGATAGTAAGGCTTAGGATGGAAGTGGGGAGTGTGCGGAGGAAAACCAGGAAAAAGTGGACATCAGAACAAGCACTTTTATTCAGTATTCACAGAAGAAGGAGAAGGAGAAGGTGAGGGACCACAACTAAGTGTCAGGTGCATGGTAGGAAGGGAGGTGGACACTAGTCCATTTACAGAGGAGAGAGTCCTGAAGGAATTCGCAAAGCAGAAAGTGGACAGCACAATGGAGCCAGATGGGGTGCATCCAAGGATACTGAGGGAGCACAGAGAGGTGCTGACTGCACCTCTAACAGCCCTTTTCAACCACTCCCTGGAGATGGGAGTGGTTTCTGGAGGACTGGAGGCAGGCAGACATAGTTCCTCTACACAAAAATGGTTGCAGGGAGGAGGCTGGCAATAACAGGCCAGTCAGCCTGACTTCAGTGGTAGGGAAATTAATGGAATCATTACTGAAGGAAAGGATTGTGGAATATTTTGAATCCATTGGTTCACAAGACCTGAGAGAGCATGGACTTACTGGGGGAGGTCATGTAAAACAAATGTGATAGATTTCTTCGTCGGGGTGACCAGGGAATTAGATTAGAGTGGAGCGGTGGATGTGGCCTACCTAGATTTCAGTAAGGCTTTTGACACCATTCCACATAGAACACTTATAAACAAGCTGGGCAGCCTAGGAGTGGGACCAAAGGTGGTAAACTGGGTAAGGAATTGGTTGGGAGGACAGGAGACAGAGGGTGGTGGTAAACGGAGTTCACTTCAAGGAAGGGAGGGTGACCAGCGGGGTGCCACAGGGATCAGTACTGGGACTGGTCCCCTTTAATGTCTTTGCTAGTGACACTGCAGAGGAGCTAGAAGGGAAGGTATGCCTTTTTGTAGATGACGCTAACATCTGCAATAGGGTAGACACTCCAGGATGGGTGGAAAGAATGAAAAGAGACCTAAGAAAACTAGAGGAGTGGTCAAGGTTCTGACAGCTAAGTTTCAATGAATAGAAGTGCAAAATCATGCACTTGGGGCACAGAGATACAGGGACAGAGTACAAAATGGCAGGAGAGGTATTAATGACCACCAAACAGGAAAGAGACCTGAGGCCATCATATCTGATGACCTAAAAGTGTCTAGACAGTGTGACAAGGCATTGGGGGGAGCTAGTGGGTTGCCAGGGTACATAGGGAGAGCTATCACCAGCTGAAAGAGAGGCATTGTTACCGCTGTACAAAACACTGGTGAAACCTCACCTAGAGTACTGTGTCCAGTTCTGGTGACCGCATCTCTGAAAGGACTTAGACAGAGAAGAGACAGTCCAGAGGACAGCAACTAAAATGGTGCAGGGTCTGCATCAAAAGCCCTATGAGGAGAGACTAAAGGACCTCAGTATGTACACCCTGGAGGAAAGGAGGGGGGCATGATAAAGACATTCAAATACCTAATGAAAATTAATAAGGGTCAAGAGGGAAGCATTTTTCAGAAAAAATGGTGCCCAAGAACAAGGGGTCATGCTATGAAGTTGGAGGGGGCTTGACTCAGGGAACACATGAGGAAGTATTTTTTCACAGAAGAGTAGTGGATGCCTGGAATAGCCTCCCAGCGGAGGTGGTGGGGGCAAATACGGTAACAGAATTCAAGAATGCATGGGATAGGCATTAGGGAACCTTGTGTAGTTGATATGTATTTCTTATTATTGCAACCAAGCACAAGACACAGGTTGAAGTTCCACACAAAGTTAAAAAGAACAAGGTTTATATATTCAGCACAATGCATAAATATTATACAATTTAAAACGAGAAAAAACAACATATATGTAATATGAACAAACAAAATATAAAAATTAATTTCTCCACATTTAAAATAGCACACAAACAAAGATCTACTATAAGTCTGAGTCCTTACCAAAGGTTTTTCCCACATTTCCTGAGTACGTAAATTGTGCCCTGAAATATTTCTTGATACAAGTAAATAGTGCAATTTATGATCAGGATCACACATTTTTTTTTTAAGTCTCCCTTGCCATTTTTTCCCTTCTACTATCCAAACTATCACGCCCACATTTAATCAAAGCTTCACTATAACTCATTTCCCATCCTACAATTATTCCAAGTGCCCTTTTTTGTACCCTTTCCAATTCTTCAGATTCATTTTTATGTTGCTTGCACGCATGTGCAAGAAACATAGTGCCATCATCGGAGATTTCGAAGGTGTGTCTCCTCCTCCTCCAATTCTCTCAGTGAGCTGGCAGGTGCGGCCCCTGTAAGCCAATGCATTTTGGAGCTGTCTGCCGACCACGCTCCAAATGCAATCTTCTGATTGAAAGAGGAGCTACGCTTCAGTGAGCACCCGATAAGGCGTAACTCGCCCCCGCACGCAGGCGTGCGCACGCCTCGCATGTACCGTGTAGCCAGGCAGGGCGCCCAATCCCCGCCGGCTGAGCTGCGCCGCCCCTCCCCGCCAGTTGGTGCCACGCTGGGATCCCACCCCAGCATGGCAATCAGTCCTTGGCTGACGGGGTGCCTAATCCCCATCGCTGAATGCCCCCTGTCCCTGTGCCATGCTGGGAGCACACCCAGCGTGGCAAACGGTCCCACAACGCCTTTTATTTTTAAACCTGTAAAACAAAACGGTCCCACGGCGTGTCTCCCGACCCCTCCCACAACCCGCACCCACCCACTGCGCACCCAGCCTCCCCACACCCCCTCACCCCATACTTACCTCCGGACTCCGGCGCGATGATCTTCGGTGGACCGGGAACACGTCTGCACTCTTCAAAGCCGACCACGAACTGAGGAAATGCCGGTAAGCTGTATAATGGGCTAGATGGGGGGGTTCAACTTTATTACATATCTCAGGCATTTTGGGAATTTTTGCACCAAATTTTCAACATGGGGTTTTTAGGACCCCTTCTCATGAATGATGTCACTGTCATGGCGTTATTCGGGCCTGAAGGGTGATTTCACGCAGTGACAGCGAAGTGACTGCGTAAATCACCCTTTGGGTCTAATAATAGCCATGACAGTGACATCATTCATGAAAAAGGATCCCAAAACCCCATGTTGAAAATGTGGTCCAAAATTCACAAATGACTGTTTTGATGAGCGCATGCTAGCAGTTCCTACGCAGGCTCGAAGTTCACGAAATTTCAATATTTTCACTCCAGATTTTCAACATTGCCATTTTACCACACCTTCTTATGAGTAGTACAGCTGTCATTTTTCACATCTCACCTAAAATGTGTTTCCGCTTCTTGTATGCAGAATGGCGTAGTCATGTGCTAAATCAATGTACGGGACAAATTAAGAAAATCACAGTGACACTGTTCATGAGCAGAGGTCTTAAAATGGCTATGTTGAAAATTTGGTGAAAAATTCCTAAAAATGACTGTTTTCCGGGCGTGCGTTGCTCAGTTCCTACGAAGAGCTCGTAAGTTCAAAATTTTCAATATTTTCACTCCAGATTTTCAACATTGCCATTTTACCACACCTCCTCATGAGCAGTACAGCTGTCATTTTCACATCCTGCCCAAAACATGTTTTGCATTATGTAGGCACAATGGCATGGTCGGTTGTGCAAACTCAATGTATGGGACACATTAACAAAATCACACTGACACTGTTCATGAGCAGAGGTCTTAAAATGGCTATGTTGAACATTTTGTGAAAAATGTCCTAACAATGACTGTTTTACGAGCGTGCGTTGCGCAGTTCCTACGCACGCTCGTAAGTTCGCAAATTTTCAATATTTGCACTCCAATGACTTCCAAATACCTAAACAGCACATAGAAGCAAGCAACATTCGGCATTGACAAATGCTTGCTTGTAAGGCCACTATGCCACACAGCTGCCCCATATTCTACTAGCTGTCTAACCACTGTAGTAAAATAATAGACTAAATCAGAGCAATTCAAACCTGCCTGTCTCATAACAGTTAAACAATATAACCTGCTGTTTGCTTTCTTTACCGTACTTCTTTACCATTAGTGGTAAGGAAAGGGGGGAGGGTGAAGCTGGAGATCAAGTAGGATCTGTGGTGTTGCAGTAGGTAGGGAAAAAAGGTAGACTAGGTGACCATGCGGTCCTTACCTGCCATCAAATTCTATGTTTCTATCGACTAGTATACCCCACAAGACAAGATGAGCACTGACAAGTTGGACCACTTTACTGACAGCAGCTTCACAAAGCAAACACCACTGTTAATGAAGATTCATGAGAAGGTAATGATAACAACATGGTAAGTGGCTGTTAGCACTATGCATGTTGAGTGGGGTAATTAGCCTATTTTGACAACCTCAGGTTAGCGCGCCAGTGCTATAGGGTTTGTGTCATGCTAATTACTTTGAATAGGGTGGCTTATCATGGCTGTCGAAGACTCAGTTTTGTGCTCAGGACAGTGTTTGTTAGGGCTTTCCTGCTTTGTGCACTAGCAGAAGGTGTGTTGGAAACCTCTTTGCACAGCCTATGCTGTTTGTGTGAGATTTCTTATATACTGTACCTCCTTTTGTGCCTCATTTATTTTCCACAATGGAACAACCCAATAGAGCACGTCAGCCAACCTGACCATGCTCAGTAACATCCTTGTGCTAGATTTGAAATTGTGCTTTCTGACCAGCCACACCTGGTGCATTGAAGTGCTGCCAGAGTAAAATGAATAAATAAATAATTGAAGGGCTTTGCCCACAGTTTGGAGAAGTAGCAGGCAACCACACCACTCCCCTTCCCTCTGTCTGGTTATAATTACACATATCCAAGTGTCCTTTGGCTGCTCAGAATTGTTATTGCTCGCTGTGCAGCTGCTCATTCCCTCCTGCTTCCCTCTCTGTCCTCCCTTTGCTTCACGGCCATGTGGCTGCTTCCATTATTCTACCTCTACTAATATTTTCTGCTGCCCTCCTCTCCCGTTCGCAGCCAGCTGGCTGCTCTCAGCTGCTTCCCCCATCATACCTTTAGGCTTCCATTCGGGGTTCCAGCTCCCTTGCTCTGTTCTTTGGTTCTGCTGCCCTAGGTAGCAGATGGGTTGTGTGCTCAGTTGTAGCAGGCCCTGCTTCCCCTAGAGCTGCTATCCACTGGGGGGAAATGAGATAGGCCACACTGTCCTGCTGGCTGGATAGGCAGTGGACTGCATCAGGGTTCTAAAGGCTTCCATGTTTTCACCTTCAACAGTGGTTATTTCTCCTCTGTTCTCTGCACATCAGCCACGCTCTACAGGGATGGATCACAATAGGCAGACTGGGCAGTTGCCCAGGGCCCTGAGTTTGGGGGATCCCCAGAGTTACCATTTTTTTCTCCCTCACTCAGATTTTTTTTATATATATAGCAGTGTGCTGTGTGCCTGTCAATGTTGGTCACCTGCAGGCAGCAGGCTGGGGGGGGGGGTTGGCATGCACCATAGGACAGCAGGTTTGGGCAGTGACATTCAAGCTGGCTGAAGGCGTGGCATTTGAAGCAATTCTTCAAAGCCAGCCAGCGAGGGTGTCTATGTGGGGATTGGTCCCTTTCTAAAGTGTTGCATGTACAATATACACTCAGGGCCCCTGGGCAGCTTAGTAGCAGCATGACAGTAAAACAGAGAGATGAAGGGCAGGATTTTCAAATGACTTAGATCACCACAAGCTGTCCTGTTTCTTTCTTTCAACTAACTCTTTTTGACCAGTCATAAACAACTGCTATGCAGTGTGTGTGTGTGCATATCCTTTTTTTCTATCATTCATAACTTTTTTTTAATATGTTACCTAATTTTTTTCTCGAGTGCTTCTTTCCTTCCACCCTCATGAACCCTATGGGTGTCACCTTTTAAATCAACCCTGAAATGGGTGTTCACAACATAAACGAACACCCATTTTGGGAGCGATCTGAAAGCTGATACCTGTAGGGTTCATGTGGGTGGATGGGGCACTTGACAGCTAAAAACAAGGTAAAGATATTAAAAAAACAAAACCGTTATGAATGATTATATAAAAAATATATTTTTTGAACTTTTACTACAGTTTCGCATTGAATGAATGGAAAATGTGCATTTCAAGCAAGGCAGCCAAGCAGGAAGAAGGTCAGGGCTGTCGGTGGTGTCTACACATCATGGGACAATTTTATTTTCTTACATTGCTGCAGTTAAGTGTGTGATGGTGTGATTGCTACTCAGTGAATGGGAATGGGGGTGGAGGTGGTGGATGCTGATTGGGTGGGAGGGCTGGGTTGGAGAATATGTTTGTAGAGGGTCAAACAAATATTCATGTGTCATTTACTTACTGCAAGTCTGGATGCGATTTTTCTTTGTTTTTTAACTTCGGTGGGAAGGAGAGAGAGATTTGTAGTACAGTAGATGGTAGGGGCAGGGTGGTGGGTTTAAGTTACTTTTGTGGGGGGAGAGGATGTAATGAACATGAGTGGACATTGTGTTTAGCCCTTCTGGGCTTGCTGGGTTTTTTTCCCCCATTTTAAAAATTTACATAGTTCTATGCCAAAGTGTCTACTTCACTCAGCAAAGGCTACATGGAGTGTCACTTCGCTTTTACATTTAGTGGCGAGGTGGCACTTCACGTAGATTTCGCTTGGCAATGTAAGCACATTGCCAGGTGATGAACTTCATGAAGTCAGGAAAATATTGCAAAGAATTATATGAAGCAAAGTTTCCTGACCTCACATACCTATTCACTATCACACTGGAACCTGCATTAACTCAGCAGCATTTCTTAGCAAAAAATGTCATTATAGTTGTTTTGGTAAAAATGTATTTTTGACATACTTAAATTCATCCTCAGTTTTCTCAGGTATTTGTAAAACAGCTTTTATAACTTATTTTGAAATGAATGACTCACATCATTAAAGATGGCTGAGACTCAGAATTGTTAACATGCATTTGCCAATGCTGAAAGTTCACCGAGTAAGTAAATGAACAGCGCGGGGTCGTGCTCCATAATGTTTAATGGGGGCAACTTTTAAAAGCTTGTTTCTATACTTTCCAGTGATGATTTTGTCAAAGAAAGGCAGTCTCTTAAGTAACAAGGTCCTTGTTAGTTAAGTGACTGCCTTTCTTTGACAAAATTGTCACTGGAATGTATAAAAACAACCTTTTAAAAATTGCCCCCATTAAACTCTATGGATCACATCCCTGAGCTGTTCATTTACTAACGTGGCAAACTTTTTCTTACTAGAGTCGCTGCTGCACTCTTCTATTTTATTTTTATATTTTATTTATTGAAATGTTTCACCAGGAAGGCACACTGAGCAACAAGTTGCTTGTCTCCAGGGGCGACCTGGGGGTTAGGGAACAATGGGATAGAATTCAGAGAAATGTTGCAATGTTGGAATACAATTTGCTTACTTGCATACAATGAGAGCAGAATGGATTACAGGTGGATAACACTGGCTAACAATACAATGGTTAAGTATAGTAGATATGAAGACACATATAGCAAATTGGCAACAGTTGCTAGCCTTGCTTGTAGAGCAGAAAGCAGCTAACTAAAAGAAGCTACATTTTCTTATTAATTTAAAACTTATATCTCAACAAGAGTCAGTGTTTGTTGAGATTAAGTGACAAATACTTTATTAGAAGTAGAAGGGGTCTTATTTAGGGTTAAAAAAAAGAAAGAAAAGAAAGAAAGTCAGTGTGTGTTCTGTGCTGGGAAGGGTACTGTATCAGCTGACTTTGCTAAACCAGTAGGAGGAAAGAGAGCTTAATTGGGGGTGTGGCTTAGACACTATAAAAGCAGGTGACTCAAATTACAACTTCCTGTTGCTAGCCTTTTTTCTTACTAATTGCCCTCCATTCCACCCCTCTACCCACCCACCCTAAGCCAGTTCTACTTTTATTGCCACTGGATTTGACTGTCAACAGGAACTTCCTGTTTGGCAGTAGGAAGGGAAGGATAATAGAGAAACACTGGTTTTGTCAACCCTAAAGGAAAAAGTAGCTCACTCCCCGCTGCTGGTGGTCTGACATTGAACAAGAAAGAAGGAGGCTACTGAAAAAGATAGGAAGTTGCTGTCCCAGAACAGAAAGGGTGAGAGTTGTAAGGAGATGAGAGAGTAAGCATACAGAGAAACAGTAGAGGGGACACAAAATAAGACATGATAGGAATGGTGCAGTGCAGTGCAATGGCTGTGGGGCGGCAGTGTTCTGGGAGACATTCTGGAGGCTGCAATGCTGCCCTATTTGCAGGCACCTCTCTGGTTTGAGAGAGGAGGTTGCCCGTCTCCAGGCTGACCTGGCTAGGATTCGTGAAACCTCCTCCCCCATCCAGGGCCCACCAGGGCCAATGCCACTACCTCAGAGGTTGCCAAGAAAGAGGAGAGGCTGGACCATGGTGGGCTCAGGGAGGAAGAGGGTGGTGGAACAGAGTTGCATCCCTCCAGCTGTACCTCTCCACAATTCTTTCGCTCTTCTGGTGGACAGTGGTTCCTCTATGGAGGCACCTGCAGTGGAGACCAAGGAGGATGCTGGGAACCTTCACAAAGGAGACCCACAGGAGGGTGGCATGAGACCCCAAAGGGGAAGCAAACAATTCCTGGTGGGGGACTCAGTCATTAGGGGGGTAGAAATGGGGGAGGAAGGGGAGGGGGTGGTAAGGTGCCTTCCTGGCGCCACGGCTTGGAGGGACAGGAAACGAATCCTCAGGATCGTGGGAGGAGTGGCATGAGGGAGGGAGCTGGATATCATTGTCCATCTAGGGACAAATGACCTGGCTAGGAATGGGATCAGAGCAGTGCAAGAGGAGTTTGTAGAGTTGGGGAGGGGCCTTAGACAAGTAGCGCATACGGTAACCTTCTCGGAGGTGCTGCCTGTCTATGGCAAGGGAGATGCTAGGGCACTCCTCACCAGGGAAATCAATGTGTGGTTGAAAAACTGGTGTGGAGCTCAGGGTTTTGGATTCATTGGGGACTAGGGGAGCCACCTGGAGAGATGCAGACCTATACTGGTGCGATGGTCTGCATCTGTCCAGGGGGGAACCAGGATCCTAGGTGAGAGGTTTAAATGCTTCATTGGCAAGCATTTAAACTAGCCAAGGGGGGAGGCACTGAAAAGGAGCAGGGAAATCCCAGCCTCCCCCCACAAAACATGGTGATTAGTGAGGTAAACACCAAGGTAGAGAAGTTATTAGGGAGCAGAACAGAGGTACATGTAAAAAAAGGTAAAGGCAGTAAGGACAGGAATGGGGCTAAAAGGGGTAAGGCTATCAAAAAGTGGAGGGTGATGAGTACCAATGCCCGTAGTCTGTGCAACAAGCTCCCTGAACTAATGGCCTTGATGGAAGAGGGTTGCCTGGATATTGTGGCAGTCACAGAAACATGGTACACACAGAACCGTGACTGGGATGTCAACATACCAGGATACACAATCTACAGGAGGGACAGGGAGGGTAAAAGAGGAGGAGGAGTAGCTCTCTATGTAAAGGAAGGGATCAAAGCAACAGAACTAAAGAGTAAACAGGGAGCAGATGAGGAACTCTGGGTCACCCTGGAGACAGGAAATGGCACCACAATCCGCATGAGGGTTGTATATAGACCTCCATCTCAGGGGGAGGGAATGGACAAGGAAATGATAGAAGGCTTTCTTAGAATGGCAGAAAAAGGGGAGATATTGTTGATGGGGGACCTGAATATGCCAGATGTTAACTGGAGCACCTTTGCTGCAGGCACATCCAAGAGCAGGGTCATTCTTGATGCCCTGTAGGGCATGCCTCAGACAGCTAGTATTGGAACCCACTCGGGAGGGAGCAATCTTAGACCTGGTACTCTCAAATGGGATGGAGAAAGAATCTCAGATTTAGAAGTGGGCAGCCATCTGGGAACAAGCTACCACCAAACAGTGTGGTTCATGATAAACACAGCCATACAATCAAGCCATACAAAAGCAAGAGTATTGGACATTAGGAGGGCTGACTTTGGGAAAATGAGAGAGTGCCTCAGAAAAGCACTAGCAAACAGGCAAGAAGGAGGGGTGGAGGAACAATGGGGAGTAATCAAAACAGCCATCACAGAGGCAACAAGCCTTTGTGTAAAGCAAATCAATAAAACACAACAAAGGAAAAAACTGCTATGGTTCTCAAAAGAGGTGGCAGGGAAAGTTAAGGAGAAAAGGATAGCATTCAGGAAATATAAGGAAACACAGAAGAAGCATGACAGAGAACTTTATCAGTTAAAGCAGAAAGAGGCTGGGAAGGCAGTCAGAATAGCAAAGGCCCAAACCGAGGAAAGGATAGCCAATTCTGTTAAGAAGGGGGATAAGACCTTTTATAGGTACATTAGGGAGCAAAGAAAGACCAAAGGAGGGATACTAAGGCTTAATAAAGGGAAGGGAATGTGGGTAGAGGGTGACAGTGAAAAAGCAGGGATACTGAACGAATATTTCTGCTCAGTATTCACAAAGGAAGAGGAGGGGGAGGTACCTAAACCAAACAAGAGAAACACTCTGACGACGGGGGTCGATACCAGTCCATTTACAGAAGAAAGGGTACTGAAAGAACTAATAAAATTGAAGGTGGACAAAGCAATGGGGCCTGATGGGATTCACCCAAGAATTCTAAAAGAACTAAGGGTAGAACTAGTGACACCGCTGACTACTCTCTTTAACGAATCATGGGAGGAGGGCAGATGTGATTCCTCTTCACAAAAGTGGGAGCAGGACAGAGGCAGGAAACTACAGACCAGTTAGTTTGACCTCAGTGGTAGGGAAAAGGATGGAATCACTTCTGAAGGATTCATGATGGGAAGGTCGTGTCAGACGAATCTAATAGATTTCTTTGACTGGGTGACCAAAGTAGTAGACCAGAGAGGGGCTGTGGACATGGCCTACCTAGATTTTAGCAAGGCATTTGATACAGTCCCACACAAAAGATTAATACACAAGTTAGCCAGCCTTGGAGTGGGTTCCAAGGTGGTAGCCTGGATAAAAAATTGGCTAGACAACAGGACGCAAAGGGTAGTAGTAAATGGAGTACACAGTGAAGAAAGGAGGGTTACTAGTGGGGTACTGCAGGGTTTAGTACTGGGACCGGTCCTTTTTAATGTCTTTATAAGTGACATTGCAGAGGAACTGGAAGGAAAAGTATGTCTCTTTGCAGACGACACAAAGATCTGCAACAGGGTTGATACACAAGATGGAGTGGAAAGGATGAGAAGGGACTTGGCAAGGTTGGAGGAATGGTCAAATGTGTGGCAGCTCAGATTCAATGCAAAGAAGTGCAAGGTAATGCACATGGAAACAAAAATCCAGGAAGCGTACACAATGGGGGTGAGATACTGACAACAGTAAAAATGGAAAGGACCTGTGGGTAATTATACAGATGACCTAAAGGTGGGCAAGCAATGTGAGAAGGCAGTAAGGAAGGCTGGGGGATACTGGGATGCATAGGAAGAGGCATCAATAGTAGAAAACAGGAAGTTGTTATCCCTCTGTACAGACAGTTGGTGAGACCCCATCTGGAGTACTGTGTGCAGTTCTGGAGACCCCATCTCTGCAAAGACATAAATAGAGTGGAGGCTGTCCAGAGGAGGGCAACCAAAATGGTGCAGGGTCTGCACCAGAAGACATATGAAGAAAGGCTAAAGGAGCTTAATATGTATACCCTTGAGAAAAGAAGGGAGAGGGGGAACATGATAGAAACTTTCAAGTACCTCAAGGGAATCAACAAAGTCCAAGAGGGTAGCATCTTTCAGAAAAAGAGATGTGCAAGAACAAGGGGGCACAATTGACGATAGAGGGGGACGCCCCAGAGGTAATGTGAGGAAGTATTTTTCACAGAGAGGGTTGTGGATGATGAAAAGCCTCCCTGAGGAGGTCGTGGAGTCAAGAACAGTGGGGGATTTCAAGAATGCATGGGACAGGCATAAGGCATTCCTAGTGGGGGGTAGGAGGAAGTAAGTTGTTGGTTAACTAGGATCTGCAGCTTATCTGTTAGGTAGGAAAATGGGCAGACTAGGTGGGCCAGGCGGTCCTTATCTGCCGTCAAATTCTATGTTTCTATGTTTCTAACAGTTGGTGACAGTTGGTATCACTGGAACACATATAATAACTTGGCAAGCAGTATGTAGCACTAGATGGTAAGGAGACCCATTAGTAATTGGTAGCCATTACTGTAACAGATATTCAAGATTTACAGTGATTGGAGTAAAGGGAGGAAGAATGGAAGGAGGAATGAAAAATTGCAGAGAGTAGAATGGAAGAAGGAAAGGAAATTTCTGGAGAGATGCAGACAGAACACAATTTTCAAGGCAAACAGAGATGACAGGGTGAACTAAAGTGCATACAAGAGGGGTATAGGCCGGGGTAGGTTATAAGTGCTTAATTGCTTGTAGAGGTAGGCCAGTGTTAGGCTATGTTAACCGGAAGGGGGGGGTAGGAGGAAAGGAGATGTAGTGTGTGGCAGGGTGAATGAGACAGAGGTATTGTAGGTGGAGGGTATCCAAGGGGGGAAGGGGGAGTTGAAACTCAACAGTGTCCTGTTATCCCTATCTGAGCAAAGCAGTGGACAGCCCTACTGGTAAGACACCAGTTATAGACGTATGAGAGTTATTTATATATATTGATGCGAGAGAGAGAGAGAGAGAGAGAGAGAGAGAGAGAGGGGTGTTGGGGGAGGGATGCTGTGGGAGGGGGTAGCAGAGGTCAACTATAGTAGAGGGGGTAGTACCTCACCAGTGTGCTTGACTCTGCCTGCATAAGTGTGATCTAGCAGAGACTGAGGGGGTGCAGAAAAAGGAGAAATAAGGGAAAGGGGTAAAGTTGTTGCCCACCATGCGCTATGGATCCTGCCTGC
This sequence comes from Neoceratodus forsteri, assembly GCA_016271365.2. Lineage (NCBI taxonomy): Eukaryota > Metazoa > Chordata > Ceratodontiformes > Ceratodontidae > Neoceratodus > Neoceratodus forsteri. The sequence goes on along the minus strand of CM057459.1, from coordinate 919,818,978 downwards.
ACAAAGCAGTGATAGAGCTCACAGGAGGGAGATAGACTGAGGGTAGAGAAAGAAGGGGAGGAACACTTTAGGAGGAGGGAGAGTAGGGGACAAGGAGGAGGAGCATGATCAGAGGAAAATAGGAGTGGTGGGGAGTAGGCATATGATAATATGGGCCATGAGGAGATGGTGGGGGGTATTAGGAAGGGTCATGGCAGGCACAGGAAGGGGCAAGGAAGTTCTTGAGGGCAGAGTTAATGGAGTAGCAAGAGGATGAGTGGCAAATTTGAGGGGGAAGTGACTTCCAGATTTTTGGAAGGCAATAAGAATAACTCGATTGGCCAATAAGGGTGGAGCAGCGGGGGACCACCAGGGTTCATGAGTCAGTAGATCTTAGGGAGTGGAAAGAAGGGGGGCAGTTGTAAAGGCAGGGGAGAGATAGGAGGGAAGTTCATCCAGCCAGTGCTTGGAGGTGAATTATGCGCAGTGAGAGAGATGTCGGTTTGTCAGGGAAGAGAATGATAGGGCATGGTAGAGATTACAATGATGAGTGCGGAGTAGGGCGACAAGGGCAAAACGGCAAAAGGAGTTGAAGATGGTATCTAGTCTGGCCAGGAAGGACTTCTATGTGCTCATTGCCCAGGGAGTTATAGTCTGTGCTCTTGGAGCTCCCCCTGTGTGAAGGGACCAGACTACAGAGATGTCAGAAAACTAACCAGGAACAGGTCCTGCTCACTGCTCCCATTAAGCTGTATGGCGCACGTCCCCACTCTGTTTGTTTCCACACATGTGCAGAAGCCATGGTGCTACTGTGCATGTGCGAATCAGCCACATTCCACACATATTTGTTTTGTGACCAAACAGCGATCAGCTGTTCAGCAGCTCTTTCTTTTGATATTTTCACACACGCACTAGTACCAAGAAGTTTGCAGTGCACAGGTGTGGCAAACTTAAAAATGTCTTCCATTGAGGTGACCTACTGAATTAAAATACTAGATTCATACAGTCGATGTAGTAGGATGGCGCTACCATATGTTTCTGGTGGTAAACAACACAGCACTTCACCAAAATATACATTTTTTTCATGGCAGGCATGACACTAGAGGGAGCACGGGAACTTTTTCAAAATCCCATAGGTCAGTTACACAATAAAAGAAAACTAAAAGAAAAATGGGTGCATTGATGTTTTTGCTAGGAAACAGTATTGCTAATAACAAAACAAAAAAACCTACATGGTGACTAAGGAAATGTTACTCTGCTACTTTAAGTTGGTAGGAACTTCATCTCAACTCTCTGTCTTGGTAAGAAAAAAAATAATAACATACTGCCGGAAGGGAATAATTATCTGACTGTTCCTGAAAATAATTCAGTGCTCTTATTTTGCACCTCACCTGCAATGCCATGGCTGATGTCAACAGAGATATCTAGACTGCATCAATTTCCTGATCCATTCCTGAGAACAAGCACGGGGCAGCTGTGATGTAAAGTGTGTAGGGGATTGGGGGGAGGGGTAGCATTATTAGTGCACAGTTTTGCAGCTTTAACTTGGAAATTAGTTGAAAGAATTGAGCATTATAATTATCTCTGACCTTGCTCCAGAAAATGACTGATATCGGCTCAATTCTTCCAAATAACTTCTAAGTAAAAGCTGGAAAATTGCGTGCCAATAACTCTACCACAGTTGCCTCTGGTTCTTCTAATTGTTCTTATGGTTGAATATTCACAGTGAGTAAAGGATACAGTTTGTATGCTAAGGCATGCTACTGTTAGTACTGGGGCCCCATGACCCCATTTCCAGATGGCCTCTTGCTACCTAGTCCAACCCTGAGCTGCGTTGAGTTGCTGACACATTCACACATTGAAGGGAATAATTATACTACAGACAGTCCAGTCATCCAGGCACAATAAAAACTACCTCCGGTGATCGGACAGTCTGCAGCATAATTACTCACTTCAGGGTACCTCCCTGGCACCAAAAAACAATTCCCACCAGTCCCTCATACTTACAGTACTTCACACCTTCCTAGGCTGGTCTTTCTGCAGTGCTTTGAACTCCGGTTTAAACAAAAAAGCAGTGATGAGATATAAAATAGGCCCTGTGCACACTGCTGCCCCAGTCCTGCTACCAGTGACCCCAGAGTCCATGACTTTAGCAAGCTACTCCTGCTCTTCCTTCCTCAGAAGGAAGCCAAGCCAAGGATTCCAATAGTCTCATCTGCCTCTGCTGCCTACACGCAAAAAGTACATTTGACAGGTATGCTAAAAAAAAAAATAATTTTCTTTGTTGCACTGCTGCTTTAACCTCTGCTTTGAAGACTGACTTTACTTGTGTGGGCAGCAGTATTTTCATTTTTTCATAAACGTGTGTAAACCACATAACAATTATGAAATTCATGTGCATTTATATGTGGAGGGGGTATACTGCATGCAAAGGTCTCTGTAAGTTCTGGGACCGCACACCAGATTTTTTTTTCTTATTTTCAGAGGCTGGAACCATGTGGTATTCTCACACTTAAGAGCAAATCAGATAGGAGACAGCAGCACTACTTGGCAGCAGAATGCAAAATAAATGAAACCATTCTGCTGTTAGTTTGTTTATTGTGTAAACTATGCTATCAAGATAATTCATGCACCAACATACTGTCCAGTGTTATGGTCTTGTTCCTAAACCCTGCTTGCCAGTACTGCTTGACTGTGCTGAGTGTTGACACCCAGTGAGAATGTACCCCAGCCATACAATTTCAAACATTCTAACCTTCTATTTCTGCCCTAGGAAATGGCATTCAGACTAGCTGGAAACACCTCCAAATGCATTTTAAGGCATCGAAAATCATTCAGCTTTCAGGAGCCTAGGTGGTCCCCTCCAATTTCCCACCTATTGATGAAGTCACAGGGGGCCCCACAATTACTAATTGCCCATGGCCCCACAACTTGTTAATCTGGCCTTGGTGATCTGTTCTTTGCAGTACTTTTATTTCAGTGTCACCCTGCCTCAGGCTACCTAGTCTATATCACCACTATCACTACCCCCTGACAAAGCACTTTCCCCTTGGGACTGGTTGGTGAGCATCCACCATCAGTGTTCCATTTCTTTGTCTCAGTCATACCATCAGCCTCTGTCATATTCAGCCAGCTATCATGCCTTCAGTCAGTCGTTTCATCATGCCTTATTCCACCTACCCTCCCTGCTCTTCCACAGTCATCAGGCTTCACCACCAGCCCCCTGCAATCTTCATGCACCTGACATATGCCTCCCATGACATTCCAGAGCTCCCTGCTCTGAGGCCTAATGGTCCCACTTGCTCCTGTGAAGTTTTAACCATGACAGTGGGTCCCTCAACTTGGGTGGGGTCCTTCTCTTTCGGCTATTTGGGTGAGAATGCCCTGCACTCCAGGGGAAACTTTAGCCATGCCGATTGACTCAGCATTACCATTTGATGTTGCATGAAAGACTTCAGCTACTGCAAGGTGGGGCCCCCACATCCTCAGGCACTCCATTAGCTGTGCAGACCACTGCGGTAGCACCTTCAGTAGTTATTCCTTCTTAGGACCTCATAAGAGTCACCTGATTTCCACCTCCTTCCCTCTTTCTTCCCCTCAAGGGTGAAGATCATACAACTACCACAACTTTCTGCCTGCCAGGGGCTCACTCAACCTTGCCCTTCAAGGGTTCGACTTTCCTTCTACACCTCCTTCAGTTGGAGGCTTGATGAGTACCTTTCAGCATTTGCTGCTCTCCACCTTCCCACCTTGGGAGTGGGCCTCCTTCATGGGGAACCTTCTCTAGCAGTGGAGATTGGCTCATAGCAGCCTCATGACATTCCTGTTAGAGGGATAGAGTAAGAGTCCTTCCTCCAAAAAGCCTTCTCCTGAATTAGGTTTCCAAATTGCAGTGGCTCAGCTGTCACTATTTCTTTCCCTAGCCTGGAAGGAAGGCAACCAAGTCCTTTGACTCCCCCAAAGGTTTCCTCCTCCTACTGTACCACTCAGTCTTAATCATTCTAACCTACTTAAGAACCCACTGACCCTATGAAATTTGTCCTAGACAGACTGCTACTCATGGAGGAGAATGGACTGCTACTAAGGGGTGAGGGGAACCAATAAAAATGAAAATCTCCGGGGGAGAAAACTATGGAACAGAAAGTGGCTGTACCTAATGCCCTATACTGGCAATTCCAGCAGTGGAGGCACTCTTTTCAGCTATTTTTTATGTTGCTTGCACGCATGTGCAAGAAACATAGTGCCATCATCCGAGTTCTCGGAGGTGTGGCAGTCCTCTTCCAATTCAGTCAGTGTGTTTTCAGGAGCGGCTGCAGTTCTCCAATGGCTGCTGGAGTTGTCTATGACAGCAGTCGAAAATGCAGTGGAGTACAGTTGAAAGGGGGAGCTACACTTCAGTGAGCAGTGATAAGATATCGCCTGCTCATGAGCGCTCCCCCTACACACTCGCACACATATGTATACTGCGTGCTCGCCCCCTCACGCACACACTGTATAGCAGATGGGGGTGCCCAATCCCCGTTGACTGTGCTGCGTTCCCCCCAAACAGAGTTCCACATGCCACTCTGGGTGCCCACCCCAGCGTGGCTACACATCGTATAGCCGACAGGGGTGCCCAATCCCCCGTCAGCTCCACTGTCCCCCCAGAGAGTACAGGGTGCCACGCCGAGAGCCCACCCCAGCATGGCAACAGATGCTATGGCCGACGGGGGTGCCCAATCCCCCGTCGGCTCCATGCCTCCCCAAACAGCCATCCTTGTGCCATGCTGGGAGCCCACCCCAGCGTGGCAAACGCCCCTGTCATCGTCTTTTTTTTTTTAAAACCCTTGAAACACAAAAACGGTCCCTCACTGTCTCTGCCCCCACCGCACCCACCCACTGTGCACTCTGCCTCCCCACACCCCTCACCCCATACTTACCTCTGGACTCCGGTGCAATGATCTTCGGTGGACTGGAAACACGTCTGCACTCTTCAAAGCCGACCGCGAACTGAGGAAATGCTGGTAAGCTGTATAATGTAATAAATAAGGTTTTTTCAACTTTGCTGAAGATCTCAGGCATTGTTTTGGAATTTTTGCACCAAATTTTCAACATGGGATTTTTGGGACCCCTTCTCATGAATGCTCTCTCTGTCATGGCGTTAATCGGGCCCGAAGGGTGATTTCGCAGTCACTGCGCCAAATCACCTTTCAGCACCGATTAACAAAACAACACTGCCAGTGTTCATAAGGTGGGCTCTCAAAAGCCTATGTTGAAAATTTGCGGAAAATTCCTAAAATGACTGTTTTACAAGCGCATGCTATGCAGTTCATATGCACACTGTAGTTCAAGAAACTTTTAATATTTTCACTCCAGATTCTCAACATTGTCATTTTACCACACCTCCTTATTATGAGCAGTACAGCGGTCATTTTCCACATCTCGTCCAAAACGTGTTTCCGCCCATGTAGCACACAATGGCGCAGTCGGTGTGCGAAATCACTGTATGGGACAATTAAGAAAATCACAGTGACACTGTTCATGAGCAGAGGTCTTAAAATGGCTATGTTGAAAATTTGGTGAACAAAATCCTAAAAATGACTGTTTTACAAGCCTGTGCGTTGCGCAGTTCCTACGCACGCTTGTAAGTTTGCAAATTTTCAATATTTTCACTCCAGATTTTCAACATTGTCATTTTACCACACCTCCTTATGAGCAATACAGCTGTCACTTTTCACATCTCGCCCAAAACGTGTTTCCGCCCATGTAGTGCACAGTGGCGCAGTCAGTGTGCGAAATCACTGTACGGGACACATTAGGAAAATCACAGTGACACAGTTCATGAGCAGAGGTATTAAAATGGCTATGTTGAAAATTTAGTGACAAACTTCCTAAAAATTACTGTTTTACGGGCGTGCATTGCGCAGTTCCTACGCACGCTCGTAAGTTTGCAAATTTTCAATATTTGCACTCCACTGACTTCCAAATACGTACACAGCACATACAAGCAAGCAACATTCGGCACTGACAAATGCTTGTTTAATTTCTTTTCTATTTACTTTCTAAATCTTTTTTTTAAATGTTTAAACCATTTATTTAAAATATAGCCAAACAGCCACTTTTTAAGCGCAATAATACACTCCAGGGTTGACAGTATGGGCTATACCTGCACTCCCAGGGGCTATAAGGCACTCCAACCAGGAAGTGCAGTGCTCACCTGTGTGAGGAGGGGTGTCAGTCAGGGAATACATCTCCCAATGAAACATAGACAACCACGAAGTCCAGCACTCCCAAATTAAATTGTAGAAGCAAGTGCACATTGTATAGCAAAATAAATACAAGAGCCACGCTCCAAATGTAATGCTCATGCAGTTTATTATAATCCATCACCAAAATGTGAAAATGCAATAACAATGACTCCACTACTACAGAACTGACCACACTGATCATTACCCAGGTGCCCTGGTGCTTTGCTCAATTAGCCGACTGATCTCTCAGTGAGCGCATACTGTACACTCTCATTGACACCGACTGACTGTATACCATTATGTGGGTAACTCTAACTGAGACACTCACTTTTGAGTGACTCAGTTTGTGCGCCCATGATGTTAGCAAACACGGAAGGCTAGCGAGGAGAGGATACAGCGACGGTGCAGGGGAAGAACAGCAGGTTAACAGGATAGCGACCGGAAGCGGGAGGTAAAGGAAACCAGTATTTGGCATGTAGTTTGATGGGGCAGACCTGAGCTGGCCATGTGGTCTGGTGGTGAGGGCGGTTGCCTGCAGTGTGGGAGGAACTGGGTTCAGAGCTGGATAGGAATAGTACTCTTTTTGTGTTTGGTTGTTGGACTTTCTTTTTTTCTCCCCCACTGTACCCGGTCTCCTCAATATGCGGAATTGAGCCCCGAATACCAAATAGCCCCCAGCTTTCTCCATTACCCCAGTGTCTGCCCACCCAGAGTTGATATAACTAGAAAGGGGGTGTGGGGGCCTTAGCCCACACATAAAAAGTTTTGTATTTTATTGCACCTGTAAAGTATTGCGGACCCTTGCTCATTGTGGGTCCACTTTTGTGCACAGTTGCAGGTTTCATTTTCAATGATGTGTACGTGCTAATTTAAATGCTACAGTGATATTTTCACCATTACAACATGGAACCTTGACTGACAGCTCAGAGTGAGCTGTCGTTCAATGAGCGCGTACTGTATATAGTACACACTCATTGAGAGCTCAGTTGGAGGCCAACCATGGTAGAGAGAGGAGGTCTGTGCTGGTCACCAACTCAGAGTTAGAATGGGAGAGCAGGGTGGTGGGACACTACCTGCTGGGGTGGGAGGGACAGAGGTCCTATAGACACCAGGGAAAAATATGACTTGCAGGATATGGAAAGATCAGAGAAAGGAAGGGGAGGGAATTCTGCTAGACCACCAGGGAATATCTGCATTTTATATCATGCTGGCGATTGGTGAGGGGGAGGGCCACTAGACTACCATGGAATATTTGGATTTTATATCGGCCCGGCGATCGATGAGGAAGGGGACCACTAGACCACCAGGGAATATCAACATTTTATATTGGGTCACTGATCAGTGAGGGGACCACTGGACACCAGGGAATATTGATTTAGATGTGGGGAGAGGGATCAGGTAGGTAAGGGACCACTAGCCACCAGGGACATCTTTTTTTTATATCGGGCAGGTAATCGGGTGGGGGGAGGGACCACTGGACTCCAGGGAGTATTGTTCATTTTTACTGGGGCTGGCAATCGGCAGGGGGGCCACTAGCACCAGGGAAATTGTTTTTTATTACTCGTACCGGCGATTGGCAATGGGGGGGGCTGCAGTACCTCCATCAACCACTAGGGTTGTGCAGAATTAAAGCAAGGTATCGCTTTGCGGTATTTTCTCCACACAAGGGAACCCCACAAAAGGCTCTTGAGAGGAGAAAATACTTTATGAATGGGACTGCACAACTGTACAGTTCCCCTCCTCCTCATTAGTATTGCAGCCCCCTCCACACTTTGCCCTGGCACAAACTTTGTTTGCACCTGCAGACAGGGCTTTTGTGAATACTGCTTCATCACAAAACCTGGTTAGCGTCGCACAAACCGGATTTGCATTGGGGCAAAGTTTTGTGAATCTGGCCCCACATCTTTTATGTCCTGTAGTTCTTTCAGTGCCTTGGTTTCCTCCTAAGACATGTTGTTCCATATTTTAATGTCTTTTTCAAGCAACTACTGAACATTCTTGTGCACAGTTTTTTATGGGCACAGATAGCTGGATTTATAGTAGCAGGACAAAAGTCTGATTTATGGGAAAATAAAGATTTCCTCATGTTAAGAAAGTTATTACGATTTAGGTCATATAAACTGATGTTTGAGTTACCTGGTGATCTCTGCTCACCCTCCTGAAGTAATGATTGGTACAAATGATATAGGGAGACAAATCACCACAGATATCTAGAGATATTTTGAACAACTGAGGAATGGACTGAAGAAAAGAGACTGTCACATAATAGTCTCAGGAATACTGCCAGTGCCACGAGCTGGTAAAGCAAGGACTCTTTAAATAATTGGAATGAATGGATGGCTTAGAAGATGGTGCAGCAGGGAGGGCTTGTACTTCCTAGATAACTGGCATGGATTAAAAAACAGAGAACAATTATATGGGGCTCACAGGTTGCATTTGAACTAGACCGGCACAAAAGTATTGGCACTGGGGATTAGCTGTGCAATTAAGGACCATTTAAACTGATGAAGAAGGGGAATGGGAGTAGGTGGAGATGTTATAGGATGTGGAATAGATTGCCTCAGGAGGTGGTGGAAGCTGAAAATCTGAGTATCTTTAAAAACAGATTGGACACGTTCTTTTTTGAAGCTGGTGACGCTTGTTACCGCCACTGAATTGTGGGAAAAGTCAGTATGGGCTTTGCCTTCTTGACTTTCCTATTCATCCAGTATGAACTCCAGTATCTATGCGAATAAACCAGTGAGAAAAGAGGAAGATACTAAAAAGCACACGTGGTGGGTGCTCCTGCTAAACGCTAGACATTTAAGAAACAAAATACATGTACTTGAACATTTCCTACATACAGAAGATAGACTTCTGTGCACTGTAACAGAAACGTGGTGGGAGAAAAATGACTGGGAAGTTAAGGTTGCAGGTTATCAAGTTTTTCATAAGGAAAGAGAAAATAAAAAGGGAGGCAGAGTCACTATATTTGTAAAAGAAGGTATAGGTGCTAGACTAATCCAAGATGATAGCATAGGATTGGAGGGACAATTATGGGTAAACCTGATTCCATCAGTTAATGAAAAGACAGCAATAGGGCTCTGCTACAGATCTCCATCCATGATGATAGAAGAAACACAGCAATTCTTAAATATTATAATGAAACAGGATAACAATAGTAAGCTGATAATATTAGGAGACTAATTTCCTGGGAATCAACTAGTATAATAAAAAGTCTACAACACCCCTGGAAGCACATTTTTAGGATATTTTGAATGATTTACGTCTAGAAATTTATGTACAAAGTCATACAAGGAGAGGACAGGATTTTGGATTTGATACTGGGCAACATGAAAGAAGAAGTAGGGGAATGCTTTGTCAGAGAACCACTGCTGAAAAGTGACCACAATATGGTCTCCCATGTCTTTCTACCTGTTTGCTCTGAACCAATTGCATTACCCCTTATATTGTTAACTTTCTACCTCTGTTCTATGATTTTGTACTTTGATGTGTTTCTTTTCCTGTATTACATTTGTTTTGTTTTTTTGTCAATGTCCATCAGAACCTCCTTGTGAATGAGCTTGCTCAATGGAGTATTCCTGCAATAAACTTGAAACTTGGTCCAGTTCAATGCTACCTTATCAAGAAGTAGGCAGGGAACAGTAACAACTATATAATGTGTTTTAATAAAGTGAACTATAATGATATTAAAAAAATACTTACAAGTATGGGATTGGGAAGGAGATTTTGAGGGCAGTTTATTACAAGGAAAATGGGATAACTTTAAGAATGACATGATTACCTGTATGAAAATCTATATACCAACTAGAAAGAAGTATAATAACAAAGAACAAATTCCTGTTTGGCTCTCCCAAAAATTAAAAGATCCATTAAACTAAGTAAAGGGCATATAACATAGCCAAAATAAAAGGAATCCAGGAAGCATGGGATAATTACAAAGACAAGGTGAGAGAGTGCAAGAAGCTAATAAAAGAGATATTCTGAGTTTAAATTAGCTACCAGAACTGCTGATAATAAAAAAGCATTCTATAACTATATTGGAGGATAAGAAAGAATAAGGTGTAACCCCCTTGTTCCCAGGGATTACTAGAATCCCACGTAGAATCAGTGGCAGGCAGGGAGCGGCAGCTAGTGAAATGCCAGTTAAATGGATTTCACAGTATCACACTCTGTTTTTCAGTTTTAGCTGAGTTGGAGTGATGATGTCACTTTAGAACTGTCGCAGCAGCATAAGCCACATTGGAATGCTAGCTGGGGGAGTGAGATAGAATGTTGAGTTAGAGTTCAGTAGTCTGTAGAGTGGAGTTCCAGGAGGAAGCTGCAGTCTAGGCAGCTCCTCAATTTTTAGCTCTGACAGAGAGCTACCACTGTGGTTTGGGTAGTTTGTTCTCACCCTAGAAGAAGAACATAGAAGACAGAGAGTGAAGTGGTGGAAACCATTCCAAGTGGGTTTTCCAGTGCCCCATCCCCATAAGGATGGGGGGATTCCAGGATTCAGGGGTAATCCCCTGGTCCATGCCTGGAGTGTGTTGAAGCTGCCTGAGATTCAACTGCTCTGTGAGTACATGAGTCTTTTGTGTGGAAAAGCCCTAGGGCAGCTGCACTCCTGTGGTGAGTTTTTCTCTGACAAAGGGACTCTGTCACCTAGACTGTTTTCTGTTTAAAAGTGTCTGCCTACTACAAGGTCCAGAGGGAGACTTGCCAAGTACAGAACTTTTAGTTTGTGTCTGATTTAAAAGTGTCTGCTAAAGTTGGGGTCTAGTGAAGAGATATTGCCAATTACAGAACTTTTAACTTCATGATGCCTCAGAGCTATGAGATGTAGTATGTTAAATGTGAAAGACAGTCCAAGATAGCATCTACAAGTTTTCTGTGATGATGTTATTAACCAGATAAATGGCCGAGTATAAATTTTGAAGCAAAAGGTGGGAGACCCTCCCCCAATTTGGAGCAACCGGTTTACCTCTCCGGGTTCAGTTTGGGCACCTTTGTTTTCTCTCAGTGCATTTGGCCAGTGCCTGAAGAAAATAGTTTACCCAGATGGGGGTTGGATGTTCTGTGAGCCTGTATGTGCTCTTTGGTGGTTGAGGGTGCCACCAGTAATTCCTCATGAAATATGGGAATGTCTCCCAGTACTGGCCGAGGGTGCCTATTCAAGGGAAGTGTACCTGTTCTAGCCATGTGTGCCAATTTCCATTTCAGAAACAGAGAGTGTTCACTGTTTCCATTTCAGAACCTGAGGGTTCACTGTGTGCATGCTCTGTACCTCAATAATCTGCATTACCAATAGGAGTAGCCCTGTGGGGGTCCATCTTTGCTTTGTGATTATTCTCTGTGTATGTGAATAAAAGACACACTCTAGAATCCCAGCCTGGTTTGGACAGTACTGTTATTGCTTCCACTGTGTCTAGATTTACTTGGGTGACCCTGACCAATAGTACAAACCTAGCATAATTGTGAGCAAACGTTTTCTCCCAGGGACCCAGGTTGATGGCCATGGTAAATGGTCCCCCCAGGAGTGAGCCAGGTAGTTGCCACACTTGGTTTGCCTGTCTGAGGATGGCAGACTCTGAAGTAGATGTATTGGTAAACAGAACTGTAGTGACAACACCAAACCCTCTTGTGGCGCCATGTGTGAGAGGAACAGCCCTGCTAATTGAACAAGGGGGGGCCGGTGGGGATGGGTTACAAAATGGAGGCACCACTGAGGATGTGTTTGGAATTTGGGAGAGAACAAGAGATGTTTGCTCAGGTTGTGACTAGCAGTTTTGTCTGTCTGGCAGTTCGTAGCCCAAAATCGGAAGCTTTGCACATAAGGGATTCAACCAGAGTATTGCCGTCCGTATGTGTTGCTGTGTGCCTGCTGTTCATGTGCTGCTGTGATTGTGCCCACATTTACCAAGGAGCTATAAAGCCAGATTGTTTGTGCCCCTTGTCCTGCATCAAATAGAACATTTGCCAGCTTTAATTTTCAAGTTGTGACAGGAAAAAGTATTATGAACTGTGGGAAACAAAGAGACATTCGTGCCCTGAAAATTTCAAATGCTTGCTGTGTGAACTGGGGGAGTCACTAGAGAAATTGCAATGAAAAATGGTTTAAAATAGTGCTCCCGCCATGGAGTTACAGCTGAAAAGAAAAAAAGTTGTTTTGCAGTTTAAAATTTGCCTGCTCGACGATCGCGGTGAAGGAGAAGAGCACGAGAAGAGAGAGAGGCTCATTTGCATGGCATCGAGTGATTGGTGAGACTGCAATCAGTCCTGCCCACAAGTCAGCTTCAGAGTGCTGCCCAGTGTTTGAGAGGGAGAGAGCAAGTGGTGTGCGCGAGCTGGCTAGCCAGGATGATCGACGCGGTGACTGCAAACATTCTAAGAGTTAAAACAACAGACTTTTCTGTACTAAATCGGCTCAACCCGTATTTCGATCGACTGGGGAGAAAGCGTGGTGTTCGTAGGGACAATCGGCAGGGTCGTCAGCCCGTTTCAACCCAGGGGCTTTCCAGGACTGGCTGTAGGCTGAGAATTTCCATTGAAAAGCCAGCTACTGATTCAGTGAGTACTATTCAGCAAAACTGAGCTCAAACTGTGTTTGGTTTTTCAAAAGCCAGCTGGATCTGTGTGTAAACAGTGTGATTGTTTTTTGCAGAGAAGGACTGTGTAAAGTAATCAAACCCAATCAAGAATTCTGAGCATTAGACTGTGAGCATGTATTATGGATTCACCAACAGTGTAATTTTCTGAGCAAACAGAGAGACTGTGAGTTGTATGAGAGGCTGCAACAAACAGGCAATCCTGTTCAAGAAATACTGTGGCTTTAGTGACTTTAAGCAAGTAAAAATGATTGAAAGCTAATGCTAAAGTCCTAGAAAATCATATATATGTGCTGAGGAAGCAAAACAGTGCAGTCTGTGCAGTTTGAGTAAAATTTATCAGTATGCAGTAAATCAGATGCGCAGTGGCTTGAGTCAGATGTAGACTGTAAATACGCCAGGAGTGCCACTACCGCCATTACAGAGTGGGGCAGAATTGTAAACACTGCAGCATGGGAGCCATTTAATGAGACTGTTTCAAGTAGAGTGAACTCAGTGATAACACTGAACTTTTGTGTGTTTTTCTGCAGTCATGATTTCGGGACCATCCTGCTACCCGGATCATGCCGGGCTATGATAGTTGAAGAGGTTACCAAGCTGAAAGAAATAGAGAAATGTTTCTATGGTGGACATTTGCCTTCTCATGTTGCGATTCCAGGATACCTTGTGAGAGTATGCATAATATGCCTCAAGGCTGGAAGGGACGTTTTCATGATTCCTCACTGTTCAGGGTACTTAGAGAAGCAAGGCCTAACTAGTGCACCTAAGATTCATTTGGCTCCCACATGGACAAAGCTTCAAGATCCTGTAAGTAGCAGCACATAGCACTAGGTTGAATCTGTTGAGGGAGTCCCAGCAGTGTGTGGCACAAAGGAAGAGGGTGTAGATGCACTGGCAGAGCAGAGTCCTCATGATGTCTTCACACCTGTGTCACAGATAGACAGGGCGGAGGGAGAATCAGTGGATCTATGGAGAGAGAGGGTCCTAATCATAGCCTCATTGGAGAAGATGAGGTTCGAGAAACCCTAGATTGGGAGGTGTCTATCTCCATGCCCAGTGAAGAGTGGACTGTCTCAGGAGTGAGGACGACTGCTCACTCCTGGGCCCAGGTCCTAAGTGAGGAAGAGGGAGAGGAGGGAGCTATGTACCTTTACATTGAAGGTTCTAGTCCCCAGCCTCAGGCTCTTGCCTCGGTGGAACCAGAAGAAGAAGTTGGTGACTCCACAGCCCTGCCCCCAGAAGGAGGGGTCAGAGACAAGTTATATGTAGCTTTGAGTATGCAACACTGGCAGAACTAGGACTGACTGCCCCCAAGCCAGGTCAGGGGTTGCAGACTGATGAAGAGATGTGGTCTATATTAACTTTTCAAAAGCATTTTTGACTCAGTGTAGCACATTGAGTTAATGAATACATTAGCTAAAATTGGTATAAATACCAATCTGTTAAGTTGTGTATGCTCCTGGCTCCAAAACAGGAAACAAAGGGTAAACATGAGGGGACACCATTCAAGTTGGGTGAATGTGACCAGTGGGGTCCTGAAGGGATCAGTTTTGGGGCTCCTATTGTTCAATATATTTGTAACATTTCTGAATTGTAATAGTAATGCATGGGTAAGTAAATTTGTGGATGACGTGAAGATGGGTGCACTTGTCAACACCAGGGAAGATGCTGAACATTTTCAAACAGAGATAGCTAGAATAGTCACATGGGTAGCTATTAAGAAACTCTCTTTCAATGCTGACAAGTGCAGGGTGATGCGCTTTGGGGCAAGAAACATCAAGGCTCAGTACTAACTAAATGGAGTGGAGTTGAAGGCTACTGAGGAGCAGAAGAACTTGTGGGTATATATATCAATAACAAACTGAAATTTGATAGGCAGTGCAAGGAAGTGATAAACATTTGGAACAGATTGTTGGGGTGCATTCGAAGAAACTTTAGAAGTCAAGACTGGGAGGTGGTGTTACCATTGTATAGAGCTCTGGTTAGGCGACATGTTGAGTATTGTTTGCAGCTTTGGACCCCCTGTCATAAATTATATGGTAGGTGATGGAGGGACTGCAGAGAAGGGCAACTAAGATGGTCCAAAGTGTTACGTGTATAAGTTATGAGGTAAGGCTGCGAGAGTTGGATATGTACAGTACTCTTTGCAGTACAGAAGGGTAAGAGGAGACCTCTGCCTTGTCTATAGAGCCGTTACAAATAGGGACCTGTGGGAGTGGCTGGGGTTAGCTAGGAAGGAGAGTAGTAAAGATAACAGGGGCCATGATTTGAAGCTCAAGAGAGAAAACAACAAGGGGAATGCCAGAGGTTACTGGTTTAATCAAAGGGTGGTGGTAGAATAGAATGGCTTGCAAGATGAAGTGGCTTGGAGTCCTAACATGGACCAGTTTAAGACAGCGCTGGACACGGTCATGATGACTATGGGAAGGGTGGGATTCACTATCTAGAGAGACAAGTCATTATGGCTAACAGTCGCTGACTTAAGATCCTATGAATGATTCAAGTATTGATAGGCTTTTCCAATCAAGTGAGCTCCAACTGTCACCCACATTCAGAAATTCCAAATCCTCAGAAAAGGCAATTAAAGAGGACAGGAAATTATTTCTAACTGGCTGCTGTTTATAAAGTACTTATTCTCAGAAATTATATGCATTCCCCCGAATTACCCATATTTAACTGTACATGAATAAAAAGTGATAAGAAAAAATGTACTTTACATTGTTTTGTTGTTTTGGGCAGCATTCTTTTACAGTTCTCTCCATGGAACTAGTAATTTGGAGTTTTTACTATGTCACAGTTTGTGTGCAGAATGTTAAACATGAGCTATTGTCCTATCAGAACCGTGCTCAGAGTTCTGTGCACAAACTGTGACATAGTTAAAACTCCAGATCACAGGTTCCATGAAGAGAACTGTAACAGAATGCTGCCCATAAAAACAAAACAATGTAAAATACAGTTTTTCATACCACATTTTATTCAGGTACAGTTAAATATGGATAATTTAGGGTAAGGCATATCAGTTCTGAGAATAAGAACTTTACAAACCGCTGCCAGTAAGAAATGATTTCCTGTCCTCTTTAAAGAACAGTCAAAGATCTCTGTTTGAGCTTCTGTTGGTGTGTTATTCTGAGTGTTCAAACATAAAGTATCCATTATGCTCAGTTGTGTTGGATTCCTTGCAAAATAATCTTTTAGTTAAATTTTCCTACTGAGGGCGCTAATGAGCAGCTAAAGAATAAAGACGCACACCTCTAGAGCTCCGCACCACAGAAATTAAAATATACAATTTTTACATCTGCAAATATCTCAGTACTCCATAGAATAACCTGATAATGAGTGCTAAGATGGACGAGCACCTGGCACAAGGGAAATCATCAAGGCAAGGGGCTAAGAGTCAATGAAAACACCAACCAGAAAATCCGACATCTGGAGTGGGCCCAATCTCCTCGTCAGCGACTGAACTGGCAGTAATCAGCAGGGCCGTACCGGAACAAGTAGTGGAAGACCTGCAGCCACACTGGGATAAGGTGGACAAATCACTTGAGACGCTCACTACCAAATTAAAATAATACTCTGGGAGGCTGTCTGAGGCTGAACAGCGAATATCAGATTTAGAAGACACTTCTCGATTAATACCAGAAAAAAAACACTAAAATGGAGCGGGAGCTGGAGGAGCTACAGGAGGCACTGGACTACCAGGAAAACTATAGCCACAGAAACAATCTGAGGATTAGAGGATTGCCAGAGGGTGTGGAGAAAGGCAATTGAATGGACTTTTGTACAACTGTCCTCCCTAACCTGCTAAAAATGTCAACTAAGCTGAGAGGCCTTGAGGTGGAGTGGGCCCACAGAGTGCTGGCCCCGAGGCCACCTGGGAGATCAGCCACCATGACAAGTCATTTTTTGACTCCACCACTACCCAGACAGACAAGCTATTCTGGCAGCTAACCGGAGTCTCAAAGAATTGAAGTTTGAGTGGCATAGACTCACTATCCACCAAAATGTCTCCACGCGTATCCAAAAGAAAAGGCAACCGTTCAACCCACACATGAATCAACTAAGAGAATGGGAAATTTAATTTTTTTTGATGTACCTGGCAGTAGTAAAGTTGAAATGGGAAGGAGCGACCTTCTCCTTCTGGGAACTGGAGAAGCTGCATAATTTTATCGAGGATTGGGACAAGAAAAATAAAAGAGGATGAGCTGCTGTTGACTTTATTTCACTTTAAATACTGTTCTTCTTGGGATCTACCCTCACTTTTTAGGGGGACTGACTGATCCGACTCCCGAGAAACAGATTCCCCCATATCAACAGGAAAAGAGGAAGAGTGATTGGACATCCCTGGCTAAAAACTGAACACACCGAAAGCAAAGCAAGGAACTTGTAAGGCCCATGTTTGAGAATACAATGCACCAAACGTACAGTACAGTAAGTCACCAAGAGTGCACTCTCACGCAGACCTATAGAGATGGCTCAGGAGCTGCAACACTTTCATGCTCATTAACAAGCTTTGCTGCAGGGGATTTAGGTGGACTTTTCCCTATTTTTACACTCTCATAATGCTATACGGGAGGTATGAAGTGAAAGGGGGCCAGACAAATGAAGGGAGTTAACTGTCGGGTCATGTCTACTCCCGAGGGGGGGGGATGGGGGGACTGGAGAGCCAAGTCAGCCTCTTTTAGAGAAAAGCATTTGTTTTTTGGTTTTTTTATAAATTGCTCTGCCCTGAAGAGCCACGAACTGGTGGGTTACCGAAGATTGAGAAGCATTTACAACATTGGCAAAAGAGGATTGGTAAAGATGGTGCAGAGGGAGGGGGACGTTGGGGAATTTTTTGACATAAGATCAAGAAAATATTCATTCTAATTTGAATGCTATGGATTTACATGCCATTTCACATGTTAGTATGTCATGGTTGGGCTTGATGTTTGCCCAGGAAAGTTATTGTTCAAGGTTGATATAGTTGTTCGTATATACTTCTGTCTTTTATTTTCTCTGGCTACGCTCTGAACTGTATGTTTTAAGATGTAAGAGGAATTGTACTAAACATTCCCTACTTCAGTTTAAAAGGCGATATAGGAGGAATGCTGAAGGGGATCATGGCTAGACCCCAACCTTGCAATATTATTTCATGGACTGTCAGGGGCTTCACCTTACCTGCAAAATGAACAAAGATATTAATAGCACTTAAACGGAAGAATGCGATGGTGTCCATGTTACAAGAAACGCATTTAACTCGTAAGGAACATGATAAACTTTTGGGGGGGGCTGGGTCCTGCCATGCTTCCTCCTATAGTTCTCATTAGAGGGGAGTGGTGATCCTCCTGCACAAAAACTTTCCATTTCAGCATATTTGCACAGTAAGAGATCCCTTAGAAGGATGCTATGTTTTTGTAGTGGGGATGATACAGAGGAGAGAGATTACGTTGGGTAACATTTACGCACCAGCGGTGGCGGACCCAGACTTTTTTCAGAATATGTTAGACCTGATGATTCGGGGACAGTTCCCTGGCTTGATCCTTACAGGGGATTTCAATTGTGTTATAGACCCCAAAATGGATTACTCAGGCACCTGGTTCAGAGGGACAACCTTTGTAAAACAATGGCAGCAGGGCCTGGCGGATCTCGATTTAGTGGATGCATGGAGGGTGGCAAACCAGGGTACTCGGGAATACACATTTTATTCCAATCCCCATGGCACCTGGTTGAGATTGGACTTTGTTTTTGTGACCCTTGATCTCTACAATAGGGTGGAAGGGGTTACCCATAGTCCAATCTTTTTATCAGATCATGCTATGGTCCAGGTAAATATGGATTTGATGCCTGGGAGAGAGGGAAGGGGCTCATGGAGATTCCCAACTTACCTTCTAGCCAAACAGGAGTTCAGACAATTCCTTAGGACACAATGGAAAGAGTCTGAGGTTACAAATAAGGGAACAGTTGAATCTGTGGATACATACTGAGAGGCTGGCAAAGCTTATATGAGGGGGGTTATAATAGGATACATGATGAGATATAAGAGAGAACAAAAGAAGAAACAACAAGAACTAGAGGATAAAGTTAGGGAACTAGAAATGTTGGTGGCATAGACAGGAGACTCCCTCCATAAGAAATAACTGCATATAGTGAGGGAGGCCCTGAACTTAAATGTGACAGAGGAAGCCAGGTGGAAACTATTCTTTGCTCAACAGAGAATATATGAGTGGGGGAACAAACCCGGCCCCTTGTTGGTAAAACTAATGAAGGGAGGCAAACCCGCCAAATGAATAGTAGCTATCAGGAATCAAACAGGGACCTTGGAACATGCGGAGGGACAGATAAAAGCATGTTTTAAACAATTTTATGAGGCATTATGTAAGGCAGAATGCAAGGGCAGGAAAAAAGCAATGGCCAGGTTTCTGGAAGGTCTACCAATACGCCAATGAGTGAATGCCAAAGGAATATGCTGGGGAGTACAGTCATGGTTGAGGAAGTGACACGGGCAATTGGGACACTCAAAGGAGGTAAAGCAGTGGGACCAGATGGTTTGGGGAGTGAATATTATAAAGAACTTAGGAGGGAAACAGCTGCTCCTCTTAGAGATGTTTTAGAGGAGGCAAAGGGGGGGAGGGCTGCCTAGAACCTGTTGTGAAGCCAATATATGTGTTATAATAATAATAATAATATTCTTTATTTATAATGTGCTTTTCAAGAAATGAAAGCGCAGAACAAGTTATAGAATCACAACATGATAAAACATTACTATGAAAATTACAATAAAAATTATTAATACATTACATCAAGCATCATAAGACAATAATAAAATCAAACCCAAATCAGTCAGT
Organism: Neoceratodus forsteri; assembly: GCA_016271365.2. Taxonomy (NCBI): domain Eukaryota; kingdom Metazoa; phylum Chordata; order Ceratodontiformes; family Ceratodontidae; genus Neoceratodus; species Neoceratodus forsteri. The sequence goes on along the minus strand of CM057459.1, from coordinate 919,799,358 downwards.
CACTTCCCCATAAGCCTTAATCCATAGAAAGGATTTTAAGGCTTGTTTAAAACACCCCACTGTCGCACACTCTCTAATCCGACATGGTAGAGAATTCCAGAGGGTCGGAGCCACAAACGCAAAGGCCCAGGCACCCGATGATTTCAAAATGACCCTCGAAATCTCCAGCAACCCCTTACCGGCTGAGTGGAGCAGTCACTCCGGGAGATAGGGAACCAGGAGCTCTTTCAGCTGGTCAGGGCCCAAACCATGCAGGGTTTTGTAGGTCACCAGACCAACTTTAAAGGTGATCCGCCACTGAACCAGCAGCCAGTGCAGTGTCCGCAGCACCGGGGTAACATGGGAAAAATGAGAAGTCCCAGTTAACAACCGGGCTGCAGAATTCTGCACCAGCTGCAAGCGGCGGATATCAACCCCAGGAAGCCCAAAGTAAAGGGAGTTGCAGTAGTCCAGACACGAGGTCACAAAGGCGTGGATCAGTGTGGAAGGTCCCCGGAAGGAACAAGGTGCTTGATCCTAGCGATGTTCCTAAGATGGTAAAAGGAAACTTTAACAACGGCCAACACTTGATCACGTAGTGTCAGCTGATTGTCAAGAATCACCCCTAGGTTCTGCACCCGTTCAGAGGTGGGGAGCTCCACACCCCCCAGGAATAAACCTGAGGGATGGTTTATCCCTCACCCCCCTATCCAGTGACCGGGATCCACAACCATCACCTCCGTCTTCCCGGGGTTTAACTTCAACCAGCTGGACCTCATCCAACCTTGGATTTCACCAAGGCAGCTATTAAACACCGAGAGTGCTCTACTCTGGTCAGGTGCAAAAGACAGGTAGAGCTGAGTATCATCGGCATAACAATGAAACTCCAGCCCATACCGTCTTACAATGTCTCTGAGGGGAAGCATGTACACCGCAAACAACATGGGAGACAGCACAGAGCCCTGAGGCACCTCACATGACAGAGAGACAGGATCGGAAGAAAACACTCCCGATACTACCCTCTGAGTTCTACCAGTGAGGAAAGATGTAAACCATCTGAGGACCAAACCTGAAAGCCCACAGATGATTCTCAGGTGCTCAAGCAGAACCCCATGGTCTACAGTGTCAAATGCTGATGACAGGTCCAAAAGGACCAAAATGGACCGTGTTTTCTGGTCCCTCGCCATCAGGAGATCATTGAGCACCCGAACCAGTGCAGTCTAGGTGCTGTACCTCTTTCAAAAACCCAACTGAAGGGGATCGTAGATGCTATGGATGGTCAAGTGGTTGTTAAACTGGGTAGCCACTACTTTCTCAATTACCTTCCCAAGAAAGGGAAGGTTTGAGATAGGCCGGTAGTTACCGAGGAAGTCAGGGTCCAAAAAAGCCTTCTTCAACACTGGTGTCACCACTGCTTCCTTCAGGGAGCAAGGATATTCACCAGAGTCTAGGAGCACCAGACTATCCTCGTCAGAACCGGGAAGATAATCTCCCCACAGCCCATAACCAAGGCTGTGAGGCCCAGATCTAAACTACAGGACGTAGTGCGCATACCACGGACAATCCTCATAACATCCTCGACTTCCGGTCTCTTGAAGAAACTCCAGGGAATAAGAGGACATGTGACCAGGGCCAGCTCCACGGCCACTCCCATAGAGAGTGACGTGCAGGTCTCCGCCCTGATGTCTTCCACCTTATCTGCAAAGAACCGAGCAAGCTCCTTGCACTGAGATTGCGAAAAAGCTCTACGAACCTGCAGATAGGCTGGGTTGCACAGTCTGTCTACGGTTCGAAAGAGCTGAGCTGGTCGGTTCTGAGCAGCAGCAATTTCCCCAGACAGGAATACTGCCTTCTTACGGGCGATTGCTGACTGGTAGAGTTGATAATGCTCTAGCAGTCTAAGGTGGTCAGCATCTAAGCCGGATTTCTGCCAACACCTCTCTAACCTGCATCCAAGTCAGCGCATCTCCCTCAAGTCCCCATTGAACCATGGGGACCGGGGACGAAGGGAGAGAGGATGCACACAGATGGGAGCAATAGAATCCAGGACATTGGTGATGGCCTTATTATAGGCCAGAACCAAGGCCTCAGGATCCATGCTCATCATCAAAAATTCTGATAGGTCAAGCACCGCCGATAGACCATCGGGAGCCACATCCCATAAAGGGCAGTACTTGACCATCTCCACAGGGGTAGGTCTATGCAAGGGGGTGCTGAAATTGAATCTCACAGTGTGATGATCAGACCATCTGACAGGTTCCACCCCCACGCCGGAGGCTTCCACCCCAGGAGGAAAACCAGATCAAGGGAATGGCCGCATTTATGAGTGGCAGAGGTAACAACCTGTGAGGCGCAATGAATTCATCAATTGGAGGAGTGCTGTCCAAAATGCGAGAGTTCATCGTCGATCCAGGATTGAAGGTCGCCAGCACCATCAACCTGGAAGACTCAATACCAGGTCAACGACGAAGTCCGCCACTTCCTTAAGGAATGGCTTCTCATCCCCGGGTAGACGGTAGATGAGAGCCACCCTACAGCCCTCACCTGCCACTACAACACATTCGAAAGATCTGGTCTTCTCTACTGGAACACTAGTGAGACCCAATTCTGTCTTAAAGCAGACCACAACTCCCCCACCCCTGCGATCCAATCTCGGGCGGTGTATCACCGAATACCCGGCTGGAACAGCTGCCTCAAGAATGGGGCCAGCATTACCATCCAGCCAGGTTTCGGTGATGCAAGCCAGATCTGCCATTCCCACCAAGTCCGCCACAACGGCAGTCTTGTTTACAACGGATATGGCATTGCACAAAACTGCCCAAGTTGGACAGAGTTCCGAGGATCCCCCAGCCACCTGCCGCCGTTATCAGTGGCGGTGCTAAGGGTATGGTGATCAGACAAGGAGACCCACATTCTGACCTCCATTTTGCCCCAGGGCATCTTCTGGACCTAACAATCCTGATTTGAGCGCTCCCCTCATCCATCCTCCACTGTTCAAGACCCCTGCCCCGACCCCTCCTCCTTCATACAATTCCCAAAGCCCTACAACATTGATAAATGGAAAACAATAAAGGAGGGTGAGAAAAAGGGTGGAGGGCCAGAAGAGCAGAGGATGAGTAGTGCACGATGGGGGGGAGAGATAATAACACATATCTACGTCCTTCAACGAGAACTAATAAAGTCCTATTCTCACAAATCAATACAAGAAACAAACCCCCTAAAATTAAAACATTTGCTAAATAACATAAGCAAAAACAAAATTAATCCCAATTACCCCCTATTTCTCAGAGTCGAAACCTACTTTCCGGAACCCAAAAAATAAACAAAAATAACTAACAATAAAATAAACTAAAAAATAATAATAAATAAATACAAATGGGAGACCCTCCTCTCACAAGGATATCCCGTCATAAACTCAAAAACCAAAAAACAAAAGAAAAACACATACAGAACCATAAAAAACCCAAAATAAAATAATAAATTTATAAATTTGCCAAGAAAACATGTACTCCCACTACATGCTTAATTAGCACCAGGCACTCTCACTACCTGAAAATAAAATAACATATAATACTTCAAAAATAATGAAATAAAAGATTGTGAGTAGGCAGGGACTCACACTCCCCATGAACGCACAATAGCCGAGCACTCTCACTGCATGGACAAAGCATTTAGATCCAGAGAAAAGGTTTCAGTTCGGAAAAAACATCCAGAAAATGATAAGATAGTCCAATCACCAAGGATTGATCTACAGTCATCTCAATAGGTAAAATAAGTCTTCAAAACAAGCAAGTATTCGGGACAAAATAAACCCCATAGAACACGCTGGTCGGGGGGGCCCCACAGACCCTACCCCTAGGGTCAGGGCTCCAGAGACAGGGTGGTATCACTACCACCCCAGCACATAAGCCTCAAGGGCAGACAGAAGCCCAACCCTCTGGCTGGTTGGACTACTGCCCTCTCACCCTCTGGTAGCAAGGACCGAGGATCCCACCCACCACAGCCATCTTAGGGCAAGGCCCGGCTTCAAATCTTTCCTTCCACGATAACAGGTAGAACTTGCACTCAATGAAAATGTCAAAATTCCCCAAGTAACCAAATGCCAACCAAAGGGGAACAACGTCCAAGTAGCAGGATCCCAAAACTCCAAAATAGGCTAGGCAGATTTCCTTTCACACTAAGGAAATAACTAAATGATCACCCGTGAGATGCTGAAAAAATTCCAATCGAATCCGCAATCCAATAAAATCCAGTAGAGTCCCGGTCCGGAAAATTAACAGTCACATATAAATGAATTAGAAAGACCGTAAGCTTCAGAGCGACCACACATATTCGTAGTTTGAGTAAAACAATCCAATCCTGTAGTTCCTTGCACACAAAAACAAATGGAACCAAAAATATTCCGTTTGAGCTTCAAATTAACATCGATACCGCCATTGAAACACAGCCAGGTCGTACTCACAAAAGCATCCTTATTCCACTTGGCTCAGCTCCGAGTTGGCGTTCAAGCTGCCTTAAAACATAGCCAGTCAGTTTCACAAGGAAGCATAACTCCGCGGACAAACTAGAAGGAGACTAACGGTCCAATCCGAAAGTCAAAATCCCGTAACCGGATACTCAAAATAGCGATAGGACAATACAATAACGCAATAATACAAAGCATAAACTAAAAATGAACTAAAACTGGTAAAACAAAGCAAATAAACGAGAATAGGACTTCAACATAAGACTAAGAGGAAGCATGATTCAGTGCAGACCCACACCGGTCGCCATCTTGGTACCAAAACCAAACAAGGATGACACAGAGTGTACCTCATACAGACTCATTTTCTTGTTACATTATGATTGTAAAATTATGACTAAGGTATTGGCACTAAGATTAGAAAAAGTACTACCCTCTGTTACACACACAGACCAAACAGGATTTATACAAGGTAGAATGTCCTACCATAATATCAGGAGACTGTTGAATATCATTCACTGGGGATCAAGATCTAAAGAACAAACCTGTGTCATGTCAATGGATGCCAAAAAGGCCTTTGACAGGATTGAATGGGACTATCTGATGAATATATTAGCCAAATTTGAGGTGGGGGAGAAATTTATTCAATTAGTTGGGGCTTTTTATAAGACTCCTACTGCTAGAATTCTTGTTAATGGGTCAGTGTCTGGGGCTTTCACTCTAGAATGAGGCATGAGACAGGGCTACCTTCTGTCCCCCCTACTCTTTGCGATTGCTATAGAACCATTGGCCATTAAAATCAGGGAAGACCCCAGGATTAGCAGAATACCCGGAGGGTCAGGAAGAGAGAATGTTATCACCTTATATGCAGATGATATCCTCCTCTTGGTCACATATCCAGAGCAATCGATTCCCCCATACTAGAAACTATAGAGACCTTTGCCATATTTTCGGGATATAAGCTTAACATTAATAAATCAGAATTAATGTACTTAAGAATGGAAAACAGGGGAGGGGAGAAATCATGGGGCCTGAGAATAGTGAATGATGCATTCACTTACTTGGGAATAAGGGTGGGGAAGGATTTGAGAGACTTATACAAACTGAACTACATACCCATCATAGAAACAATTCTTAAAGACTTACAGAGATGCAGAGCCCTTCCTATTTCATTGATAGGTAGAATTAACCTCCTAAAAATGAATGTATTATCAATAATTTTATATGTAACGCAAATGCTACCCCGGAGCCTTAGTAAGAAAGATATAAAACTATTAGAAAGGGGCTTTAATAACTTTATTTGGCAAGGTAGAATGCCAAGGATTAGTCTAGCAAGACTGAAAGCTAACGGTAAAAGAGGAGGTCTAAATTTACCAGACATTAAGGGCTACTACTTGGCTACACAACTTAGATTACTTCATAATTGGATCAACAGGGGGAATGCAGCAAACTGGCTAGATTTAGAAGAAAAGGACTGTCCAGGGAGAATTTCGGTGTACCTAGGAGAAAATGGGTTGAGAGCATATGAGGCCCTAGAGAGCCCTAACCCACTAGTAGTGGCTAGTCTAGAAGCATGGAAAGAGATAAAAAAATGCCAGAACGTGACCCACACCAACACTGTCCTAGTACCAGTTGCTGATAACCTAGACTTCTTACTCGGTTTAGAAGATGAGGGGTTTAAGGAGTGGCAGAGGAAAGGGATTAGATGCATAGGTGATTTATTGAGGGTGAGAGCTCTGCACTTTCCAAAAAATCCAGACTGCACTAGATGTCCAATATCCCATACATTTAGGTATATTCAAGTGAGGAACTACTGGAAAAAATTAAACAGACCACTTGAACAAGAACCCTCCATGTGGGAAGTGGAGAGACTCATACTGGGGACAAGGGAAAATGAAAGGGGACTCATTGGGCGGGTGGCTAAATTTGATAGATCATACTTTCAAGGGGAAACACAAAAAGTTAAACACAAATGGAAGCAGGATCTTCAACTAGAGATTTCGACAGAGAACTGTGAGATGCTTCTTGGCACTCATATGGGATTACTTCTATGTGATAAGTTTAAGGAACTGCAATACAAATTCTTACACAGACTCTATTCCCCCGAGTGTGGTGCACAGCTTCTTTGGCCCAGAGGTTTCTCCCCTTTGCGGGAAGTGTGGTATAGCCCAGGGCATGGTTATCCCTTACTACTGAGAATGCCCAGGTATTCAACAGTATTGGAAGGACATCTGGAGGGAGATTACACAAATGGGGGGGAGGGGGGACACTGACATTTTCCCTGTGCTACTTACTACTGGGAGTTACTGATCAAGAGGGGGAACAATGGAGTTTATATCCCAGATGGATCAGAATCCTCTTGGTCATTGCCAGGCAAGATATACAAAACTTGTGGATTACAAAACACACCCCAACAATGGTGCAATGGAAGAATCTAGCTATTAAGACCCTGTCGACAGACAGGTTGACATATGCCCTCAGAGGGAGGGAGGAGACTTTCCTTGATACGTGGGGGGGATTTCTGAGTACCCTTACTCTGGGGAAGTTGTCTGTGCTACAAGTGGGAAGATTAATCTAAAGAAATCACACAAGAGACAGTTTCAAGAAAATAAATGAATTTCTTTATTTTTACTCCTCCTCTCACTTACTGTATATATGTAGTTTCTACATGACTCCCAGGAACACAGAGCACAGCCTAATTTTATTTCACTTATATCAATGTCATTTAAAGTAATACATATTGTTAACAAGGAATCTACAGTATCATCAAATGACTCTTTTTCTGTTCTATTTGAAGTTGATATATCACTGTGGTAAGAATACTAGGATGTTCAGCTGGTACTCGCTTAGTTATTCCTTTCCTCTTCTCATATAGATATGGGTGACCAAGAGATAAAAGGAAAAAAAAGGTTACAAACATGATAAGCTGATTGATGATTATAAGGGATGGAGAAGAAGCAAGGAGGAAAAATTCTGCTGTTAACCTGCTTTGTATACCTTTTTAACATGATATGATTTGAAAATGTCAATGGACATGTATCTAAACTTTGTAGCAGACATGCTTGTCAGTGTCACCTATGTGTAATCTTAATAGAAAATATTATACAAAAAAAAATCCTACTTTATCTACTGTGGGTTCAACATTTCTCAAGTGGACCACTCCCAACCATGGTTTGGAATCTTTTTTTACTTTACTTTATATTTAATGTTGTACTTACAGGCTGTTAATTCTTTAATACAAAATGACATTCCACGGTACAATATGAGAGTTATCAGGATGCTTTTCTGTTCACCCGTTTGATGCTCTTTATCCTAGCTAGATTTTAACTTAGTTGGCTTTTACATTACCAGTGATGCATAATTATTGTCATGGGTACAGAAAAGATTTGTGAAAAAGTTCTGTAAAAACCTCACTTTGATGTGTATGTCTTTGTAATATATACCATTGTTACCTGTCATTGTTTTAATTGTGATGCTAACATATGATGTCATTGACTGGGTATAAAAGGTGGGCATTGAGTCCAGGTTGTTGCCCCCGATGAAGCTCTAATCGAGTGAAGTGCCAGGACACCTGAGTAACAGTCAGTGTGGTCAGTTCTGTAGTAGTGCAGCACTGCATTTTCACATTTTGGTGATGGATTATAATAAACTGCCCGAGCATTACATTTGAAGCATGGGTCTTGTATTTATTTTGCAATACAGTGGCTGATCAAATTGCAATATTTTAACTAAATATTGACTGATCTTACATACATACATACATACGAATATACAAAGAAGTCAACAGAAGAAGGCCATTTGGTCTATCTAGTCTGCTCGTATTGCACGGTCCATGGCTTGAGCTACTGTCCCTGCCCCCCCTCCACACTCCTCCCATCTTCCCTACCCATGATCCTTACCTTCCACCTATGCCTAGCCCAATCTCTCCTCAAGCTGCCCGCTGTCTTCAATGAGATCACCTCTTCTGGCAGTGCATTCCAAGTGTCCACCACCCTCTTTGTGAAGAAGTGCTTTATGACCTCCCTCCTAACCCCCCCAGATAAAGACTGTGCCCCCTCATGTTATGGTTGCCACTCAGCTTAAAGAGACTCTCCTTATCCTTATCTTATTAAGTGATCATGAACTGGCACCTCATATTGGACCCAAACCTAGAGTTACTGTCAGTAAAGGTCCAAATTCAAAAGACAAATTGGTTAAAAGCCAGTTTTCACACATTGAGCAGAAGGGACATACTTGGATTCTGGCGAAACCCCTTGGAATGTACAAATGTGGCATTGTAACATCTGTGACTATTGATAACAGGGGGTCACATTTCAATTGCCATTGTGTTGCAGAAAGGTAGACATCTGCCAGTTCATATCCTGTACCTCAAACTTTATTGTGTATGCCCTCTGGTGTGACTGCCAAAAACTTTGTGTTGGCTGTACAGTCGGGCATTTACAATTAAGAATTCAGGAACATGTGAGGGACATAAGGAACTGCAACCTGGAAAACCCAGTAGTGGAACATTTCCTTTTGCACCATAATAGCGATCCTACAGACCTCAGGTTTATAGGACTAGAACAAGTGAGGGTAGGGAGAAGAAGAGGGGACAGACTTACACAGCTTTTGCAGCATGAAGGCTATTGGATTTTCACCTTAAAGGCTTTACAGCTGATGGTCTGCCTTACTTGGGATTTAAAACCCTATTTGCAGTCAGTATTAGACTTTCATTGACATTAATTAATAAAGGTTGTGGCCAGCGATACCCTTTCTCCCCCAACTCCCCCCATCCTGATCATTAGTCAGTGAAGGAGTTTATGTTTCAATTTATAAGGGCTTCCTGATCTAATGCTGTATAATTAGACACATTCTATACAAATCTTTTTTACAATATTAAATGTCCTTTCTCTTTCTCTTCTCTTCACAGCCAGAGGTTTGGAGATTGCAGGATTTTCTTGCTTTAACCACTATGGGTTATTCATGTCTTGAGTGGACTGCACATGACCCTGGTTTGGAATACTTTTTACTTTATTTTCTATTTAATGTTGCACTTATAGACTGTTAATTCTTTAATACAAAATGACATTCCATGGTACAATATGAGAGTTATCAGGATGCTTTTCTGTTCACACATTTGATGCTCTTTATCCTAGCTGGATTTTAACTTAGATGTTTTTTAAATTACCAGTGATGCATAATTATTGTCATGGGTACAGAAGAGATTTGTGAAAATGTTCTGTAAAAACCTCACTTTGATGTGCATGTCTTTGCAATATATATACAGTTGTTACCTGTCATTTTTTGAATTGTGACACTAAGATATGACGTAATTGACTGGGTATAAAAAGTGGGCATTGGGTCCAGACAGCCACCCCCCGACGAAGCTCTAATCGAGTGAAATGCAGGGGAACCTGGGTAACAGTTAGTGTGGTCAGTTCTGTAGTATTGGAGTCATTGCGTTTTCACATTTTGGTGATGGATTATAATCAGCTACACGAGCATTACATTTGGAGCATGGCTCTTGTATTTATTTTGCTATACAGTGTGCACTCACATCTACGTTTTGCACTGGGAGTCCTGGACTTTGTGGTTGTCTGTGCTATAGGGTCCTCCACCTGCAGTGTCAGGCTCATTAGGCCCCTGGGCAGGTACAGCCCAATACTGCCCACCCTGTCATGAATTATTGCTTGTATAATGATTTGTGCAGGGAGCTGGAGCCTACTGCATGGCAGAGTCATGCACATTGCTGCCTGAAGTTTTTCAGTTGTTAGCTGGATGTGATTCATGACTGTTGGTGTCACTCTGCCAGTGAGGCTCTGATTCATTGTTTTGTAGTGTCAATTTGCCTATGAGGTAGATATGCGGCTGATATGTTGCCAGCATTGGGAGTCATGGTAAGTGACAGACCCACATGCCACCTGAATAATTCCCTACTCCAACAACACACACCTCCCGACCTGGACTTATGCAGCCTGATGAGACTGTACTGGGAGCTCCCAAGGGGCGGGAGCCTCAACTTTAATTTGTGCCACCTGGTGCAGCTGTACTGGGAATACCTGAGGGGTGGGAGCCCTAATATTAAGATACTGTGGCTGTACCAGGGGCTCCTGAGGAGCAGGAGCCCCAACTTTAACTTGTGCTGTCTGGCATGGCTGTACCTCCCTCACTAACCTTGTCCCTAGAAAGATTCTACAATGTATCTGATTGTCTAGTGACACCTCCCCAACCCAGTGCCAATATTCATATAAAAAATGCAACCCCCTCCCAGTGCCATCCTCCAAGTTCCCCCCAGCCAGGAGATGGTGACCAACTCTTACCCTCTGATCCTTGCTGCTGTTGGTCACTGTCTGAACCCAAACAAATATGCCAAAGACTGCACTCAGTCCAAGTGCTTAGTGCACATACATGTGGACTTTTTTTAAGTGAAACATACTCATAACCCTGGCATTTTTAATGTTATTTTCCCTTAACCCGGTGGTAGCCAAAATCCATCCCCCCTCACAACCACACAAGTGGGGGAGCTTTCAAGTCTACCGCTGACTGTTATGATGGACTTAGTAGGCCTCTGAAAACACATCTGAGATGGGAGTTACAAAAAAATGCTGAGGCACATGAGTCAGCACCTCCAGAATTTGATTTGGGGCATTATATTGATTTTAATGTCCTATTTAATGTGACTTTCTAATCTCTGCTGCTATAATGACTTAAATACTTTTACAAATCAGTTTCCTTTTGGACTATTTGGAAGACTGAACTGTATTTAATAACAATTCTAAATAATTTTTTGTCTGGTATTCCTGATCAATTTGTCTTGCTACCTCTGTTGGCAGCATGGGTTCCAATATACATCTGCCTCATCAGATTGCACTTGGAGTCTTAACTGGGGTTACCATGGGCTCTAGTGGGAGGAACAGTGCTTCTGTCTTTTCTTGGCTCAGTTGGAGTAGCAGGGTACCCCCGCACACCCAGTTACCCACCGACTGGGACACCTCGGGGATGTCTGGTACTGGTACTGGTCTGTGTCTCTATCTTTTCTCAGGGGAGCACCCCATTCAACTTTATAGTACACTGGTCCTGTTGGACTGCTCTTTTAATCCTGGATTTCATGCAGTGGGGTTCTCAAGGGTGCTGGAACTGAAGAACAACCCCTCCCCCTCAAACTCTACCACTGTCAAACTTTATACAGCTTGATACCCTGGAGGGTCAAATCATCAGCCTGTATTCTTCAAGCATTTCATGCTGTGACTCTTAGTGTTGTACTGTTTTCCTCTAGTGTCTTTTAGAGCTTATTTCATGGACTGTACTAATGTACTGCACCAAGAGACTTCCTGATCCACAAATGTGACTGTTTGCTACCTTGCTAACTCAGTTATCTGAGCTACACCCTATCTGAGTAAGTCTTATTTCTGATTTTGCGTCAATAATTCTGCAGTGCACATATTTATTTATTTATTTCAAAAGTTTCACCAGGAAAGACATACTGAGCGGAAAAAAATAGGTTGTTTCCAGATGCATTCTGGTGGGAGGGGGATGAGGGATGCAAGAACAAAATAGAAAGATAACGTATATGATAAATCATCAGAGAAATAAATAAAACAGTACAAAAATGAGCTTCAGCAAACAGGCAATTATAGGCAAAATTTTACAAGGACAGGGGGGATCTGTCCCATGGGTTCAAGCAAAAAACATTTTAATGGTGAAGGGACCAGGGGATAAGGTGCTATAGGAAGGAGGAAAACAAAAGGAGGGGAAACACCAACACAGATTGGGGGAGGAATGTAAATGCAGAATAAAAAGTAGGGAAGAAAGCAGAGCGGGAGGAAGGTTAGTGAGGGAAGGGGCAGGGGAGGAAGAGAAAGAGGGGAGAACGGTAAATTAAGGAGTGGGGAAGAGCGCTATGTCTCAAGGGCAGGCACAGGAGAGAGTGGTGAGGTCATACAGCAGAGAGGAGGGAGAATGTTTGAGAGGCAGAGCAAATTGTTAGGGGAAGAGTGTTCCAAAGTGTAGGAAAGCAGAAGGAGAAGGCAGCTTGACCAGCAAGGGATTTATGAGAGGGGAGCATCTTATTCAGCTGCTTTCACTGTTTGCACACCTATTTGCTTTTGCTTGTTGTTTACTCTGACACTTTGCTAAACTCAGGGAATTGTAACTGTTACATCACTCCTGGCTTCTGCCTCATTGTTATCAGTTATGCCTACACAGCTCAGTTCCTATACCATTCGCCTGCTGTGTTTTTAACTGCTTGATAGTCAAAGGTCACCTATGTACTGCTGTTTTTTCTAGTGTCTGAACAAGTTGCTTATTTCAGTCCTCAGTCTACCATGCCCCCTACCGTACTCCTCTGCTTTCTCCTACTCCCTTCATTCCCCTTTTCCCCCAAACCCCTCCCTCTCCCCCCCACTGTCCCTCTCCTCTTTCCTTCCCCCCTTCATTTATCCGTTCCCCTCCCTTTCTTCCCCATCCATCCCAGTCTCTTTCCTTCCTGCTCTGTTAACCTGGTCTTCCTCCACCATTCCATCCTGTCCATTCCCCATTCCTTCTCCACTTCTTCTCCTCCCCTGCCAAGGGGATATAAGTCCTATTCCATTCTCTGCCTTCTTACCCTGCTTCTCCTCCTTGCTGGCAGTGTGGAACTCAACCCTGATCCCTCCCCCATTCCTCGAGACCTTAGTGTTTTCCACCTCAGAGCTAGAAGCCTCCTCCCTAAACTGGATCTCCTCACTGCATGGATCTCTTATCACACTCCAGACCTCCTCTGTATCATGGAATCCTTTCTCTCTTCAAGGATTCCTGATTCCAGCTCTAGCTTGGTCATTCCAGACTATCATCTCTTTAGGCATGACAGGGGTAAATGAGGGGTTGGGGATGCCCTATGTGTCCAACAGAACCTCTCCTGCACCATCACTCCCAGGGAGGCGGCATCCACCTCACACGAGTTTCTGCTCGGCAAACTTTCCTTTCTTTCCTCACCACCCATTTTTATTGGTGTTTTCTATGCCTCTCCAAAAATGTCACCCTCTTCTGTGGTGGACTCACTCTCCACTATCTCTTCACACTCCTCTGCTGGTGAACTCATCCTCCAGGGTGATGTCAACATTGATTGGCTTTCCCCGACCACCAGACTGACCACCCACAGAACTGAGTCCCGTAATCTTTCACAACTTATCACAGAACCCACCCAACTCAATCCCCATTCATCATACCATACCCTCTTGGACTGGGTTCTGGCCTCACATCCCCACTGCACTGAATTTTTTTCAGCAGGTATTTTTGCCAGATGCCTTCAGTGACAACTGCATGACATTCTGTGTCAGGAAAGTCTGGCTCCCTCCCTCCACCCCAACGTACGTCAGGTCCAGGACCCTTTTGTTGCTGAACAAATAAGCTCAACCGGGCAACCTAGCTGTAACTGATTGGTCCCCATGTTCACTGCCCCACACATTGATATGGCCCTCTCCCTCTTACACTGAAAATTTACTTCTGTCCGGGACAAGCATGCCCCATCAGGAAATCCAGGGTTAAAGCCTCTCAGCACGCTTGATCTCACTGACTTGTACAAATTCCGTGACCAAGACTGGGCTAGGTATAAATTATCCCACTACCTGTCAGATCCCCTCTCTTATAGGCACTTAGGAACTCTTCCACTAAGGTCATTCGTACAGCAAATGATCTTAATTCCCCAACCAAATTCTTGAAGGTGATTCACTCCCTTTTTAACCCCCTAGCCCAGTTCTCTCCCCCAGTCCTCATGGTTAATGGCTCACCAGTGCCTGGCCTTTCCTCTGTTGCTGTTCACTTCGATGTTTTTTTTTATCACTTGTGCTCTCTCCTCCCTCCCGCCCTCCTCCTCTCCTGTCTCCTCTCCTCTCTTCTCCTCTACTTCTCCTTACCTCACCACCCAGGGGTTTGATTCCCCCCATCACCCACCAGAAGACCCTGTTAACTCTTTTCTCACTTAACCCATCCAAATCTAGCTTGGACGGCTTGGACCTAAACTTCTTCATCTGTTAACATCTGCCATCACCTCCCCCCTCTAGCACCTCCTGAATTTCTCCTTTACCCTTTGTACAGTCCTTCAGTCTTGGAAGATTGTCAGAGTTCTCCCCTCCACAAAGGGGGTGATCCCTCCACTCCTAGCAACTTCCACTCTACTTCCTCCTCCCTTCACTTTCAAAAGCTGCAGGAGAAACATAGAAACATAAAATGTGGTGGCAGATGGGGACCGTATGATCCATCTAGTCTGCCATGGATTTGAACCCCCCACCTAGTTTGATGCTTCCTTGAGATTCCCACATTGTCTGTCCCATGCCAGCTTAAATTCCCCATGTTAGCCCCCACCACCCCCAGGGGCATGCCATTCCATGGCTCAACCACCCTTTCAGTGAAGAATTTCCTTCTGTTGCTCCTGAACCTACTTCTCTTCAGGCGCATGTTATGACCTCTAGTCTGGGTACAGTTGTTTTCCTGAAAAAGGCTCTGTGCCTGCACCATTTTGAAACCCTTTAGGTGTTTGAAGGTCTCTATCATGTCTCCCCTATTTCTTCATTGTTCCAGGGAATATAAGTTTAATTGCTTTAGTCTTGCTTCTTAAGGCTCATGGTAAAGACCCTACACCGTCTTCGTCACCCTCCTCTGTACAGTCTCTAATTAGTCTATGTCTTTCCTGAGGTGTGGTCTCCAGAACTAGATGCAATACTCCAGGTGAGGCCTCACCAGGGACCTGTACAGTGGCATAATCATCTCCCATATCCTACTTGTGAAGCCCCTTCCTATTCATCCCGGGATGCTGCTAGCCTTTAGTGCTGCCTTTTCACATTGCTTGCCTACCTTTATGTCATCAGAGATGATTACCCCAAGGTCACGCTTGTGCTTTGTTGCTGCCAACTGTTCATATCTGAGAAACTCTTTCCTCACCGGGTTGGGTCTTCCTATGTGCATAACCTTATACTTTTTGGCATTGAATTTCAACTGCCTGTTTCTTGACCATTCTTCTAGTTTTTTAGGTCGGACTCCATCTTTACAGCCCCTTCGGGCATGCTCACCC
The DNA here is from genome assembly GCA_016271365.2 of Neoceratodus forsteri. Lineage (NCBI taxonomy): Eukaryota > Metazoa > Chordata > Ceratodontiformes > Ceratodontidae > Neoceratodus > Neoceratodus forsteri. The sequence goes on along the minus strand of CM057459.1, from coordinate 919,783,891 downwards.
TATTGAACTTTGTATCATCCAAAAACATGCACTTTCCCATCTAGTCCTTCAGGAATGTCCCTGATGAATACATTGAAAAGTATCGGTCCCAGTACTGAACCCTGTGGAACTCCACTAGTTTCTTTGCCCTCCCTTGACAGCATACCATTTACCAGTACCCTCTGGGTCCTCCTGTCACACCAATGTTTGATCCAGTTAACTATTTTTAGCCCAATGCTCGTGTGCTCCAGCTTATTAATTAGCTTCCTACGCATGGCTTGCAGATTTCCTCTAGTCCTCCAGCTTCCTCTACCCCTTCCATTCTGGCTTTAAGAAGGGCCATTCCACCACCTCCTCCCTACTTAGGGTCACTGACTCCATCCTCACACGGATAAATCACGGGTACATCACAGCCACCATTTCACTGATCTGGCCAAAGCCTTTAATTCAGTATCCCATTCACTATTCCTGGATAAGCTGAGCTCAGCCAGCCTCTCAGCCCTCACTGTCGACTGGTTCTGTTCCTGCCTCTTGAACCATCATCAATTGGTACTGATAGGACATGCCATCTCCCTGCTCCTTTTCTATCTTCCTAAACAACCTCCCCTCTGTCTCTACCAACAGTTCTCTACACCTCCGATCCCTCAACTGCATCTCTGGAAGTCTCACTCCAGCAAGACCTTTACAATGTTCTGCACTAGTTCCAGTCCAACCCACTTTGGGTCGATACAAAAAAAACTGTGTCTATGACCTTTGGTATCAGGCAGAAGCTGACCAGGCTCACCCCCCTCCCCGTCTGCTCCATGCTGGATGGCACACTCTTTGATGTAATCCCAACTTTCAAGTACCTTGTTGTGTGGTTAAACAGCAGGCTTGACATCTCTGCACACATTGATGCCATTCATGCCAAACTCTGACCCAAACTCAGTGCCCTGTGCCTCAGTAAGGACTGCCTTTCTCCCCAGCTCAGCTGGAAGCTGGTCACCAAAATGGTTCTCCTGGTTTTTGACTATGTGGATGTGGTTTATGGCACTGCCCCTCCTCCTCGCTTGTCAAACTTGACACCCTCTGCAACAGCTTCTGCTGCTCTGCTACCAACCCACCATGTTGTACCCCCACTACTCCCTTTACTACTCCCTAACCATCCTCCCTCTCCTCTCACATCATCAGTACCACTGTGCTTACATCATCTCAAAATACTGGTTTGGGTCACTCTCCTCATACCCATCCCATCCCATCTCATCTCCTTCTCCTCCTACTCCCTGTGCTCAAGGGACCCTCGACCTTGTCACTTCCCTGTCCACACTCCTCAGCCAGGAAATTTACTTTCTTGTACCACAAGGCCTCCCTCTGGAACCTGTTACCCTCCTTCATCTGTCTCTCCTCCGCCCTTCCCTCCATTAGATGCTGACTAAAACTTCTTCCTCTTCCCCCCCTGCTCCAGCCAACCCTCTTCCTGAACCTTTCCTTACCCTTGTCAAGCTTTTGACACCCAATACCGCTCCCTCCTACCTTAACTCATAGTTCTGGCAACCTCATTTCATTTATCAACCTGTTTTGCTTCTTCCTTTCAGCACCAGCTCAGCCTCCCATCACTCTGGCACTTGCACTTTTTGAGTTTGCCCAATTTGCACAGATGGTTTGTATGCTAATTTATTTTCCTCCATATACAGTGTTTTATAATTTTGTCTGTACTGCAATCAACTTATGCTCTTAAAGAGCTACTGATTCCTCAAAGAAAACTTTAAAAAACATAATAATTAGGTACAATTCTGCTTCCATTCTATTTATATTTTATCTGTTTCTCCTCCCCATGATTTATTACTAAGGAAACATGTACGAATATATGAGTGTTGTCCATTAGAGTTTATTTTCAGATCATCTACTTCTATAGCTTACTCCCCACTCCAAGTCATAATCCTCTGTTGTGACATCACATTCTGCTGCCATGAGAGTAACTGTGAGGTCACAAGCAATGCTCTATGAATTCAGGTAGGGAAAAAGCAGCAGGAATAGACAAACTCTTCAGGAATAAAGATCCTGTTTTCATACAGATGACCTCAGTAATAAATAATGGAGAGGAGGAATACAGAACTAATGGAAAATACAAGCTGGACTGTGTCAAACTATTACGTTTTGTTAAAGTTCACCAGAACGTGTCACCAGCTCTTTAACATCGTCATTGTAACCACATCACCAGACAGGCTGTATTTTGTTTATAATTGTGCTTCTTTCCTTCCTCTTTTCCCTGGGTTGCATCTGGAAAATAAATGAGCCTTGGCTTAGTGTGTCAGTGATTTAGTGGTTTCTTCATTTTGTACGCATTGGCCTGGATATTCAAAGGGGTTGTGCTTGGCACAACGGAGTTGCCGCATTGTGCCCCAGTGGGATATTGAGAGGCTGCCTGGCAAGCATGTAAATTCTGATGTGCCGGGCATTAATAATGCATGCTGCAGATGTAGGGCATGACCACTCATATGCAGCACATCCTGACATTCAGCCGGGATGTGAGGTGTATCTGGTGCACCCTGCACTGCACCACATGGGGGGCTCAAAGTTGAGCCCCTGCAGAGTAGGAGCAACTCCCAGCCACCCACAGGTGGCCTGCTGTATTGCAGGGCGCTACACAGTGGCCCAGCCATGGGTGGCACCAGGGCACCCAGAACACTGTCTGCAAGTACTCACATCCCTGGTGGTCTAGTGGACCCCCCCCCCCCGTAGCTGTGATTGCATGGAATATGTTGCTACAGATAGCCCTGGTAGTTTAGTGCCCCCCCAGTCCTCGATGCCCTGATGTGTATGCAACAGGACCATCCCTGGTGGTCTAGTTTTCCCTACCCACCCAAGTCCCTGATTCCCTGATAAATGACAATATGACCTCCCTGGTGGTCTAGTGGAACCCCGCCCATTGCTGCAATCGCGGTAACATCCCATATCTCAATGTCCTGGTGATCCAGTGCACCCCCACCCCACCCACCCACACAGAACCCTTGCCCACCCCACTCCCCCCATCATTGGTGGGTGGCTGCATCCCACCCACCGACTGACAGGTACAGTACGGGCTGTAAGCCCATTGGTCCCCAGTGTGGACCAATGGGCTTGCAGGGCATACTGTACTAGACAGTCCCAAGTATGTGAATGGAGTCAAAAAATGTATTTTACAACATATAATTTCCATACCTAGACTGAAAAGGTTCTGATTTTGTGATGTGTTATACTTTTATAGTGGGAAACTGCATTATGATATACAAATTAGGCATGCACATTTGATTTTTGTCTCTGTTTATGATTTTTATTTTGAAGTTCAGTGACTTCATGAACTTTGTGTTGATGAACAGTTCTTGAGCTTGGTTCATGAACTGAGTTAAAGCAGAATTGGGGAACTTTGATGGATGTTCATGAACCATTCATGAACATTCATCAAACTTCATGAGTTAATGAACTTCATTTCACCTAGGACCTTTTTACTAGTTACTTTTAACAAAAATACTTTTTGATAAAAAAATTGCTTTTTTTAATGTTCTCCGTTTAACTATTTTATAAGTGCAATAAGACACTCCAGAGTGTGATTGCTATGCATTAATCATACTTTCAGTTGGCTGAATGCACTTGGTGCAAGCACCTCATATCTCACAACACCTGAGCATGCAGTTAATGCATAGAAACCACACCATCTCATGTCTTATTGCTTACTTAAGATACCAAACACTTAAGAAATATGTCCATTCATCTACCATGGTAATTTTTCTCTTCCAGATATTACAGTTTTGTACAGCTGACCTTTTTTTAACATGGTCCTTTTTGCACATAGTAAATCTTTTTGGTCAGCTATCACTTTTTTTAGTTTTGAAAATGTTACAATACTTGAAATTTTGCCATGAAAATTAGGAAACTATCTTCACACATCTGTGCTCAATTGTTTTGTAATTTATCAAACTGTTCTCTCAGTCTCTCATTTAACTGTAACATATCCTTATCAAAAATGCTGGGCCGGGGGTGGCCGGGGAGGGAGAGGATCTAGTGTCCAGAGGACAGCTCTCCTCTCCCGGGGAGGGGTGGGATCGGAGACCGGTGTACACCTGGCTCCTAGCAGCAGCTGGAGGCTGGCACACTGGCTCCAAGACAAGTGGTGGAGACTGAGCAGATGCCCAGTGTGTCACGTACAAAAGCGTGCACAGCTCGGACATTGGCGTCATTGCACACCATGGCTCCGCACTCGGGGATGGGTTAAACATGGAGACGAAAATTCCACCAGCCATCCGGATGATGCCAGACCCTCACAGGCACTGCACCAAGCCAGCTGGCACCTCAATGCCAGAGGTGAGTTCCAGTGGACACCAGGGTGATGGGGCTGGTTGTTGGTGACGAAAAATAAAGCAGTTCCCGACTACTCACTCCTTACCAACTCAATTCATCCCCATGTTAATACACTCCTGAACAATTTGCTCCCCAAGCTTTCAGATACTTGCTCCAGAACTTGCTTGCACAAACTGTTTAAATTACTGTTTCCTCGCTACTAGCAAAACTAAAACTAAAATGCCCCATAACAATTCGCTCCCCAAGCTGTCAGCTACTCACTCCTGAACTTGCTGCCCAAGCTGTCAGCTACTCACTCCAGAACTTGCGGACACAAACAGTGTAAATTACTATTACCTCACAACTGCTACAAAGTTACCTTCAAGTGGAAATAACCCATTTTTATCAGGGAGGTCATGAAGGTAGCTGTTGCTTATATCAGGATAGCTGGTAGCTGGCAGGGATTGTTTTGATTTGGAAATCCAGAAGGTAGAAGTTATTTGATAGGGTGAGCCTGAAGCCAGAATTTATTTGATTGGGACGCATGAAGGCATGAAGTCAGAATACATTTGATTTGTCCAGTCATTGTGACAGCTCGTAACAGTAGCAGCAAGTGACAGCTTTGTGTAACAGCAGCAGCACTGAGGCTAGGAATGTGATTGAGAGTTAGTTGTGCATTAAGTAGCCAGTACCTAAAGAGCGTGCACACGGGAGCAAGTTTGTAGGGAGCGAGTAGTTGGGAGTGAATTGTCGCGCCCCCCAAAAAAATGCTGTTAACTATAATACTTGTATTAGGTCAAGAGCTGTTAAAGAGCTGGTGACATGTTCAGGAAAACTTTAACAAAATCTAATATTTAGACACAGTCCAGATTGTATTTCCTATTAGTGCTGTATTGCTTCTCCCCCTTATTTATTACTGAGGTCATCTGTATGAAAACAGGATCTTTGCTCCTGAAGAGTTTGTCTATTTCTGCTGCTTTCTCCCTACCTGAAGTCACAGAGCACTGCTTGTGACATCACAGTTACTCCCATGGCAACAGATTGTGATGTCACAACAGAGGATTATGACTTGAAGTAGGGAGTAACCTATAGAGGCAGATGCAATACAGTTAGGATTTAGGGTGCAAGAGATACACTGGTGATGGTGGCACTGTGGAGAAGTACAGCTGTAAAACATGTAATATAGCAATAACTTTTTTCAAATCTCTTTTAAAAGAGAAATAGCACAGCCTGCCTGAGGAAATGGTGAGCAGCCATGAAATGTTGCCATTGGTGATGTGTATTGTGGAAAAATAAAATACAGAAGAAGAAGAAATGTATATATGGAACTCATCCCCATTTTTTTGATTTTCGTGTTTGAGGTCTGGTGTCCTCAACCCTTCTTTTCCTTCTAAAGTTACCAGGCTCCATCTCAACCTCCATCTCCCCCCATATGAATTTAAATGACATGGTTTGAAGTGCTTTCCAGCGGGATCATGGGATACACACCAGGAGTGCATCAAACATGAAGAGCAGCTGTGGGAGTATATTCATCCTAATTGTTTCTGCCCTTCCTGTTATGGACAGGAGTAAGGCTGCCCATCTGGTGCAATATCCCTGTATTTGTGCATTAATTCAAGAAGCTTGCACGGTATAATTTATTAAGGTTGGCTGTAATTTGAACCCCTAGATACGTAAAACTTTTGGAAGGCCATTTAAATATTTACTTAACCCTTTTAACTCAGGGGTCATTCAGCCACCTATTAGCATTATGTCTGGGTTCTCTTTATAAACACTGAAGTCAGATATAAGACCATATTCCCTGAGTATGTCTATATATTTATTTATTTATTTATTGTGTAAATCGGATTTACAACCTTTGAGCCAGAGGCTCGTTTACAAAAGGTACCTCATCACAGAGAGGACATACATAGTCAACATACAGTACGTGCAGAATACAATCATACAGTAACATAGTTTACATAGCTGCTTGTACATAAAGAGTAATTAAAAAAAAAACATTTTAGACATGACAGGTTGGTACCAGCAGGTACTGGCAGAGGAGAGGGAGCCCATGGGGGAGAGGGGGAAGGGGTGAGGGGTAGTTCGGCCCAGAGGGTTATGTCAATAGTAATAGAGAGCAGTGGACAGTCTCTTAGAGACAGGTGCAGCAGCGGGTGTTGAACAATTGGTTCCGTAGGGCAGTTTTAAAGGGGGCAATTTTGGTGGCATTGGAAATGGCTGCAGGGAGCGAATTGAATTAGGATGAGGCTCTGTAGCTGAACGACCTCTGTACCTGGGTGGTCCTAGTTCTGGGTACCAGTAGAGTGACCTTGTCAGTGGTTCAGGTATTGACTCTGGAAGGTTTGAGTAGAATGGCTGCAGAGACCCCAGAGGGTGAGAGCCTGAGTAGAATTTTCTTAGTTAATAGGCAAGTTTGGTATCGGAGGCATTCATCGAGGCTAAGGAGATTTGCCATGTCATAGAGCTGACATGTGTGGGTGAGCCTAGGGGCACTGGTCACTAGTCTGCAAGCCTTGTTTAGGGTGAGTCGAATTTTGTTGAGGACTGTGGAGTCAGCAGCACCATAGACTGGAAGGCCATAATCGACAAGGGACATTACTGAGGATGTTACAGCAAGTCTGAGGGCATCAGGTGGGAGGCAGTCCTTGTGACGGTACAGTAAGCCAAGACAAGCATTAGCGGCAGAAGTGAGGGCTGTAATGTGGGTATGAAAGGTGAGGGCCGAGTCAAAAGTGATCCCAAGGTATTTGTAGGTGTAAACTTGTTCAATTGGTTGATGAGTGCTGGGGAAGATTTGGAGGGGGTTGTTGCTGGCTTTGTTCTGGTGGTGGGCAAAGAGCATTGCCTTTGTTTTTTTGAGGTTAATGACTAGTCTGCTCTCCTTAAACCAGTTTTCATCATCATTGAAGGAGCATTGGAGGGAGTCTTGGAGGGAGATTGGATTTCTGTTGGTGGCATAAATAACAGCATCATCGGCGTACAGGAGAAAATTGCCAGAGCAGGCAATGGGCATGGTGTTTACGTAGAGGCTAAAGAGTAGTGGGCCCAAGATAGAGCCCTGGGGATCCCCTAGTGGATGGGATGGGTTTCTGAAAGTATCCCATTATTTTTGACACGCTGGGAGCGGGCTGTTAGATAACTCGTGCACCAGGCAAGGGGGCCAGCAGAGAGCCCTGTATGGTCGAGGGCATTTAGTATGAGGGATGGAAGACAGTGTCAAAAGTCTTAGAGAGGTCGATGAACACTGCTCCTGCTAGGGAACCGGAGTCCTGGGAGGAGTGCAGAAAGTTGGATAACTCCATTAACGCTGTATTTGGGCTGTGACCAGCATGGAAGACATGCTGTTCTGGGCAAAGAATGTCATATTTTGCTAGATATTCGGTGAGTTGAGTGACCACCACTTTTTCTAAGGCTTTCAAAAGGGGGGGGGAGGATGGAGATTGGATGATACTTGCTGGAGGTGGACCTGTCACCTCCTTTGTGAATAGGTATGACTATAGCTGTTTTCCATGCTGTGGGGAATTGCCCCAGGCAGAGGGACTGGTTTAGTAGGTCAGTGAGTGGGACCAGAACATCATCCAGGACCAGCCAGAGTATTCTTGGGTCCAGGGAGTCTCTGCTTGGACTGTTGTTGTTTAGCGCTTTAAGCAGGAGTGGTCTGGCTTCCCGGATGGATATTTTGTGTAGGTAGAACTGGGGGCATTGTGGATCTGAGGGTGGTGGGTCAGGGGTTGGGTCAAAAAAGTTACTCGGGAGGACAGGGCTAAGATCTGTAAAGGAGGAGTTAAGGCAGTTGGCAATGTCAGTGGGGTCAGTAAAGGTGGAGCCATTGACTGTAAGTTGGGCTGGGGGTGTGCGATTTCCCATGTATTTCTTTTATATTGTCCCAGAAGTTCCAGGCATACCCCCATGAGGAGGTGGGGGTGGCCTGGTAGTGGTCTGCCTTGGCTTTTCGGATGGCCCACGTGCACCTATTATGTGCAGCATTATATGCTTGTCTATCAGCCATCTGGCCAGTCTCAGTGGCTATATGCCAGAGGTTATCCCTGTTCCTGAGCAGTTGGAGTAAGGCAGGGGTGACCCAGGGTGCATTTTGCCTTTTGGACCGGATCTTGGTGAAGGGAGCAAACAGATCACAGGCCATGTTAAAGGGTTGTGAGAAGAGGTCGAGGGCAGCATCAATGTTGGTTGCATGGCAGATGGGAGACCAATCAATGTCAGCGAGAAACTGTTAGAGTTTTTTCAGTCCACCTGGGCGGAGACACCTGCAGCTGGTGTCTTGGGCTACAAGCTTGGGGGTGGGGGCAGACCAGAGGAATAGGAGAGGGGAGTGGTCGCTTAAGGAGTCTGGGAGTACTTGAATGTCCTGAATCTTTTGGAAGCGGTTGGAGATAATGATGTCTAGGAGGGTGCAGGTCCCAGTAGCTTGGTTACGTCTAGTGGGTTGGGAGACGAGTTGGGTCATGTCTAATGCAGCAAAGGTGTCTATCATTGGTGATGCAGAGGGACTGTGCCAGTTCACGTTGAGGTCTCTGACTAGGACTTGTTGTGCTTTACTGGGGAGGGAGGAGAGATATTCAGTGAGAGACAATAAAGCTGGGGTCTGGTTCCTTGGGGGTATGTGGGAGACTGTAAGATAGAGCAGGATCTTGGATGGGTCTGGGGTAAGTTTGAGGGTAAGGGCCTGGGCACTGTCTACTAGCTTGGGGGCAGGGAGGGCATGGCTAATGATGGTGTCATGAGCATAAAATGCACAACTACCACTATGTTTACCTGTTCGATCCTCACAATATAGGGTGTAGCCTGGAAGGGAGACAAAGGAGTCCAGGTTGGACTTAGTTAGCCAGGTTTCTACTAGGGCTATGATGTCTGGCTGGTGTAGTATGACCCAACACTGAATGGCAGTGAACTTTTTCAGCAGGCTGCAAATGTTCATAGATGCATTACGGAGTCCATTGGACCTGGTTGGTGGACTGGTGGAGGCAGGGCCTGGGTTGGGGTGGACATTACCAGAGAGGAGTAGTAGAATGACCAAAGTTCTAGCCCTGGAGTGGTAGTTTGTTAACTTTTTGGGAGTACTTTGAGAGGCAGGGCAGGCAGTAGGGGAGCAAGGGGTAGGCAGGGTTTGGAGGGACAGGAAGACACAAAGGTGGTGGAGCCAGGGGGAGCCAGGGTGGGTAGCGGAGTCGGGGGCAGCTAGGGGGTGGATGCAGAGGTCCAGGGAGCATTGACATGGTTGAGGGTGAGTGGGTTACAGTGGTGAGGTATGTGGGAGCAGTCGACAGGGGGCAGGGATAAGGTCTGGCTGGTAGAAGGTGGGCCTCAGGATGCTTATAAAGATGAGACACACATAAGGTGGAGGTGAGCATTCATGGTGTCAAGTAGCCTTGGAGGCAGAGCAAGGTGGCTGGGGGGGAGCCAAGCTACAAGAGCTTTAAGAATCAGGAGGAGATTATGTTGGCTTGGTGGTAAGGCTGCTTACTTTGGTCTCAAGGGTACAGGGTTCGAGACCTGTGGAGAGACAGCTGGGTGTATTTTTGTTGATTTTGTAACCAAAGCTTTAAGAGCTTTAAAAACCTAGCACAATTTATCTTGGCTTTCTGTCCTAGAGGTAGGGCTGCTGACCTTGGTGTCATGGTACAGGGTTTGAGGCCTGCGTCGGAACAGCAGAAAGTATTTTTAGTCAATTATGGGACCAAAAGGCTTTAAGAGCTTTAGAAACCAAGAAAAACATATCTAGGTTTGATGGCCTGGAGGTAGAGCTGCTGACCTTGCTGTCAAGCATACAGGGTTTGAGATCTGCAAAGGGACAGTAGAAAAACTGTTTTTTAGCTGACTATGGAGCAAGAAGCTTTAAGAACTGTGGAACCAAGGAAGTAAACGGCCTGACTTGTTGGCTTGGTGGTAGGGTTGTTGACTTTGGGGTCAGTGGTACAGGTTTTGAGACCCACAGGAGACAGTGGCAGATAAGACAAGGAGTAGAGATTAGAAGGGATGCAGGGTGTGGAAAACAGAAGTTAGTAGGGTGCTATAGTGACCTTTAGGAGTGTGTTCATTGGGTCCTGCAGGTACAAGAGAGTGTCATCCACATACAATGATATGTGGTTGTCCTCTTCTCCCACCACAATACCTTTAATGTTTGCACTTGATCTGACGGTTGCCACCGGGGGTTCCAGACTCTTGGCAAACAACAGAGGTGACAAGGGGCACCTTTGTCTAGTACTTTACTCCACAGAACATTAAAAGAGTCTAAGATTGTGCCGTTCAGCCTCACCCTTACCTTTTGGCCAGAGTAAAGGGCTTTAATCCTGGTCCTAAACTTTTCCCCAGATTTCAACTTTCAGAGGGTTGCATCTAGAAAATCCCAGTTAAGGAGGTCAAATCCCTTTTCAGCATCCAGGGCCACTACCACCGTCTGTTCCTCGACTGTGTCTTTGTGCACACTTGCCATAATTGTGAGTAGGTGATTGAGACTGTCATGAAGGTGCCATCCCACGGTGATTTCCAATTGGTCTGAGACAACCAAATGTGATACTACTAGTAGGACAAGATTAGCTATCATCTTTGCAAAAAGTTTTTGCATCTTGATATAGGAGAGAATTGGCTTGGAATGTCCTTGTCTGGTTTAGGCAGTACTGTTATTATTGCTGGCCCCCCAACTGTCTGGTGTCTCTCCTAGAGTATGGCATTCATTACATAACCCTACTAGCAGGGGAGTAAGTTCATCATTGAAAGCCTTGTAGAACTCTACTATATACCTGTCTAGGCCCGGAGCTTTGTCGTTTTCAGTTGTTTTATCACCAAATCCAATTCAACTTTTGAAAAGGGCCTTTCAAGTTCATGAACTGGTTCCTCTGTTACTTCAGGGAGATCTATTTTATCTAAAAAGTACTTAGTTCTATCCTCAGTATTTTGCTTCCCTTCCTGTTTGTAAAAATCTGCATAGAAAGACTGAAATGTTTCTGCTATTTTACAAGGTTGTGTTTCCACCCCGTTGTTCCCCTGAGTGTGCATTAATTTTTGCTATGTACCTGTCAGCTTTCTGCTTGCAGAGTCAATATGCCAGGATCCTTTCAAGTTCCTAAACTTGTTCTTCTGTTACTTCAGGGAGATCTATTTTATCTAATATGTACCTAGTTCTATCCTCAAAATTTAGCTTCCCTTCCTGTTTATATAAAATCTGCATAGACTATTTCTGCTATTTTACCAGGTTCTGTTTCCACCCATTGTTCCCCCGAGTGTGCATTAATTTTTGTCATGTACCAGTCAGCTCCCTGCTTGCAGAGTCGATATGCCTGGAGCCTGCAGGCCCTATTTCCTGTCTCATAATATCTCTGCAAGGTAAACCTTAACCTGTTTTCTGTTTTCCTGCTAAGCAGTTCCTCCAACTATCATTTGGGCTTCTTTATTTCCTCCAGGTGCTCTGAGTGTCTATGCTACTTGTGTTTGGTCTATAACTCCCTTATTTTGTTTTTTAAGTGTCATTGTGCTGTCCAGTCCTGCTTCTTTGTATGGCTAGTGTACAAGATGGCTTACCCCCAAGGACTGCTTTCAGTCCATCCCACAATAATTTTTGTTTAGATGTCTTCCCCATATTCTACCTGGTGTAGTTCCTAATAGATTATTTCATTTTATTGATTTAAATTTTGTTGTGCAGCAGTCCCACATTTAATCTCTACAGTATCTTCTTATCTGGTGACTCTAGATCAAATGTAGCACTCACTTTGTATGGTCTGATAGGTATATTGGATGGATGTTGTCCTCCTTTGCTGTGTATCTATAGTCCTCTTTGGTGTATACCCTATCTATTTAGGGGTAGCTATTATGTGCATGTGACTAGAAGGTTCTTACCATAGGGTTGAAATCCTTCCATGTGTCTATGAGACCCACTTCCTCCCTCAATGCTCTCAGGGTATGGGCACCCCTTATTTCCAACCTGTGAGCTCACTAAAAAAAAACACATTCACGTCATTCTGCTCACACCCCACTAGAAAGCCATAGACGCAGATGTTTTTGCGCCTGCCCTTTGCATCTGCATCTTCAGCTCATCTTGTAATCTCTCTCTCCCTTTTCGCTAGGTAGAGCACTGCACAGCCAAGACTTTACATTTCCTTGCACACTTTATTCAGGCCTTCCTTGATTTCCATGGCGCAGTGCTCCAGCCTTTTCGTTCTTGTTTGATATCAGCCATGTTGGAGTCGATCCTTTGGGCATTCTCTTAATGCTGAATGGTGTGCTCCGGCTTTTCATTGAGCTGCTCCATAATGCCCTGTCCTCCTCCTCCTGTCCCACTGAACACAGTGTAGTCATAGGCTCTTAAGGGTAAGTTTCTGGTGCTGCACGTTTCTTGCACTCCCTTTCTGCACTTTTGGCTTGGTGCCACTACTGCATCCCAATTTTCATGGAAGGCACAATTCTCTTTATTTTACTATGCTTTGTAGACACAAGTAGATAGCAAATTGATGGATGGATGTAGATTTTGTACACTGACGAGACTGCAGCTGAGATTCAAGCTTCCATCTTGGTCAATGATGCCACGGGAAGTCCAGACCATTGATTTTAACACTGCCATTTATTTTTTATTGCACTTTTGTACCTTTTTTGCACCAGTGGCATTATGGTACCAAATTTGTCATAACATTACCTAATTTGTATTTTCTGTTATGCTGCCAGTTTCTATATACACCCTAATTTGTATTGTTTTTTGCCCAGATTTGTATCTGTTATGTCATTCCTCTGTATAATGTGTTTCTTATACTGCCCTTTCCTCCAGGTCACACCTACAGAAACACTTCAGTTCAGTGTACTTTCCTGACCAAAATATTTTAAGTAAAGAAATTAACATGTAGGAATTAGCAATTAAGCCAAAGAGGGGTACCAGTCACCAGCAAACAAACAAACAAAAAAGTGGTAACAAAACTCATTTACAGAATATTTCAGAATGAAATCAGGATAAGTAATTCAGGATGTTCCTGCCTCCCAGAGCAGCTTCAGCTAGAAGCAGGGACATCCTGGATTCTCTGCAGGGGGCATTCCTCATGCAACTACTCAGTGAACCCACTCATGATGAGGCAATACTGGACCTGGTACTCTAAAAGGGACAGTGTTGCAGACGTCAAGGTGGGAGGCCACTTGAGGACCAGTAATCACCGTACAGTGTGGTTCAATATAAGAACAGCTGTGGAATCATACCACACAATGGCAAGGGTCCTGGACTTCAGGAGGGCAGATTTTAAATAGATGGGTGAATGCCTCAGGGATGACCTAGCAGGGGTGGGTGACCTGGGTAGGGTGGTGGAACAGTGGGAGAAGATAAAAGGCAGCATAGTAAAGGCAGCAAACCTCTGCATCAAACAAGTGAGCAAAAGCAAGAGGAAAAAGAGACCACTATGGTTCTCAAAAGAGGTGGCTGAAAAGGCAAAAGCTAAAAGGGCAGCATTCAGAAGGTATAAGGAGATGCAGAGGGAGGAGGATAGGGAGGTGTATCAGGAGAAACAGAGGAAAGCAGGGAAAGCAGTAAGGAGTGCAAAGGCACAAACTGAAGACAGAAAAGCCCAGGAGGTAATGAAAGGGAATAAGACATTTTTTAGATATGTAAGTGAAAAGAGTAACACCAGGAGTGTAACTGTAAGATTAAAAAGGGAAGCAGGGGAACTGTGCTGAGGGGGACCAGGAAAAGGCAGATATCCTGAAAAAATACTTTTGTTCAGTGTTCAGAGAGGAAGGAGAAGCAGAGGGGCCACAAAAAGGTACCAAAAGCTTTGGAGGAAGGGAGGGAGGTGGACACTAGTTCTTTTTTGGAGGCGAGAGTCCTGAAGAAACTTGCTAATCTGATGGTGGACAAAGCAAAGGGGCAAGATGGGGTGCATCCAAGGGTATGGAGGGAGCTCAGGAAAATACTGGCTGCACCTCTGACAGTTCTGTTTAACAACTCACAGGAAACAGGAGTAGTACCGGAGGACTGGATGAGTGCTGATATAGTCCCACCACACAAAAGTACTAGCAGGGAGGAGGCTGGCAATTATAGGCCAGTCAGCCTGACATTGGTGGTGAGAAAGTTAATGGAATCATTGCTAAAGGAAAGGATTGTGGAATATCTTATCCAGTGGGTTACAAGACCCAAGGCAGCATGGTTTAATGAGAGGAGGTCATGTCAAATGAATCTGATGGATTTCTTTGACTGGGTGACCAAATACCTAGATCAGCGTGGAGCGGTGGATGTGGCCTACCTAGATTTCAGTAAAGTGTTCAACACTGTTCCACATATGAGACTAGTAATCAAGCTGGGTAGGTTAGGAGTGGGTTCAAAGATGGTAAACTGGATAATAAATTGATTAGGGATAGATGACAGAGGGTGGTGGTAAACAGAGTTTACTCTAAGGTAAGGAGGGTGACCAATGGGGTACCTCAGGGATCAGTGCTAGGACCAGTTCTCTTTATTGTCTTTAAAAGTGACATTGCAGAGGATCAGGAAGGCATGGTCTGCCTCTTTGTGGATGACACCAAGATCTGCAATAGGGTGGGCACTCCAGAAGGGATGGAAAGGATGAGCAGAGACCTGAGAAAACTAGAGGAGTGGTCAAGGGTATGGCATCTGGGTTTCAATGTGAAAAATTGCAAAATAATGCACTTAGGGCACAGAAAAACCCAGGGGTGGAGTATTAAATGGATGGAGTGGTGATGATGACCACAAAGCAGGAAAAAGACCTGTAGGTAATTATATCTGATGACGTACAGGTGACTAGGTAGTACGACAAGGCAGTAGGGAGGGCGAGTGGGATGCTGAGTTGCATATGGAAGGGTAACACCAGCAGAAAGAGGGAGGTGGTGTTGCCAGAGTATTGTGTCCAGTTCTGGAAACCACATCTCCAGAAGGACATAAACAGAGTGGAGGTGATCAAGAGGTGGGCAACTAAAATGGAGCAGGGACTGCATCAAAAGCCCTATGAGGAGAGACTAAAGGACCTCAATATGTACACCCTGGAACAGGGGAGATAGGGGAAATATGATAGAGATCTTTAAATACCACACGAGGATAAATAAGGTACAGGAGGGGAGTATTTTTCAGAAGAAAAGGTGCTCAAGAACAAGGGGACATGCTATGAAGCTGGAGGGAGGTAGATCCAGGAGAGATGTGAGTAAGTACTTCTTCACAGACAGAGTGGTGGATTCCTGGAACAGCCTTCCAGAGGAGGTGGTGGGGTTCAAGAATGCATGGGATAAGTACAAAGGAATCATAGTGGAAAGGAAGGGGGGAGGGAGAAAAAGCTAGATCGGGCATCGTCTGATTTAACAGTGTAGGTAGGGAGAAATGGGCAAACTGGATGGGCACGCGGTCCTCATCTGCCATCAAATTCTATGTTTCTATGTAAAACCATGACTGGAAATGGAGCATTCTGATTGCCTGACTGCCTTGTAACAGGGTCACCATAATGGCTAGAAACCCTCACATACAATAATGTACAATATAACAGCTAGAATTTTACCTTTTAAAACAGTCATTAAAAAAAAAAATAATTTTAGTCTAATTACAGCATGAGGCACTCCAGGGGTAGGATTAACATTTAACCATAGGTGTATAAGACATGTGACTATGCCTCATGCCTCACTGCCCACTAGGTTTAGATCAACAGATAGTAATGAAACCCCGATTGTGCCTTAATGCTTAATTATAAAATGGGTGTGGAAATGTTGCATCCTGATTGGCTGAGATGGTTCAGAACCCAGGTGCTTAAGGTGCGACAACCACCTGTATGAGAACCCTACCGGGCAACCAGGACAAAGCACACTGAGGTATCCATGCCTCCCAGAAAGTTTTAGAAAAAACTTTCTGGCAGCCATGTTTGTAAAGTAAAAGTAAGTAACCTGTCACATTTTGTAACTCCACTTTGATGAAATCTACTAAATCAAATACATATTAAATATCTGATTTAAAAATATTTGTTATGCCTCACCCTTTTCTCTCTGTCTCGCTCTCTCTTCTTTAGGCCTGTAAATCCATGTCCCTGATTTCTCTCTCTTATTGGTACTCTCATGGCAGCACCTATATTCATTCCTGCCAAGCCCCCCATCTCCCACCTTCCAACCATATATCAGTATACAGGCCTCTCCGTTACATAGGTCACTCACTCAGTACAACCCTACCACCATTCCAACTATACATTACTGTCCCACTCCTATGATCACTGTTAAATCATACAGCACTGCTACTGGAACTGCTGCACTAGTGAAAGGGAGCGAAACACCTGCTCACCAAACTGCCACAGACATCTGTCACTCGGCTCCTCCTGTTGCAATGCCTTCCCTCTGACACTGCGCGGTTTTGGTTGTTGATCGCAATGTGCTTTCTAGAGCAGATTTAATAAATAAAAAGTGTGAAATGCTGCATGGGGGGGTGAATGCATCATTCTTTCGACCAAACTCTCACTTGCTCATTCAGGCCCACCCCCTTTCCTGAACACATGTTCAACACAAGCACTGACAGTTTTAAATTTGAAAACAAAAATCACATTTCTGATCTCCGCTTCCACTTGTGTGTGTCTCTCTTTCTCTCTCAGGTACCTGGCCCCTCTCTAAGTGAATATAGTACTAAGTAAAGCACATGTAAAGTAACAATACAAAATAGGAAAAATGCAGTGGGCTGAAGGAGGAACTATTTTTCCATTTGTTCCTTAAACATTTATTTTATTTATTTTTATTTAAATTTTGGTGACTGGGTAAGCCCACTGAGACTGAAACAGTCCCTTTTTCTGGGGCGATCTGAAATTAATTACATACATCTATAAACATAACAAAATACATACATGTCATTTCACAATTAACAGTTAATATAGCCATACTGACCCAGTCAAGGATACAGTGGCAGGTTAATTACAATCAATATCAACAGGAGAAGAAGTACTATTATACACAAGACAGTCACAGTCAGGTTTATGTCTCAATAAGGTTAGATCGGCAGCGGGGAATCGGTTGACTCAGCGGTAGCAGTTGCAGAGGCTCAGTTCCAACAGGTGGACTTTAAGACCCTTCTTGAAGCTCCCAAGGGATGTACATTCCTAGAGACTGCTAGAAAGACCATTCCAGATGGGAAGGATGAAGGCAGCATAGGACAAGAGTCCTAGGGAAGTCCTAACACTGGGGACTTGGAGAAGCTGGTGGCCAGAGGATCTTAATGTTCTCCCATTCTTTTTGAGAACTAATGGGTTAATTAGGCTAGGAGGGGCACCATTTTGCTGGGGCTTAAAAGAAAGGCACAGTGAGGGATATGATAATCTGCCCTCAAGATAAGGCCACCTTAGAGATAATAGTACATTGCTGTGATGCTCCCATGGTGGCACCCCTGTGGTGAAGCGCCCTGTCCTGTAATTCAGTATTTTTAGCCTTTGCATTTCAGAGCTTCTTACAGAATGTACATAGTAAAAGGGCCCCATATAGCAAGGTTGGAAGGAGTGTACCAGTGGAGACCTTGAGTTTACATTCACAAGTGAGGAAAGTGCTCAGGCGATATAACAGACCTAACATTTGGCTGATTTTCTTGGTCAGATGGTCGATGTGGCCCTTAAAGGAGCAGTCTTGGCCTAAGTATACACCTAGTATTTGATACAATCAATCACTTCAATTGTTTAGCCATTGGAAAGAGCTGGGGACAATAAATGTGAACGGGTTGGGCCTAGGCTTTTAGGGCCGAATAACATGGCTGTGGTCTTTTTACTATTTAGAACTAATTTGTTAGTAAGAAACCAATTCTCAAGTAGACCAAGGTCTTGACCAAGAAGGTTGTTTAGTTGGACAGTCTTGGGAGGACCTATAAAGCACAGCATTGTCTGCATATAAGGTCACCTTGGCCTCTCCGCAATATTGAGACAAATCATTAATAAACAGGGAAAATAGGGTGAATTTATTTTTTTCTTTTCTGTATTTTCCACATTTTTTTTATTTGAATTTCTATATATTTTTTGCAGGGGACTTATTTTATAAGTGCAACAAAACATTCTGGGTCAGTGTTTGTCATGGGATAAACACATGACCAAGTGCTGAGGGCTCTTGGCGCCAGTGTGTATGGCCTCACTACACACCTAGTCAAGTGATTATTCCATGACAAATACCTCCCCATCCTATTGCAGTGCATATGTGTTTTGAATTTGGAACCTTTCTTTTCAGTATTAAGGACATCTACATTAAAACAGAATCTTAGGCCCTTGGTGATTATAAGCCCTGCATGTGGCATCATTGTTTGTTACTGTAGAACTGGCTACTGTACTGTATGTCTCAAGCAGTGCAGCAGGGTTTGCAATTCAGAGCAAGACACATTGTATGGAGAGGGGGAGACTCCTGCTTTCAAGTAAATATGCTTGTTAATGAAGAATGAAATGGCTAGAAAGTCAAGTACTTTTTATAACGCAATGCAATGCAACTCTGAGCTCAGCTAATGCCAGCTGTGATTTTGTTTTTCTGGTGGATGGGCCCCCTCTACACATGTATCAGATAATGATGAGACAAGCTAATAATTTCTTTTTATGTTATTTATTCATTTGTTCACCTTGTGGGGTCATTGGAACCAAGGTTCTTTCACAGGATTGACTCATATGTCAATTCATAATGTTGATGCAGGTGGTTATAATGCTGAATAACGTTTACACAATATACAGAAGGATACAGTAGTGATATAAACAAGCATTTATCAATACTGAAAGTTCACCATTGGTATTGCAGTTGAACATGCCTCCCATATGTGTCAGTGTGTATTCTCCTACCTTGCATTTTGAGGCATCACATGAGTGCAACTAGAGTGCTGGAACAGTATCAGGCCGGATCAGTCACAAGGTGTGCAAACTGTGCACATCCTTACTGAACTGGTCCACTCCCAGTAGTCCAGTTTTCACCCAGTACTGGGGTATGCATGAAAACCAGACCAGATCATTAAAACACCGCAAGGTGAGACTGGCCATACCGCAACCTTTAGCCTAGTCATGCTGGGTCCAGCTTTTATTGCACTGGTCTGGTTTTCATCAAGTCCCTACAGGGTAGAGTGGGTGCAGAAACTCTATAAATCGGTACAAGTTTACACAGCACAAACCCATTCCTGCTTATGAAAGGGAGGCATGATGGACCTACAGCCACTTCCAATGTTACTATATGTTGGGGGGGTTAAACATTAAACAGAGAGGCAGAGCAGCGAATAAATACTGTGAGAGACATACACAATGTAGACAGGGGCTACATGAACTGCTGCAGTGCATCCCAGCAGCTGAACAATAAGCAGGGATGGATGGATGGAGAGTGAAAGTGGATACCCCCCACCTTCTCCCCCAGCATTATCTGGCCCTGCAGAGCTTACAACGCCATGAAGAAACAATTAATTACCTCACTATGTCTGTCACTCTTCCTTAGCTGTGGGTGGGTCAGCTGCTCACCTTGTGCTGTTGCTGCCACTTATCCAAAGGTGGGATCACCACAACTGCTGAGCATGTAGGGGTCTCACTGAGCTTGAGCCACTCACACCAGAGCGTGCAGGGGTCTCAATTCCTCTGCGCATGTGGGTTGCCTCTGTGTGCGCTATACAACGCTGACCCCGGCTGGACCACAGGGAAGGAAGGCAGTGTTCACGCTCTCCGCAACACAAACCAGGCACGTGATGGAACAGGCAAGCCCAGCACAAGATCAAGCATGTCCAGGTAGCGGTCCAGCATCTGTGTGATGCAATGAGGTGTGCGGAGGGCTTGCCAGAGTCATCATCACCGGGCACTGCCCCAGGTCAGTGTGAGTGAGCCCAGCACTGACCCCATAGACTTGATGCACAAGGGGCTGGGATTCTGTCTGTAGAGCCACCCTGCAACCAAACCACTCAGCAGTTCCGTAAATGAATGATTGGGACACAGTGCCCTTGGGAAGGGACTGGAGGGATGGGGGTGGGGGTTACATCAGCCAGGCTGATCGGAACACCGAATAGCTGTTTGCTGGGCAGTATCCTGCAGATAAAAGGAAAAAGCCACCACATGATTAGTGTAGCTTTTTTGTTTCAAGTAGAGACTGTTTCAGGCAAAACACTGTCAGGATCAGCCTGGCTGATGACTGGTGTGGCATGGTCAAGCCCCTTGCAGACCACTCTGCATTGGACAGACAGTGTCACACCCTTCAAAAGCAACTCATATCAAGAAGTTCACTGCACATGCATGCACCACAAACTTAATTGATAAACTAGTGAAATTGGCATAATTGTGAATTCACAATTTTAATAGGTCCCCTTATCGAATATAGTTGCCAACACTGAGACTTGAGTGTTGAAGTCCACCTGTAGTACTGCATGCAGTTCTGGACTCCCATTAAAAAAGACATTGAGGCATAAGAGAAGGTGTAACACAGGGCCAAATTGATCAGAGGTATGAAGGATAGAACTTATGAGAAGAGACTGGAAGATATTAACATGTTCACACTGGGAAAAAAAAGGCTGAGTGGAGACATGATCTCAGTCTCCTGCATACTAATGGGACTTGACACAGTCAAACCAACATAAAAAGATAGTTTATGGACGCCAAGCTGGAGAAAAATAGGCACCATTAGTGCCACCCCATCACCTTTTGAGTGTTACTTGTAACTCTGAGGTTGTGTGTGGTTCTGGAAGAAAGATCATTACTTCATCCTCTGGTAGAAGGGATGATTATCAGTAGTCTAGTACTCATTCTGACAGTAATTACTCTAGTTCCTCAGACAACATCAGGCCCTCAGTGGGAGCAGGTTGATTGCTGGAGCTATGGTTCCCTTCCACAGCAGGTCACTCAGTCCAAGGCCAACAAATTTGGCGCAATGGGTCTCTCTCAAAAGGGTTAAAATAAGATGGGGCATTGATAAGCAGTAGATAAAGGCATGGCCCAATTACATGGGCACAGCTCTGTGCTGCCAACTGAGTAACTGGGGTTGGACTCCAAGCCCCAGAATTCCACATTGATGCCTGTCGTGGGGGGGCTGAACATATTAATTTATTTAGTTAAAATTTATGACCGTGAAAAGCACAGTGAGCCAGGGATCATCTTCAGGTGCAACCTGGGGGTGGGGGCATGGGACAAATACAATCTATGGTAATAGAAATATTAAAAAATGCATCATTGGTCAGCAAGACAAAAAACATACAGCAGTAATACAAAGTACAGTCAAACATTAACCATGAGAAATACAGAGGCAATATACAGAGAAGCAATACTAAAGCACATGAAAACAAAGCAGTGATGGTGCATGGATGTAAGTGGCAAAGCTGTCTAGCTGCAGAACACAGTTAAGCAAAGTCAAAACCAGCAACCTGCTGCGGGGGTAGGAATAGGTGGGAAGGGGGGATGATGGTGGTGCATGAAATATAGAGGGTACAGGACATGCAAAAGTGCCATAGAGAGCTACTAGGAAACCATGGACAGGAGCAGGAGAATATCAAGGAGGTGGAGCACTCTGCTCACTGGAGGGAGGGCATGGACCACAAGGAATTCGAGTACCCCCTGCTGGCTGCAAAAGGAGCAGCACTGGGGATACCCATGAAGGCAGCTGCTTACCCACTCCTTTCTGGTAAGGATTAGTTGTACAGCTGGTGTGGCCCTGATCACTGGGGTGACAGACGGGGGATCCATGAGGATTATGAAAAAGGGATAAAAAGTATAATACAAAAGGTATTTAAAAAATAACTGTAGATAAAAACACTGTGCGTCTGTGCACTGTTCTGTTTGCAGTATGAGGGGAGAAAAAAGTCTCACACAAAATATTGGTACATCTGGGTGCCAGATTCCGGGGCTGATGCTGGCAGTGCAAGTGGGAAGAGGGTTTCTTATATCCTGAACTATGCCTGCAAATAAATGCCTGAACAATAACCTAGAACATTTAGCTGAGCATGACCATGTTGCCACGTGGCCTGAAGAATCCCCTGCCCGCTTGGCACTGTCTCTTATTTGTATATCACAAGGCAACAGCAACCACCCCCGCTTTCCTCTTACACTGTGGTCAGTGACTAGGTTTCAAACTGACAAACACACCACTTCAGCGGTTTTGCATATTTTGACATAGAAATACTCTGCAAAACAAGGCATGTTTGAGCCATACTGCTGTTCTTTTAGTTTCATTTCTGCTTTACACCCATTTTCGCTGCTGTCTGAAGCCAGCATGTCCTTGCTAAACTGTAGACCTGGAGCTGACCTGCTCCATCTGGGTGCCTTCAACATTTATACCCCCTCCCTCTAGTGGCCCAGCCCTGCCTCATCTTGCTTCCTCTTTTGGTCTCTCTGCATCAAGCTCCATGGTGGTCAGATATCTAGAGGACTTGCTCCCACGCTCTTGCCCTACAGAGATTCAGGTCAATGTGGTGAGCTGCTCTGAAGAGAGGGACATGGCAGAAGATCACAGCAGCCCTAGATGGCAAAGTGGTAGGTGGTCACATCACTTGTCTGACCTCAACTATAGTTTCATGATGTTTTTCCAGTCCTAACCCTCCCAGCATACCGAGGAGGTGCATGGTGCGCATACCTATGCCACCCACAATGCCACGACTGCATGAATCTTCCTGGTTTTCTGAACTGCCATGCACCTCCTGGAGCTCCAGAAGGGGATTGGGGAAAGGTGTAGGGCTCCTGCTGTAGCTCAGACATGCACAGTATCTCCTGGAATTACTCAATCCCCCATTAGCTGAACTGCCATGCACTCCATGGAGCTCCAGGAGGAGACTGGCAAATAGTGTAGGGCCCCTACTCTAGCTCAAACATGGAGAGTGACTCCTATTGCACTCAATCCCCCACTGCTGGCTCACAGTGATGACCCAGGCTTGGGGCTCAGAGTCAGGTTACCAGCATAGCAAATGGCTCTACAGCCACTGCACTAATGGGGTCCATTAGATACCTAAAGTGCCTCACTGTCATAGTCTTCTGCTTTATCGTGGCATGGAGTGGAGCTCTGCTGCCACTAGAGGGAATCTGTCTCTTTAGCATGCTAGTGACCAGGGAGAGGTCCTAGAGCATTAGAGGCCTACTGATGGGGCAGCTGTGGGACAGGAAGCACCTGAAGTGCCAGGCAAGCTGATTTCCCCCTGTTCTCCGTCAGTTCTCACCTTCTTGCCTGAGGCTGCAGGAGGTATATTGAAAATCAGAAAAATGGGGGACATGCTTTCACCTTCTTCCTTAGTAAAAGCTATTCTCCCAGTGCGATGGAATATACATTTTTTAAAATATTTGGGGGTTGTTATTTCTTAGAATTTGGACCATTTGGAATTACTTAATTTAAAGCCTATTACTTACATAGTTGCTTTAGATCTGACTCGGTGGTCTGAATATCATTTTTCTCTCTTTCAGAGAATAGAAATTATTAGATCTAATATTTTGCTCCACATCTTGTTCTGTTTACAAACCTTGCCTATTTATCCTAGTCCTTATTTTTTCCAAGCATGGTAACGTATGATTATGCATTTTGTTTAGGCCAGCTCTAGGCCCAGAATAAGCTTGGAGACTTTGTGTATTCCCACTTCACGAGGGGGGCTTAATCTTCCAAATTTGCAGCACTATGCAATGGCGTGTCATCTGAAGATTATATGTTTATGGTCATTTTAGGATTACCAGAGTTACTGGAAGGATACTGATTTTATACTAAATGATTTGTTTGATATTAGCCATATTTTGTTTTCTATTCCCCTAATTTATGCCTATTACTAAGTTTGCCAGATATACACAGATCCCTATTAAAATGTGGCATAAAATATGTGGATATTTGTCCCCCACTGAGCTGACTTTGATTGGGGTTATGACATGGGATGAACGTAATCCTTTAACCGATACTGACATATTTTTACATCACTGGGCACGTTTTGGGTTAGTTTATTATCACCAGATTCTGGGTTCTGAAGGGATCCAGCTCTTTTCGGAGCTGCAAACATCTTATGCTCTACCTTCCTCTGATTATTACAGGTATTTGCAGTTCAGGGCTTTCCTCTATATATTGCCGACTGCTCACCGACAATTATCTGATACACTTTCTCCAATTTCAGAGCTGATTCAGCAATACCGGGGGCAGTGACATATCCACATTTGAAAGGACATATTTATTCCATGTTGAGATCCTTTGATAATGATTCTACAATCTTAACATTAAATAGATGGGAACTGGACTTGTGACAGATTTATGATTTGACAACCTGGGAAAATTATTGTCTTCCATCTATAAAGCTTATTTTGTCTTTTTATTAAAGAGAATTTTCCTGGAAATGTCGATCACGTTATTTTCAGACTCCTGTGATGGTGGCCCGATACGGACAAGATTATTCAGCTGACTATTGGTAGAACTATGGCAACCCAGTGGCCAATCAGGCTCATATTTTTTGGCTTTGTCTTTTTTTTTTTCACTTTATCTTTTTATTGAAATTCGAGTATATAAGAAAGCACACATCTAATATAATAGAAGACTATCCTCCATATGAGGTATAAAATATCACTTAACAAAATACAGTGTTTTGGGTAAACATATTGGGGAAGCCTTATATACATGAATTGAGAATAAAACACAAACCTAGACAGCATGTAAGTGAAGAGCAGAAGGGTTACAATTAATAGGGTAATATAGGATCAGAAATAGCAACCATGTATGAAATACATGCTAGGGCAGGCTATGGGAAGGCATTCCGTAAATTGCAAAAAGTGATAAATGTGATAATATGAACACTAAGAGAAAAGTGTGCAAGGAAAGAAAGAAGAGAGAAAAAAGCAAGGAAGAAGGGAAGAAGAGAGGGAGAAAACAGGGAAGAAGGGAAAAAAGATGAGAAATATGTGCACAAAAGTTTCGAGAAAACCTAATCTGAGAGCAAAATAAGAAGGAGGGCTAAATATCCCTAAGAATTAGGGTCTAGAAGAACTAGGTTCGATGTACTTGAAGTAATCCTGCCAACATCTATCATATACAGTGAGTCGGTTATGAGTAACATGAGATAATCGGTCTAGGGAGGCATACTGACAGAGGCTTTGAAGAACATCTAAAAGAGAAGGCACCAGAGTTGATTTTCATTTCATAAGAATCAGACATTTGACCAGAAGAGAAAGTATGTTTAGCCATCTAAAGTGTGATTGTGAGAGGAGAGAGAGATATTGGGGATAAGGATGCCTAGAAGGAATAGCTTGGGGTCAAAAGGTAGTTTTGGTCCTGTTACTCTGGAGTCAAGTAAACAGACTTTATGCCAGAGCTTATTAATGGGAGTGCAAGACCACAAGATATGAAGTAGATCCCCATTGACCAAATTGCAGTGCCAGCAATTATTATTATTTAATAGGCCCATTCGTTGAAGCACAGAGGGGGTTCTCTACCAAAGATGTAGGATTTCAGTTTGTATTAAAGAACTACGGGCGTCTTTAAAGGTATTATGTGCAATATGCCAACAATTACTCCATTGTGCATCTGAAATATTGTAGTTAAGAAGAGTACTCCATTTATTTTTGGCCTGTATAGACTGATCAGGTAGATTATCAATAATGTCTTTGTAATGGCTTTGCCTTTTTTTGCAAGCATATTGCGATGGGATTTGGAAGATAGTATCATTTATGTTTGATATCCCCTCTTCTTTGACCCCTGACCTGGTTTTGTTTCATATACTTCCTTCTGAAATACATTTGAGCAGACGGCAATTACAATTATTGTTGATTCTTATAGTCTGTGCTAAGAAGGTCATTACCAGGTTATGGTTAACTTCCCAAATGCCTACCATTCCCCAGTGGGAACGGCTGATATATTCTATTTATAGTTATGAGAGATTCTCCATTAAAGATTTAGATTGGATGGCTGTATTTCATTCGATATGGCAGAAATGGATCTTATATCGGGTTACTTCAGACCTATCTTTTGTGCCATAGTTATAGGTTATCTTGCCCTATGGACCACATGCTGTTTATTCACTGTGGACCCTTTTTTTGTATGCTTATATTTATACATAGATACATAGACAGTGTCGGCAAATAAGGGCCTATGGCCCACCCAGTCTGCCCATTTGAGCTTGTAAGTTCAGTTTATGCTTTCCAAGAAGTCTGCTGCCCCTTACCCCTGACCTCCAGAATTCCTTTATGTCTATCCCATACATTCTTAAATCCCATGATTGTTTCAGCCCCCACCACTTCCTCTGGCAGGGTGTTCCACTTGTCCACCACCCGTTCTGTGAAGAAATTCTTCCTCAAGTTTCCTCTGAATCGTCCTCCCTCCAACTTCATCCCATGCCCTCTAGTCCTGGAACATCTTTTTCACTTAAAAATAGTGTATTCCTGCACAACAATTTGTATTATTAGTTGGTATAAAGTTATTGAGAAAAGGTAGGTTGGCAATTTATTATCAATAATAATTCCTGAATGTAATTTAGGGTTAGTTTATTTTTCTGCGGTTGATTTATTTTTGTACTTGAATCAAATCTTGTATAATGATATATGACAAGGTCTCAATTCTTGGATTACAGTGTTTTCTTGTATTTCTATGAAAATTTTCAATAAAGATGATATTATTAAAAAGAAAAAATGGGGGACATGCTAACTCGAGATCTCTGGTGTTGTTGACTACCATAAAAAAAAGCTCAAAAAATGCACAGAAGAGGCAATGCATGCAGAGCTCTATCACCAAAATCGCTTGATTTTTAAAGTGCAAAAGAAGTGCAGATAAGTGGCAGGCAGTTATGAAAATTCACACAAGTACCAAAGGAAGTTCTGCTGGAATGCGACCGACTGAACTCCCCACTGTATGAAATGCATCAAATAAAATATTACTAAAGTTCTAGGAATGTGCAAGCATGAAAATTTGAATAAGAATATTTTAAAAGAGCAATTAAAACCAAATTGTCTCTGAAAAAGCATGACGAAGGGAGAGAAGGGTGGAATGGTGGGAATGCTAGGAATGGGAAAGGAAAAAGGGGAAAAGCAAAAAGGTTATTCAAAAAGTAGTCAGTAAGGGCATACTAGATTAATATAGTCTAATATTGAAGAGGTAGTGCTTAGGACAGCATATATAATAAAGTCTAAATACAAGTCAGAGAATACAAGACTGCTCCGCTGTACGCAGTATGTGCTAGGTAACAGTTCAACAAGTTCAAAGACAATACCAGTGTGATGTAGGCAGCCAGTTCTGAGTGCTGTATTATATTGTTTTAATATAAAATGTATTAATGTCTCTGCTGAAAATTCATATGCTCTAGGAATGACCTCTCCCCCCCCAGATTTTAGCTGACAGATGCAGGCCAAGAGAACTGCTAACAGCATTGTATCACACACTCAGTCTTTTTAGAGACAATGGGTTACTGGAAGACTTTTATTAAGGATCCTGTTTCTCTGAACTAATTACAGAGTTGTTAAGTTAATTTTGTTAAGAGAGAAATCATAAACTAGGTTTATGATGTTAAAATAAGGGAAGCTAAGATGTTACATAGAGGTGTAAAGTTGTAAAAGACCCTATGAAGCCTGTGTGAAGAGGGTACAGCATGAGATCAAAAGAGGTGTCATTGAAACTTGAGCTATGCTAAGGTTGCAGAATTAATACATCCTGTATAGCTGTAAAGTATAGATCACTAAAATTACATCCTGTGGTTGTATAAAAATATATTTTTTGTTAGATATTTGACAAGAGGAGGGGCTGGATGACTTCATCAAAAAGGGGTTGGCCAATACTGCTTGAAAATATTATTCCCTTTCACTGTAGAGATGCATTTTGTATCTGACACTGACTAAGGAAACATCTGAGCACTGAAAACAGGTATTTAGAAAGCTAGACAAAATCTAGATATAGTTGTAGGAATTGCACTGTTTTAAACCTTGTTTTGTTTTAAAGATTTGTATGTCTTTTGATATAAGAGTTCTGTATTGTATGTTTGACGTATTATTATATATTTTAGTAAAAACTCTTATTTTAGAGCAAACCTAGTCTGTCTTTGAATTGCTTTCTTTGCTTTCTTTTGCTAAGAAATATTTATGGTTCAGCAGACATAAGCTAGTATTGTGGTACCAAACTAGAAACAGAAGCATTTTAAATCTGAGGTCTATTAAGTTTTACGGGTTCATCTCTGAATACCTGGTTAGGTGCCCATAGGCAAATATATCTGGCCCCCGAAGACAGAGATATCTGAGCCTGTGCATTGGGTATGCTAACAAGAGGTTACAGTTTGAATCCCTCCAGGACTGAGACCAAAGGTTGATCCGAACTCACAAAAACAGACAAGAGGGTAACCTTGTCTGTTACACTGTTCACAAGACTGCACTCAGAGGTTGGCACTTTGGGAGTAGAGGGCCTGACCTGCTGAATGAATTTGTGACAACCAGCACCACTCAAAACTGCAGGCAAATAACGCTTTATTTCATAAATACATCAACTTAAGGTAACTCATTTCTCTATTATTGTATTGTACAGTCAGGACAGAAGTATAGAAAGGAGGTTCAACTCTTAATATAATCCAATCATATTCTCTTTATTTACTTCCACCACTCCACAGAATTTTGTGGCCCTAGGCCACGTCATCAGGAACGATGGAAAATTACTCAGGATGCAGCTTACTACAGCTTCACTAGAAATATTATCTCTGGTTATTAGTTAAGTATTTCTACAGCTTACTTGTCCTACCAGATGCCCCATGCACTTGATTCGTATCTTGCTACCTATGGCTTGCTTAATGCATCACTGAATGCTACTTTCTGGGAGCGGCCAACTTCTTGCTGTCAGAGGCATGACATTCAGGGCACAAGCAAAATGTCTCAGTAATTATCATGTGCATCAAGTGCAAATTCAATTTTCCCAAATGGGGTAAATTACATCCTAAATGAATTTGATAGTACTAATGATTAAGGACGTAAATCCGTCACGGAGGTCACAGAAACCAAGATATTGAGGTGCCTCCATGACTTTTGCCTTTTTTTGCCGGTTTCCCTTTTGCGCATGCGCAGTAGCGTCCTGTCCATCTGGAATGCGGAGGTGGCGTGACGCTCTAGATCCTCAGAAACGGCTCCTACGCACATTTTGGCGCCATCTTCTCTGCTCATGCAGCAATTTTCAATGGGAGCACAACCAGCATTCATGGGAGCTTCTTCAGTCACCAAATCAAGTAAAAATGTGATCGGATGATGTTCTGACTGCCTGCATTTGAGGAAGGATTGCTGGTGGCCTGGAGGGGGAGGTAGCAGACAGTCCAGTGAAGTGTTGAATTGGGGAGGGCAAAAGAGTGAACGTGTGGGCCTGTGTGAGTCTCTGCCTAGAAAGTGAACTTGTGGAGAGTTCAGTCTGAGAAAGAGCCAGATAGTGAACTTGTGGAGGGAGTGACCCTGCAAAAGCTAAAGGCAGAAGGACAGAATAAAAGCTATCTTCTTGTATTCCTGTATCTGTATTTGAGGGAGGATTTGCTTGTGTGGATGTAAGAAAGCCACAGACAGCAGCTAAACTGAATTCCTGAACTGGGGAGAGTGAAATTGTGAGCTGTTGCTTGTGTTTTGCATTGAAACTGCTAAAAGGAGAAGGAATAAAATAAAAAAGAACTTCTATTGGACAGCACTGCTCAAACAGCATGTCAAGAAAGCACATCAATTGAGTGGGTGGGTGCTCTGGATTAATTTCATGCTGCTAAAAGAAGCACTTTCAAGCAAAGGGCAGAGAGTTTAGAGGCTTTAGAGTGCAAAATATGCAGTAGAAAATGTTTGGCTGATGAAACAGCAGGTGAAGAGCAGCAGTTCTTAAAGAGAGGTGGAGTGCAAGAATTTCCACAGAGAGATACCCCCACCATATTTCATCCTACCAAGGTCTGGAGAAAAAGTGAACTTTGTGCAAGCCTTAACCTGCCTTGCATTGACCTGCAGCAGGATCACAGTGTAGGAGCAACGGACTGGTCCAGGAACCTGACTAGGGACAGAAGAGAAGGCCTACAGTGAAAGTAAGATAAGGTCACTTCTTTTTATAACAGGTGTGTGTGTGGGGGGGGTAGACACTGTGCAGTTAATTGGATTTTCTAAGCAGCAACCCAAGCTTGTTTGACAAAAAAAAAATGTAGTTCCTGAGTATTGTCCGGGCCACACCATATGTTGCTGCCACCTGCCTCTTTGTGTGAGCAAGACACCCAAGAGGGGTTGGTGTGCTGCTCTGTCACCAAGATGACAGAGAGCTAAGTGAACTCCTGCAGCAGTGTAATGTGGGCCTGGGTCACTCAGATCCATGGTGGTGTGCAGGGGGTGTATGCTGCTGCCTAGACAGTGTAGCTTAAAAGGAAGACATTCAAGTGACAGCGAACTGAGGGGGCATGCATGGCAGGGTGGGTTTTGTTGAGCTGGGGTTTTGCATCCTAGCCCAACAAAACCCACCCTGCCATGCATGCCACCTCAGTTTGCTGTCACTGAAATGTCTCCCTTTTAAGCTGCACTGTTTAGGCAGCAGCATACACCCCCTGCACACCACCATGGATCTGGGTGACCCAGGCCCACATTACACTGCTGCATTTGTCCTGCTCAGGCAGGAGTTCAGTCTGAGAAAGAGCCAGAAAATGGATAACCCTGCACTGTCACCATGTGTTGCTGCCACCTGGGTGTCTGTGTGAGCCAGACATCCAAGAGGAGTTGGTGTGCTGCCCTGTCACCGAGATTGACAGAGAGCTGAGTGAACTTCCTAGCAGTAGTGATGGGGTTTGCTCAGATCCATGGTGGTGGGGTGTTGTCGTCTAGATAGTAGCGAAAGACGATAGACAGATGTAGGGTTTTGTTGGGCTGGGGTACTGCATCCTAGCCCAACAAAACCCACCCTGCCATGCATGCCACCTCAGTTTGCTGTCACTGAAATGTCTCCCTTTTAAGCTGCACTGTTTAGGCAGCAGCATATACCCCCCGCACACCACCATGGATCTGAGTGACCCAGGCCCACATTACACTGCTGCATTTGTCCTGCTCAGGCAGGAGTTCAGTCTGAGAAAGAGCCAGAAAACAGATAACCCTGCACTGTCACCATGTGTTGCTGCCACCTGGCTCTGTGTGTGAGGAAGACACCCAAGAGGGGTCGGTGTGGTGCCCTGTCGGTGAGATTGACAGAGAACTAAGTTAACTACTGCCTGAGCAGGACAAATGCATCTGTGTAATCTGGGTCTGGGTCACTAAGATGCATGGCGGTGTGCGGGGGGTGTATGCTGCTGCCTAGACAGTGCAGCTTAAAAGGGAGACATCTCAGTGACAGTGAACTGAGGTGGCATGCATGGCAGGGTGGGTTTTGTTATGCTGGGGTTTTGCATCCTAGCCCAACAAAACCCATCCTGCCATGCATGCCATCTCAGTTCGCTGTCAGTGAAATGTCTCCCTTTTAAGCTGCACTCCACAGTCTGGGCATGGGTGGCTCACTCACCGTGACATGAAGATCTGTGCCATTCATGCTGTTGCTATTTCCATTTTGTCTTTCTCACATACATCAGCAAAGCAAGTAATGGTCTGCTTTGCCTTTTTTCTACCTAGCAAGCCTCGTCTGGGGGGAAGCTCATAGCTTGGGACGTGGTGGTTCTACCTGTTAGAGAGTGAAGAGACAGACTGCAATGGCGACGATCAAGATCACAGACATAATCTCAGAAGATCAGCAAAAGAAGTTTGGGTGTTGGCCTGAAGTGACCGTCCATCCTCCGTCCATCCATCTAACAGACTCCCTCATCCTTCAAAGACACTAAATAGAAGATCAACATCAGATAAGTTTGGCAGTACACAGTCATCTGTTGTACTGTACCACCAGTTACTTAGACAGAGCTGTCATTTAAAAAAGCACTGTGACACAGAAACAGTTTTATAGACATTTATTTCATGAGACTGTGTGATCTAGACCGTCAATTTACAGAGCACCAGCTATTTGTTAGATTGTGAATCATTTCGAGACTGCAAGCATGTTGAGCATGTAGTACTGTATACTGTCTACAGCTGAATGTTTTGTGCATAGAAACATTTTAAAATACAGTAGTAGTAGTACTGTAATTTAATTTTCAACTTTGAAATTGAATCTCAGAGTCAGGATTAGAATCAGTGGAATCACTGAGGCAGACAGTTTTTGAAAAAGGAGGTAGCTGCACAACATCGGGGGTGAGAAATTATTCTTCTGACAAATATGTCAAATCTAAGATTTCAAAAATGAGTGCAAATGAACGCTGTGCTCAGTATGCTAGTAATGTTTTTCATGTGAGTGACGGCAAACTCTTTTGTTCTACATGCAATGTGCCTGTGGATTTCTCAATAAAGGCAAGCTGTGACAAACATTGGGTAGTACAGTGCATCAGAAGAAATGGAAAAGTATAGAGCAAGCAAAGTTGCAAGGTGTAAAACAACAAAAAACTGTGACTGAACTGTTTAGAAATTCAACTGAGGAACAGTTAGATAGAAGAACGGAGCTTTACAAATTAACCGAAGCTTTTACAGCAGCCAATATTCCATTGCACGTTCTTGACAATAAATCTCTCAAGTCCTACTTTGAAAATGGTCTGAAATACATTGGGATAATCCCCACAGCCCATCAGCTGAAACAATCTTATTTACCAAAAGTGTTTGAGGGTCACAAATTTGCTATAAAACAACAACTTCAGATGTGTAGTGGGGTTAGTATTGTATGTGATGAAACCACAGATGCTGAAGATAGATATGTGTTTAATGTTCTTGTTGTACCAACAGTTAAAGCTTCTGACGAGGGTGACAGTTCTGGCTCCACTACAACAAATTCAAGTGAAACAGTGCTGTCAGCTATTTTGCTTGACTGTGTCGTACTGGAGAGAATGAACTATAAAACTGTTAGTCAGGCTATCATAGATGTGCTTCAGAAGTATGAAGTTCCTTTTGATAAGGTTTCAGCTTTTGTGACAGATAATGCTGCATATATGTACAAAGCATGGTACAGTAGCTTGAAGAACTTGTTTTTGTATGGGGTACATGCCACTTGTACAGCCCATTTGCTCAGCTTAATTGGTGACATTTGGCAGAACAATTTTAAACTGGTTAACAGTTTCATTACAACTGTCAAATGTACTTTTACTGCATGCCCAGCTCATAAAGCGAGATTTCATCAGTTTCTGGTGGACAGTGGTAAAAATGGCTGTGTTCCACCAGCTCCAGTAATTACTCGTTGGAATAGCTGGTTCAGTGCTGCTTTGTATCATTCCTCACATCTTCAGGAATATGTGGATTTCTTTGGAGAAGATACAGATGAAAGTGTTGCTATTCAGGACATTATTGAGTTAGCATGATGAAGTTAAGGGTGATCTGCAGATTATGCTGCAGTATGCTCCTAGAATAATGCAGGCATTAACAAGTTATGAAGCAGCAGTTCCTCTAGCTCACAAAGTAATTGATGATTTAACAGATTTAGCCAATTGGGCACAGACTAGTTCTGAGCAGAGTGCACATAGACTAGCAAAGAAAGCTTTAGCTGAATGTGCAAATAAAATAAAGTCATACATTGCAGAAGATATGCATTCCAGGTTCTGTCAGCCAGCGGCTTTATTTTTTAGAGCTTGTTGTATGTTTGGCCCTAGCAGAGCAAAATGGCTCAACATGACTGAAGATAACGTGTTTGATGGCATACCATTATTTGAGGAGAACATTAAAGCAAAAATAGAATTTCATGCATACAGAGATTTTTTAAAAGAGGTTAATTGTGACAACATGATTAGTTTTTGGAAAAGTATGTCTGAAAGATTCCCAGAACTGTCCCAAAATGCAATTCGTTGCCTCTCAGTACTGGTAAATAGTGTGGATGCTGAATGCTCATTTTCAGCATATAGTGATGTACTTCGGGATGATCGCAAACAAATTTGTTCTTCAAACTTGTTTATGTACAACATGCTGTTCCAAAATTCTAAAAAATTTTGATTGTTGTTTTCTACGTCTCTGACTACAATCCAAGTAAGTCAGTAACTGTTTTGTGCTCAACATAGAAGATACGATGGGGCTAATTTTATTTGTTTTTTACAACAAAATATGCCTCACTGTTGACCGTGCCTGTCATTTCATGTTATTTTTTTGCAGTGAGGTATTCAAGTTCACTTTGATGTGCAGGTAATTCAACACACCACTGTTTGGCATGTTGTTAACTGCAGATCTTGAAAATGTGCTGAGGATCGGTGGCATAAAATGTCCTCTGTCACATATATCTGGGACTGCAGTGTTGTTGTCCAGTGTACACATAGGTTTGGGCAGAGCATGTCAAGTTGTGACTTTCTCTAGGTTGCTGTTTGTTTGC
This sequence comes from Neoceratodus forsteri, assembly GCA_016271365.2. Lineage (NCBI taxonomy): Eukaryota > Metazoa > Chordata > Ceratodontiformes > Ceratodontidae > Neoceratodus > Neoceratodus forsteri. The sequence continues at coordinate 919,749,418 of CM057459.1, read as the reverse complement.
ACTAGGAGATGGAGCAGCTGGTAGTGCTTCCACAAATGCTGGATATGCTGCTGCAACAAAGCTTAAATTACTTAATCCAGAGCACCTACCCAGTGGCATGGACTGAAGTGATGTGGTCACTGCCACGTCAGATGCATGGAATGCCACCCCTGTGAACCTAAACTCTATGAGAGGCACCTCAGGCTCTCAGTTGTGTTCATCTTCTTCTTCTATAAAGCCCTGTGCTTGCCGTGCATAACAGTGACATCCCACTACACAATGCTTTGTCTGCTGCAGCACAGAGTGCCAGTGTCAGATGTCTCAGAACTTTCTCTTTACCTAGATGGTCTCAGGGCTTCTGTACTAAAGTTTTTCTCCATGCAAGTTTTAAATTATTGACAGGCAGATTAGGTTGTTGTTGTCATGTTGTCAGTCATTCATTCATTTCTTAATTTCCTTAGACACAGTACTGTCTTAACAGATGCAGCTGGCACTAGTCTATTCTCCTCAGTGTCACAGGCCATCTCAGCATATGTTGTTTCAGGTACACTGCCATGCAAATAAAGATGCTGAGAGGGATGTCACAACATTATTCAAGAGCACAACAGTGTATGTTGTATGTTGTGCTACGTACATGTACCGGCATCTGGGGGGACACTACTGCTTGAGTGCTTGAGGACTGCAGGTTAGTGGGAAGTGTATCTTTTCTGCCTGTCTGCAGCCCAAGTGCCAAAACAACCTTAATTTTGCTTCAGCAACTTAGCAAAAAGAGAAGACATTTAGGCAACACAGATGATAGAGTTCTTTCACTGAATTAACATGTTAAGGTTGCAATAAATAAGTTAAACACTGCAAACCTAACGTTAATTCAGTGACAGAACTCTTGTCAGTCTGTGTTGCCTGAAACGTGCTCTCTCTTTGCTAAAAGATGTTACTGAAGCAAAATTTAGGTTGTGGCACCTGGGCTGAAGACAGGCAGGAAAGACATGGCTTTGACACCCCAACAATCTTTTCTTGTTCAGGCTGCAGACTAGGTTGGTCACCGCCAGTTAATCGGACACCTAGCAGGTACTTAGGTGGTAGTCCTAACTTTTTTTTGGGTGGGGGGTCTGCCTTTCCTGTCTCTGGATCTTCAATAGCCCTACCTACAGTATATGCTGTATTGTTTAAGAGGTTCTTGTGTGAGTTAACAAACGCCACATAGATTTTGGTAAGAATTGACCTGCTGTTACTAGGAAAAAAAATAGCAGCTGGGTCAAAATCAATCGTTTGTTTTCTTTCACTCCTTTCATGTCGTACATGCTGGAATCGATTCCAACAAGTTAAGCATTCATTTACATTTTACTGTTCCTCTCAGGAACAAATATTTGAATGTGTTACATGAAATTGGTATGCTGTGGTTGGTAAAACTGACGCTCACATTACAGTGACATTAACTGTCTGCTGTGGACCAGATCCATCTCATCTATCTCTGTTGTCTTTCATTGATTCTGTAGGGTCCCAGAGAGAAATACACTGCCCTACTAGGTCCATTTTGCATCATACAACACTGTGACTGCTGCACAGTGACATTTGAGATGTGCCCTACTGCTAGCATGTAACTTTGTTTTGATTGACCTCCCTGTGAACAGTAATTTAAGGAACAAATATATTCGTATACAAGTAATGTTGTTCCTCCTGTTATTTCAGGGCACAGCAGCCAGGTTGGGATTGGTTTGGAACTTTGGCCACAAGTTGTGGTTGGTAACACTTTGGATTTTAGCACTTCTGTTCCTTACTGTACAGAACAGAAGTAATGTAATGTATGAAATGTATTAATTCTGGACTGCGAACCAGAACAACACATACATTTTATATAACAAAAAGAATATATCCTTAAAGATGTATGACCTGGGCCAAATGGCACTTAATGTGAACACTTTCATTAAACAGTATGATAAAGCAATAAATTCAATTATTTGTCACTAAGACTTTGTTGTATGTAATGTTTTATGTCTTAACTGGCATTGTATGTTACTAAAAAAGTGCCTGTGACTTTGCCATGACATTTGCACTTTTGTCCACTACCACCCCGTGAATTTTTTAAAAAGTGGCCGTGACCAAACCATGACTTTTGTCACTTGTTCCCATGACAATCTTACATCCCTACTAATGATGACAAGAAGGAAAGGCATACAAAGAAGAAAGAGAGAGGACCAGTTAGGACACTGTGGGAAGGGGAGGAAAGGAAAGAATAGCAAATGAGGTATATTATAGCTGCCACTCACTTCAGCAACAATCTGGGCATGCTACTTCTGTAGGGGGCCCTGAGACTGTACCAGCCTGGCATGGGAGTTTATGATGCTAAGAGTTGAGCAACTTTTTTTAAGCACTATTTTCTACAATGCTGTGAACCTGCATCTTCTTGCTGATGGCCAGTGTCCCACACTGTTGCTCAATTTGATTTCTGAGTACCTATGTTCCTCATTTCAGCAACAAAAAGTTTTAGAGACATGCTGGGCACATCCAAATGCCCTGCACCAAAATCTGCAGCTAGCCCTTCCCCCTTATTCCCTATCTAATCCACCTACTGTACCTGTTGCTCCACCAACAGCATTCCCCTGCACAGAGACCAGCACAGCTTCCCGGTGCGCTGTGAGTAACCTGCCTAGCAGCCCACTCACAATTACTGAAACCAGCACAGCCTGCTCACTCCCACGCACCTTGCACTTGTGAGGAAATACTGGTCTTTCAACATCCAGTTCCATGAGTTGCAAACCGATGTACCAACAAGGCAAGACATTACGTACAAATCAAAGGGAGGAACCTCGGCACCCCTCCCTCACTGCCCTGCAGTTTTTGCTTCTGCAGTTCCTACACCAGCTCTCAGCAAGTGCTCTTCTGTTCCAATAAAAGAACAGTTCTGCACCTGAGTGAGCGAGCATCCCCCTGGGTGGATGGGGGGGATATGAGTCATTGGTTATATGTGAGAAAAGAGCAATTGCAGTAATCTACAGCAAAACCCTGGAAAATTGCCCTAGAGGTACTGGAAAAATGCCAAATTAGTTGGGAAGCACTGTGACAGACATGGGCACAAAACTACAAATGACTCAGTGCAGCCTTTAGCATCTTTTAGCACCTGTTAATCCACAGGGATTATAATACCTTTAGGAAGTTATGCTGCCCTGTAGAAAGCACATGTGTGTCTCTGTGTGTGTTGGGACCTACTTCGTCAGCACCACTCACCTCCACTTCACATGGTACTCCGATCAGCAACTTCTCCACCCACTGCAGCCCAGTACCGCTGTGATACTTGAAGAAAACAATACAGGTCTGACTCTTCAGACTCATTAGCCTGTGTTCAACTAAACTGTGCTAGCAACTGACGCAGATCCTTTCTGGCACATACGATTGGGTGTCAGGCATGGTCCACGTAAACGGAAAGCAAACAAGGATTTCCCTGGTGTTTTCTCTTTTGCAGGTAGGGGTAGCAGCCAACATGGGGGATTGAGCAGTGGGTACCCCTGTGTGGTAATGGATTGGGATTGGGAGGTAAGGTGGCAGTTATGGTGGCTGAAAAAGATGTAGATATACAGCTTTCTTTTCACATTCATCTCCATGTCTTACTGCTTGTTGTCAGTGCTGTGATGGGCTTCTCTTTCTCATGTGGTGGGGTGGTGAGATGGGGTTATATCAGCCAGGCTGATCGGGACACCAAACAGCTGTTTGCTGGGCAGTGTCCTGCAGATGAAAGTAAAAAGCCACCACATGATTGATGCAGCTTTTTCTTTTCAAGTAATGATTGTTGCAGGTAAAACACCATCACGATCAGCCTGGCTGATGATTGGTGTAGCATGGTCAAGACCCTTGCAGACCACTCTGCATTGGACAGGCAGTGTCACACCCTTCAAAAGCAACTCATATCAAGAAGTTCACTGCATGTGCATGCACGGTAGACTTAAAAATGTACACAGTATATCATAGGATAAATCAGAGGTAATGAAGATGCAGCAGAGCACACAGAATAAACAGGGTACAATAAGGATGCAGTGTATACAGAATAGGTGACCAGATGGAGAGTGTTATCTGGTGGAGAAAGTGATGATTACAGCATGAAAAGCCCCCCATGAAGCTGGGGTAGGTACATTACAAGGGATGTACAAGGTCCAGTGTATCATCACAACCAGTGACAAGATTAAGTGCTGAAGCAATTACAATTAATTGCTGTGAACAGGTCATTTTTATAATTGGGCATAAACAGTTTACTGAAGCTAACACCACATACTAGGTCTCCATGGCTATATAATTCCACGCCTTCACCGCAGTATGTCTGAGGGATTTCAGGCCCTCTTTGGTTTTAGCAGTGGAATGCCAAGGAGTGTTTGTTCCTGTGACCTCAGATTCAGTTTGTTATTGTGGATGGGTAAAGAGGTTGAATGGGCAAGGGATGCTTTCATCTGACTGTACCTTGTGTGTAATGTGGTTACATTCAGCTTAAAGATCAATGGCAACCATTTCATACATTGTTAAAACAAAAGCCTGAATTCAAGTCCCTGCGTCATGAGTAGTGTTTCCTTAAAATGTCATGCTATTTGGTTTTGTGGTTTTCTTTAAGCAGTATTCACACCTGGGTGGAACTGACACAATGTTGGGGACAGAGGTCAGGGAGCAGCTAATGCCATAACTCTTGTGACAAGTGGCAGCATGGTGCGGCAGCTCTAACTGTGGAGTCAAGGGGCTCTAGGGCACAGCAGGCCACAGCAGCCCTGGCTGATTAGGCAGGAGCAGGGTGCAGCAGCCCTGGCTGTGGTGACAGGGGAGTGTGGACAGGATGGTGCAGAAGCCTTGACTGTAGGGCAGAACACAGGGGGACATCAGGCTACAGCATCCCTGACAGTGAGATGGGGTGCACATGGTGCAGCAGCCTGACTGTTCAGGTAGATGACGGGGGCAACAGGGTGCAGCAACCCCAACTGTGTGTGAGAAGACAGTGGGCAGCAGGGTGCAGCAGCCTCAAATGTGGGACAAGAGACAGGGGGCTTGTGGGGCAGGGGATGGGGCAGCAGAGTTCAGCTGCCTCTACTATGGTGCAGGAGACAGTGGGCATCAGGATGGTCTATACTGTTTCTAGTTACACATTATGTATTTTCACACAGAAACCATCAATGAACTGAAATTTGTTAGTTCATATAGTACATGTGCCTGAAATAGCAGAGTGTGGCAGACATCGGTTTGTCAATCTGAGAGGAGAAGAATTGTTCTTACAAGGGCCTATTTTTTGAGGCTACATCAAAGACAAACTACTTATATGAATTAACACACTTTAGATTTATTTTATATCCACTAAATAAACAATCCAGTGTTATAAAGCAAGAAAACAAAACACAAAGTTTTGATGGGACAGAACTCACAGATGTGATACAGACAAGCTGATTTCTCAAATGCATACCACTTCAATTCAGCACTGAAACTCAAATGATCAGCTTTTCAGAAGAACAAAATGATAGATTTTCTGCTAATTCATCTGCACACATACCAGAGACTGAGTTAGTAAAAACCTTGGACAGCAAACAATTAACTCTATAGACTGCTCTAATTAGGAAGTTTACAGCTCTTCAGTCAAGCAGGGACTTACTAGGAGTCATACTAGGAGTGGTCAAGATACACAGAAGGCAAAGCCCATATAAGTGCATCTCCTGCAAGTGGGTTATACCCATCCTTGTAAATTGAGTAAACAGTGTTATAACTTTCTCTTAAATAAGTCGAATGAGTTCACCGCCACAATCTCCTTTGGTAGTGCATTCCATATAGGAACAATTCTTTGTATGAAGTAAGTACTCTTAAAATTACTCCTTGGGCAGGACAACATTAACTGGAGGTTGTGACTTCTTAAGGAGATCGGCTATATATTGAACTTGAGACCAAGTTCCTCCATTAGTATTGCATCCCTAGATATTTTAAGCATTAACAACACATCCCCTCTACTTCTCCTCTGCTCAAGGAAGAAGATTCTCAAGGAACTCAGTCTGTTCATAACTATCAACCCGGAGCCCATCAATCATTCTAGTTAACCTCCGCTGGACCCGATCAAGTTTAATAATGTCTTTACGGAGTGAAGGATTCCATAATGGGGACCCATAGTCCAAATGTGGGCGAACATAAGCTTGATATAATGGTACAATACAAGCCCTATTCCTAGACGTAACAGCTCTTTTTATGCAACCTATTATTCTGTTTGCTCTCAAAGATATTTCTGTGCAATGCTTACTGAATTTAAGGTCTTCAGTAACAAAGATACCAAATCTTTCTCACAACCATCGCCTATTTTCCTGTACTTGGCTGGATGCCAACTTACGTAGTTATCCATGCCACCTCGCTGATGATTTCCACTTATTGTGCTCAGTCAAATATGATCTATGTACCTCAACTGTGTACCTTATTCAGATGTCACAAAAGTGCCTTAATCTATGTACCCTATTCGTATGATTTATCATGTTGTCTGAATCTAATGTATGTTAACCCTGTTGATACCTGTATGCCTGATGTTCATGTATTGTTCCACTGTAACCCTCCTGGGTCGCGCCTGAAAATAGGCACTTGGCTGTCTAGTGCGCTCACCCGGTAAACAAAAGCAAATAAATAAATAAAATAAATTTTAGGTCCAACCCATTTAGGGTGTATGTACTGCCTGTGTTCCCCAACCCCAGGTGCATAACCATGCACTTATTAGTGTTTAACTCCATTCCATTAGTTTTAGCCCAATTCTCAAGAAGGGTAAGGTAATTTCTTAATGAAATGATACCCTGTTCAGAACTAACGTCTGCCGCAACTTTAGTGTCGTCTGCAAACTTTATAGCATGGTTATGCAAGTTGTTATTTAAGTCCAAAATAAATAAAGAGACCAGTGCTGTTCCCTGGACCAAACCCTGGGGAACACCACTAGTGACATTGGCCAACTCAGAAATGAAGCCCATAATCCGAACTGCTTGGGTTCTATGAGTTAACCAAGCCTTAATCCAATTAATAAGTGAGTTACTGATTTTCATAGTACACATTTTATCAATTAGTGTACAGTGTTGGACCTTATCAAAAGCTTTGCACAAATCTAAATAGATAATATCCACAGATTTTTTCCATCCAAGGGCTGACTAACTTTTTCATAGAAAACAAGGTTAGCTGTTAAGCAGGCTCTATAATGCTTGAACCCATGCAGAGTATGGTCACAAATATTATTTATTTCAGTCTCTTTGTCAAGTCTAACTTTAAAAATAGATTCCATTACCTTCCCAAGTATACTTGTTATACTAATAGGACGGTAAATGCCAGGACTGTCTTTGTGCCCCTTTTTATGTTTGCTTGCACGTATGTGCAAGAAACATAGTGCCATCATCTGAGTTTTGGGAGGTGTGGCAGCCCTCTTCCAATTCAGTCAGTGTGTTTTCAGGCACGACCGCAGTTCTCCAATGCCTGCTGGAGCTGTCTATAACAGTTCCAAAATGCAGTGGAGTACAGTTGAAAGGGGGAGCTACGCTTCAGTGAGCAGCGATAAGATATCGCCTGCTCATGTGCGCTCCCCTACACACACACACACACACACACACACACAGGCACGCATACTGCGTGCTCACTCCCCCCCTATGCACACACTGTGTAGCCGACGGGTGCCCAAATCCCGCCGGCTGTGCTGCACCCCCCAAGCAGAGTTACATATGCCACGCTGGTGCCCACCTAGCTGCACAAGACATTGTATAGCTGACGGGGTGCCCAACTACTTGGCTTCACTGACCCCAGTACAGGGTGCCACGCTGAGCCCACCTCAGTATGGCAACAGATGCTATTGCTGATGGGGGTGCCCAATCCCCCATCGGCTCCACGCCCCCCCCACCAGCCATCCTTGTGCCATGCTGGGAGCCCACCCCAGTGTGGCAGACGTCCCGTGTCATCATGTAAAGAAAAAAAAAACCTGAAATTTAAAAATGGTCCCTCGCAGTCTCTGTCCCCACCTGCACCCATCCACTGTGCACCCTGCCTCCCCACACCCCCCCCACACCCCATACTTACCTCCGGACTCCGTCGCGACGATCTTCGGTGGACCGGGAACACGTCTGCACTCTTCAAAGCCGACCGCGAACTGAGGAAATGCCGGTAAGCTGTATAATGGGATAGATAGGGTTTTTTCAACTTTGCTGCATATCTCAGCCATTTTTTGGAATTTTTGCACCAAATTTTCAACATGGGATTTTTGGGACCCCTTCTCATGAATGCTCTCACTGTCATGGTGTTAATTGAGCCTGAAGGGTGATTTCACAGTCACTGCACAAAATCACCTTTCGGGACCTAGTAATGAAATGACACTGCCACTGTTCATAAGGTGGGCTCTCAAAAAGCCTATGTTAAAAATTTGGTAGAAAAATTCCTAAAAATGACTGTTTTACGAGCATGCATTGCGCAGTTCCTACACACGCTCGTAAGTTTGCGAATTTTCAATATTTTCACTCCAGATTTTCAACAATGCCATTTTATTACACTTTCTTATGAGCAGTACAGCTGTCATTTTTCACATCTTGCCCAAAATGTGTTTCCGCCCATATAGCGCACAATGGCGCAGTCGGTGTGAGAAATCAATGTATGGGACACATTAAGAAAATCACAGTGACACTGTTCATGAGCAGAGGTCTTAAAATGGCTATGTTGAAAATTTGGTGAAAAAAATCCATAAAATGACTGTGTTATGAGGAGCATTGTGCAGTTTCCACGCACCCTAAGTTCATGAATTTGTAATATTTTCAGTCCAGATTTTCACCAGTGGCATTTTCCACACTTCCTTATGAACAGTACAGCTGTCATTTTTCACAACATGGCCGAAATGTGTTTTCACACTTTCAGCACAGAGATCTGTGGTTACTGTGGGAAATCATTGTTCAGGACAGATAAAGAAAATCACAGTGACACTGTTCATGATCGGAGGTCCCAAAATGCCTGTGTTGACAATCTACTGTAAAAAATCCCCAACCTAATTACATTATGGGTGTGCGCTGCACAGTTTCTATGCACGCTTGTGACTTCACCAGTTTTTTTAATATTTTGACTGCAGATTTGCAGCATTGCCATTTTTTACACCTCCCCATGAACAGTACAGCTGTCATTTTTAACATCCTGTTGGGAATGTGTTTTTGCACCTGTGGTGCTAAATGCCGTAGTCGCTGTGCATAAGCAGCTTTAGGCTAATAAACTGATATTGCCACTGTTCATGAGGTGGTGGTCACAAAAAAAACATGTTGAAAATTTGGAGTGAAAATACCAATGAATGCCTGAGGTGTTAGGGTTTCCAACCATAATGCCCCACCCTGTAGAGAATGACAGGCATCAGGGGTGTGACTTGGGATTCTTGCCTGTAATGCTCATACCATTCCACATCCTGCAGCCAGTGAGAGGCACTGAGGTATGCCTTGGACTCTTCGGCCCCAAAGTTCACCCCATTCTCTGCACCCATCTCACCATATTTCCTGATGGAATGGGGTGCGCATAAGGGCCAAAGACCCCAAGGCACACTGTGACACTTGTCAGTGTCTGCAGGATAGGGTGTGGTGAAATGGCGTGGCCGTTATGCCTGATGACCCAAAGGCACACCCCAATGCCTGTCACTCTGTGCAGGGTGGTGGGGGGGTTGGCTTCAGTTCAATACTTCACTGCCATTTCTATTATGCAGCTCTGTAACTTCTACACTACCTATGCCAATGCCAGCAAGCAAACATTCAGCATTGACAAATGCTTGTTATGTATTGGAACCACCAGGGCAGTAAGCCAGTCACACGGGACTTCTGCAGTATGAAGCAGTAGATTAAATAAACAATGTAATGGTTCCACCAACCAAAGGTCAATTTCACTCAAGACCCTAGGGTGTAACAGATCCGGGCTGACAGATGTGTGTGTGTCTTGATCCCCCTGAGTTTAGCAAAAATTACCTCCCTGGTGATTTCGGGAGGAAGGTTCATGCCATCCTCAGTATTAGTAAAGATTCTCCTGGTGGATGGTTTCCTATAAACTGAGGAAAAGTAACCATTGAAGACCTGGGCCATAGTTTTAGGTCCTGTGATAACAATGTCATTCTTTATTAATGGGCCAAAGGAAAAAGACGGATTTTGTTTCTTATTAACACGGGCATAGAATGATTTGCCTCCATCGTTTATATGGGCCAATCTGAGTTCCAATTTATTCTTTTTGCTGACAATGATTTTCTTACAAGCTCAAAGTGTTTGCCTATATTTATTTTTGTTATAGTCACTGTTATCCCGATTCACTGCTCTATAGGACCTTTTTTTAGCTTGGATCGCTTTTTTTACTTTACTAGTATTCCATAGTGGAACTTTGCCCCTTTTATTATAAAGTTTCCTATTCAGTATATATTTGTCACTAAGTTCCAATAGCTTGCTTTTAATTTCCTGCCATAGGCCTTCAACACTAGAGAGGTCCCTGTTCCAGTTCCACAAATATAGTTCATTCCTCAGTTTATTAAAGTCAGCTCTTTTCAAGTCCTTTATCATTGTGATACCTTCCTCCCTGACACAATTAGCATTAACAATAAAGCTAACCATATTGTGATCACAACTGAGGAGGGGTTCAAGTACCTTGATCTTACTGATTGAATCAGGGGAATCAGTGATGATGAGGTCCAGAATATTTTTTCCTCTAGTAGGGGTATTCACTATCTGATAAAGACCATTTGTAATACACTAGTCTAAAAGTGCCCATTCCTGGGTAGTTGAAGAAGTTAGTACATCCCAATTTATCCCTGGTGTGTTGAAATCTCCCAACAGTACAACCTTCTTATGATTGAGATTATCTTTGATATTATTTAACATTTTTTGATGGTCAGATATACTAGTATCAGGGGGTTAATAACAGACACTAATCAATAAGTCATAGGTATTAACCCTTTTTTCATTTGCCCAGATTAGTTTGATGTTGTTATTGTCACTAGAGTTGTTGCAGCCAACCTGTGAAAAACTAATATGTTCATTAATGTATAGTGCAACCCCACCTCCCTGTTTACTGGTTCTGTCCTTATGAATCAAATTATAGGCAGGTATACTATTGCTCCATTTAGATGATGGGCCCCACCACATCTCTGTGATAGCTGCTATATCAATTGATTTGTTATGAAAAATTAACTCAAGTTCATCCCTCTTAATTGCATGTAGACTACGTGCATTACACATAAGTATATTTAGATGTTTTTTATTTACCCTTTTTTCTGTATGCATATATGAACTACGGAAGGGTCCCCACTTTGCACTGCTGCAGCAGTAGCTTAGTCCAATATGATGTCATCACTCTCCAAGGCTACAGTCAGAAGGGCAGAAACAGCCTTACTGTTATTAGTTAGTGCAGAACAAGTTAACAAATGCTGATTAAAAGAAAACCACAAAACCAAATAGCATGACATTTTAAGGAAACACTACTCATGACACAGGGACTTGAATTCAGGCTTTTTTTAACAATGTGTAAAATGGTTGCCATTGATCTTTAAGGTACTTAAGGATGTCAGGGGAAGCCAGTTTAATTGAAGCTGCCATGCGCAGTGTTAGTGGTCTCGCATGGTGTCTACAGTGAATCAACCTATCAAGTTATGTAGTACACATTTACCATGTTGAGTCTTGGCAGAAGCAGTGTCCCAGATAAGATAGCAATAGTTCAGCATAGTCAATAGACTGGACTACGTTATTGTTTGTCTGGTGACCCTGGTCATTTGACTTTTTTACTTATAGAGAACAACTATTTAGCAATGAATAGTTTTTGTGATTTGGGATAGATGTAGTTCAAAAGGTTAAGCTAGGATCAAGGTGCAGGCCCTGATATCTTTAACTTTCAGTCACTTCAGTTGGAGTGTCATCATTGGCAATTATGTAAAATAAGTTATGGGTTTTACTAAGCTTGGCCCTGGATTCCAAAAGCATAGTTTTTGTTTTCTTTTTATTGAGCACAACCTTGTTTTCTACAAACCTTATTTCTAGTGTAGTGAAATCTGCTCCCAGGGAGGTGTTTACATTTGCAATTACACTTAAATTTGTATACAGTACTGCAGCTACATACAAAATGACTTTCATTTGGTTGCATACTACTGACAACTGTTTGATGAATAGGAGAACAGCAAGGGACAAAGGAGGATTTATTGATGCACCCTGTAAATTCAGATTCTTTTTTTTTATTATTGAACATTTTTTACACAAGTACAGAAAAACAGTGGGTACCCATCAATCATTATAAGGGAATCACAGATAAATACACAACAAAGAAGTTCCACAAATATCAATATATACAAAACAAATTCCAAAGAAAGAACAAACCCCACGATTTGGTGGCAGTCCTAATAAAGCAATACAGAGCAAAAAGATACAACAGGAGGATTGTAGTGTCTCAACTTAATCATAACAGCATATAATTAAACCAGTAGCTATATTCTATAATATCATTAATAAACAAAGAGAAAAGGAGAACAAGAAAAACTAACTGGGGCCAGAATCGTGGTCCTCCCCCGAAAGAAAAAAATAAAAAGCAACCTTAAGTTCCACTAGGCAAAAATTGACAGAGCTCCATATGAAATCTAAGTCCACAACTAACAGACACTCGAAGATCTACATGAGCTGTCACCATTTGTCCCTCCATGCAAATTGACCTATTATCAAAATACTCATCACGGTTTCAACAATAAAAGTAAAGGGGTGCCATCTGGAATAACATTTCTCAAGTTGAAAATTTATGTGAGCTGTGAGAGCTTCCATAGATCTTATCTGCCTGCAATTGGATAACCAAGTGAAGAGAGATGAGGGAGATGTTTGCAACCAAAACTGAGTAATAGACTTTAGGGCTGCCATGGAAAGTATGAGAAAAAGATAACGTTTGTTACCTGACCATGCTTCCCTAGGGGGATGCTCAAGAAGAACTTGAGTAAACCTTTAAGGAGAGGCAACTTGTAAAGCTATAGAAATGTAAAATCATGTTCAGAGGATGAAAATTCTGGGTCAGACTTGGAAGGGGATTAAGTAACAGCAGAGCAAATGGGAATTAAAGATGGCAACGCATCAGATTCAAAGGAAAAACTCAATTCCATGCTAGAATGGGCTCAGATTATATTAAATGAAATCAAAGAGTTAAAAAATGAGATGGCATCATTTGTTACAGTAAAGGAACAATTGCAAGGTATAAATGAAATGATGTTGTGGATCCAATCAAAAATGGGACATAACTCAAAGAAGGGGACAAACACAATGGTGAATATCCTTATTAGAGGACAATATGTTTGTAATGCAGAAAACAAATAAGCAACACAAAGATGATATCACAGACTTAAAAAACAAACTTGTTGACTATGGATCCTGAGCTAGAAGGAAAAACATACACATAGAGGATGTACCAGAGAAATGGGACAAGCAGTCACCAATTACTCAAACAGTTCAAAAAATACTCTCTGTCTTCACCAATTCCACCCAAGAGGTGAAAAGCATAGATCTTGACTGGGTTCACAGATCCTTAAGAAAACAGAAAGAAGAGGAATTTTCCCCAAGGGCAACAGTGGCAAAGTTTCTGAGATCATCGGATAAAGATCTTGTAATGCAGGCTTTGTATGAGAATGAAAAAAAAAAAACTAGATGGAGCAAATATGTAAGCACTAACACATGACAGGGTATGAGGTTATAGGGGTTTAATCCATGCCCCGGGTGCACTGTAATGTACAAGGCCACAGGCTGAGTGCCTTCACAGCACCCGAGGCAGGGATTAAATCCCTATAACTCCAAATCCTGGAGTGGGTTATTGTGCTTGTAACATGGGTTATGGTTAAAAAAATAAAATCCAGAAATGTTTTTTCCTCTTTGAATAGGGAAAACATGACTGTATCCTGCCGACTTGAAAAGTAGTCCCCAGAAGTCATGCATATGTTGTTTATTTTATGAAGATACAAATGCCAGAAATAGAGTCTTGGCATGATTTCTGAGATTTGCATGTTTATAAAATACATTACATATGCATGACACACTTTGCTGTACTGTTGTAGTGGTGAACTTCTTGCTGTGTAACTTTCTTTCTGTCTGTCTGTCTGTCTGTCTCTGTCCCTCTCTCTCTCTGTGGTTGTGTTTGTGTGTGTGTCTCTCTCTCTCTCTCTCTTGCTGATGTTTCCTGGAAGTTTTTCATTTGACATGTTCGAGGAAAAAGGAGGGGAGACTGTGTATCATGGGAGGGGTGCAGCAAATCTGGGTGCGGGACAGCCATGTGTGATCTACTTCAGCTCATTGTGTCCAAGTTGCTGTCTGCCTGCTGCTCACTGTGTCAGTCACTAGCGGAGAGAGGGAAAAGTCCCTTTCACTGACAGCTATCAGAAAACAAAAAGGAGTGCAATGAAAAGTTGAGAGGAGACTGCAGGACTTGTGAATTCAATATCCCAGTTTCTTTCTTGCTGTCAGTGTGTCTCTTTCTCTTTGTGTCGCACTGTACACCGCACAGTAAGCTGTGAGCTCTTGCTGTCTCTCTCTCTCTGTCTTGGGGGGGCACCAGGGGAATGGATGTGCGGCTAGGATTTAAAAGCTATTGCAGGAAGAACAGTTCATACACAGTGTGGGGGACAAATGATTCAGGAGGGAAGGAGAGGGGAAACACAAACACTCACTCTGTTAAAATCTCTCCCACTTAGTTTTGCCCTACGTCACTCGGTGTGTTGTGCTTTAGTACAATTGTCAATGGCTGCTGTTTTCATTACATTTGATGAATAGCTAATGAGTGCTGATGTGTGGAGGGGTATTCAATCAGGGAAAATCACTCCAGCTGTGGGTTAAATAGGAGATTTAGGCCCTGTCCACACTGAACCCTCTGTAACATTACTGAGGGGTCAAACCGTTACCATAACGGTTTGCATCTGCACTGGTAACATTACAGCAGGCGTTTTTTGAAATGTTACAGAAAACACATATGAGGGGGTTTCAGCAACAGTTTTGATGATGCTTTCAGTGCTGTTGTGCTACCAGTGTCAGTGTGGGGAGGTTAGCGTGTAGCTCCCCTTTCTCCAGTATACCTGCTTGCATAGCGTCCATCTAGACCATGCACAGAGGGACCAAAACAAACGGAATTGTGGAAGTGTTTGCTTTCCAGCATGGGTACATACTGGCGTTTGGTACTGCAACAAATTTTTCAGGTGAAACTGTTTTGATTTTGCCACAGAACTGCTGATAAGTGACTGTTACCATCATAAAAAAGCAGATTTTGTGCTGGAGCTTTGATTTTATTTTTTTATTTATTTATTTCAATCTAGGATAACAATATCTTTGAGCCAAGGCTCTTTTACAAAGGTTCCACGTCAGAGTGTACAGTATACATCTTTTCAGTTACAGACAAATGCATTTGACTTACAAAACAGGTAATTAACAGGTCACAGAATATAGCTTGGACTAATGCCAGAGGTGAGACTGGGGAAAAGGGAAGGGGAGGGGTGAGTAGGGGAGAGAAGTGTGGGTTGGAGGTCAAAGGGAGGAAGGAGGTGCAGGGAGAGAGGGAGAGTATGAGAGGTGGGGGGGGAGAAGGGAGCAGGAAGGGTGATACGGAGGAGAGGTGAACGAGGGTGAGTGGCAGTGCAGCCCGAGGGCCTTGTCGTGAAATAGACAAGTAGAGGTGCTGAGGGTGCAGAGATTGTTGTAAGTGCTATGTGCGGGGGCATGGGCAGTAGGAATGGGGTAATGCTAGGCTGGGCAGTCGCAGGAGCTGGAGGCAAGCAGTGAGAGGCGCAGCTTGGACTTGAAAAGACCGAGTGTGGGAGCAGTGGCTATATCGCTGCCAAGGGAGTTGAGTCAGCTGGTTGCCTGATAGGCGAATTATCTTTGTCCTTGGGTTGTGTGACATCGGGGGATTTGCAGGGAATGAGGTTTGGACCTCCTTGTAGTGACATTACTGTGTCTTGGCGTAAGGAGGGCACAGACTCCAGGTGGAGCAAGCCCCATTGTAATTTTCTTGGCCGTGATGCAGGTTTGGTATTTTATGCGACTGTCAAGTTGTAGCCACCCAGTTTGGGAATAAAGGTCACATGTATGGGTGCGGTGATGGGAACCAGTGATGAGTCGACAGGCTTTATTCAGGGAGGTTGTGATACGTTTGAGAGAGGTGGTGGTGGCAGAGCCATATATGATAAGTCCATAGACGATAATGCTTATGATGGAGCTTTGGACGGCCACTGATAGTGTTTCTGGGGTTAGGTGTTTCCTGTGCAGGAACAGTATGCCTAACCGGGTATTGGCAGACTTTGCAACATTGCTGATATGGACAGCGAAGGAGAGGTGTGGGTCAAGGGTGATGCCAAGGTACTTGAAAGATTGTGTTTGTTCTACGGTGACTCCTTGCTTGGTTACAATGGAGAGGTGGTGTTGCTTGTTTTTGTTGTGGGGGCTGCTGAAGACGATAGACTTGTTTTTTTTTCTGACTGAGGAGCAGTTTGTGACTTAGAAACCAGGATTCAATGGAGGAGAAGGCCTGTTGGAGTTTATTTTGTAATTATTTTGGGTCGTGGTGTGAGGCAAGGATTACAGCATCGTCTGCATAGAGTATTATTTGTTCAGGGCAGCAGTCCGGTAATGAGTTTAGGAACAGGCTGAAGAGGAGGAGTCCCAGAATGGAGCCCTGGGGGACTCCCGAACAGACTGGTCTTGGGTCAGACAGCATTTCAGCAATTCTTACTGATTGGAACCGATCATCAAGGTAGCTCTTAATCCAACCAATGGAGTCAGGAGAAAGCCCAGCATTTTGAAGCTGGATTAGCAGGAGGCGGTGATTGACGGTGTCGAAAGCTTTTGTTAAGTCGATGAAAATTGAGCCTAGTAGTTGGCCAGAGTCTAGTGAGCTGTGGATTGCGCCTGTGAATTCGAGTAGAGCTGTGGAGGTGCTGTGACCCTTTCGGAACCCCTGTTGTTGTTTGCACAGGATGTTGTGCATATCCAGGTATTCGGTAAGCTGATCTGAGAAGATGCGTTCTACTGCCTTGGAGAGTGGAGGTAGTAGGGAGATTGGTCTGAAATTCTCGTGGACATTTTTGTTCACCACCTTTGTGAATAGGGGTGACAGTGGCAGATTTCCACCTGTCTGGGAACTGGCTAAGGCTGAGGGAGAGGTTGAAGATTCTGGTCAGTGGCCCAAGCACCTCTTCTAGTGTGAGGGACAGGAGTTTGAGATCGAGGGATTTGGAAGCAAATAGTGGAAAAATGTTACTTGCTGTTTGCTGTTGCCCAAAAAACAGTCAACGTTTGTAGTGGAGCTTTGATTGGAAGCAAACAGTGGTAAGGTTCCAGCATGATGAACTGCACTGTGGGATGCTTACTGTACTCAGGAGCAGAATACAAGGCTCACATTGCACCCTGAAGCAAACACTATCTGGACAGGCTGTAACATTTTGGAAAACGATTCCCTGGTAATATGGACACACTAACATTACCAGTTTAAACCGTTTTGAAAATGTTATAGATTTCAAGATAGCAGTGTGGACAGGGCCTAAATCCATGGCTAGGTGATGGTCTTTGACCCATTAGGTGTGTTCCTTTTTGAAACCCATGTTATAATTCCATTTGTCATAAACCACCCTATGAGATTATCCAAGACAGAAAAAGGTTTTCAACTATCAGAACTATTTTGTGGAAAGCTCATATTAGATCAGCCTTTTCACATCCAGTAAAACTAAAAGTTTACTTGAATGACCAGACTTTGTCATATGAGAAACCTGAACAAGCGATGAACTGAGCTCCCACTTCTCTTGGAGGTGTGACTTTGCTCCTCCAGCTGCTGACCACCTTTCCAGATCTGGCCATGCCACCACTCTAAAAAGCGACCCAACAAACTGCATTACAGTTTCTCTGGGGAAGCCCTGCTCTTGCCACTGCTGGGTAGCAGCTGAAGATACAGCATACCTGTCCTCCATAAGCCTAGCTAAGCACCCGAGGCCACTGACTGGGCTGTCACTTCTCCCGACGGTGCGACTCTGCTCCTCCAGCCACTGCCCACCCTTCTGGACCTAACCACGCCACTGCTCTGAAAAGCAGCCTGACTAACCAGACTACAGCTCATCCAGGGAAGCCCTGCTCTTGCCGCCGATGGGTAGTGGCTGAAGGTACAGCACACCTGCCCTCCATGAGCCCTGTTAAGCACCCGGGACCCCTGACTAGACTCTTACGTCTCCTGGCAATGCGGCTTTGCTCCTTCAGCTGCCACCCGCCCTTCCAGACCTGACCACACTGCTGCCCTGAAAAGTGGCCCGACCAACCGGACTATAGCTCCTCCAGGGAAGCCCTGCTCTTGCCGCTGCTGAGTAGTGGCTGAAGATACAGCGCACTCACCCTTCATGAGCCCTGATAAGGTACAGTAGCTGCACTACCATTTAAAATCGGGTGCCCAGCTGGACTAATTTTCTGATTGACTAACTGAACTCTAACTGGCCGCCTATTGCCTGGATTGCTGTCCCGGCTTTTACTGAAGCTTTCCTTATCTCTGATTTTCCCAGATTTCAACTGTAATTGCCAGTCTGATTATCTAAAAGTATTACAGCCATTTCTGAATTGTCACAGCTAACTGTTGGTCATTTAACTGCTGCCTAAGGTTTGCTCTGCAATTTTCAACTGCCTTGCTAATTTTCTCTCTTGTCTATGCCTTTCCTAAATCCTGCCTCCAATCCACAGCTTTGTCTTTCAATGTCACCCCTTTGTCTCCAGCCACCCCTTCCCCTGTCTGCCCCTTCCACTAAAAAGCCTAATACTCTCCCTTCTCTCCCACAGCACCCGAGACTCCTGACTGGGATCTCGCTTCTCCCGGCAGTGTGGTTTGCTCCTCCAGCCACCACCCGCCCTTCCAGACCTGACCATGCCACCACTCTGAAAAGTGGCCTGACCAACTGGACTACAGCTCCTCTGGAGAAGCCCTGCTCTTGCCACTGCTGGGTAGTGGCTGAAGATATGGTGCACCTGCCCTCCATGAGCTCTGCTAAGGTATGGTAGCTGCGCTACTGTTTAAAATCGGGTGCTCAGCTGAAATAATTTTCTGATTGGCTAACTAAACTCTAACTGGCTGCCTATTGGCTGGATTGCTCTCCTGGCCTTTACTGAAGCTTTCCTTATCTCCAGTTTTCCTGAATTTCAACTGTAATTGCCAGCCTGATTATCTAAAAGTGTTAAAGCCATTTCTGAATTGTTACAACTACAGTAATTGTTAGTCGTTTAACTGCTGCCTAAGTTCTGCTCTGTAATTTTCAGTCAACTGCCTTTTGTCCTGCTAATTTTATCTCTTGCTCTCTCTCGCATGTGCCTTTCCTAAATCCTCCCATGTATTCCATGGCTTTGTCTTTCACTGATCCCAGCTTTGTCTGCAGTCACCCCGGCCCCTGTCTGCCCCTTCTACTAAATAGCCTAACACTCTCCCTTCTCTCCTACAGCACCCAAGGCCCCTGACTGGTCTCTTGCTTCTCCCAGCAGTGCGGCTTTGCTCCTCCAGCCGCCACCCACCCTTCCGGACCTGACCACTCCGCCGCTCTGAAAAGCTGCCTGACCAACCGCACTATAGCTCCTACAGGGAACCCCTGCTCTTGCTGCCGCTGGGTAGCAGCTGAAGATATGGCACACCTGCCCTCCATGAGCCATGCTAAGGTACAGTAGCTGTGCTACCATTTAAAATCAGGTGCCCAACTGGAATAATTTTCTGATTGGCTAACTGAACTCTAACTGGCTGCTTATTGGCTGGATTGCTGTCCTGACCTTTTCCAAAGCTTTCCTTATCCCTGATTTTCCTGAATTTTAACTGTAATTGCCAGCCTGATTATCTAAAAGTGTTATAGCCATTTTCTGAATTGTACAGCTAACTGTTAGTGGTTTAACTGCTGCCTAAGTTCTGCTCTTCAGTTTTCAACTGCCTTTTGTCTTGCTAATGTTCTCTCTCGCTCACTCTCACCTACGCCTTTCCAAAACCCTCCCACCTATTCCACAGCTTTGTCTTTCACTGACCCTCCTGCTAGGTCTTTGTCTCCAGCCACCACCGCTCCTGTCTGCCCCCTTCTACTAAAAAGCCTAACACTCTCCATTCTCTTCCACAGCACCCGAGGCCCCTGACTGGGCTCTTGCTTCTCCCCATGGTGCAGCTTTGCTCCTCCAGCCGCCACCTGCCCTTCTGGACCTGACCACGCCACTGTTCTGAAAAGCGACCCAACCAACCAGACTACAGCTCTTCCAGGAAACCCCACCGGCACTTTGTGCGGCTCCCCACCTTCCTGCCCTATCTGGACACTTACCTATAGACTCATGGAACATCACATGACATAAGTGTCCAATTTCCAATCAGTAGGTTATAATTACCTGCCACTAGAGGGCAGTAGCTTCCACCTCATAAGGGCTCTCCTATCTTTAGCCTGGTTGGTTATTCTCTATAAAAGGAGTTGTTACACTCCTCACTGCTCCAATTCCTCAAAGGCCTTGGGCATGGATTTCACATGACACTTTCTACTGTCTCTGATACTGTTGACCATCTGCTTTCATACTGACTCCAAAGTTACCCTGCAATCACAATGTTCTACCACTAGGACATTTGGCAATTTGCATTATACCCCCGGTTGTGTCACTGGTTCATCTGATACCTCAGTCACAAGCTTTAGCTCCTTTGGATGGCTACCATAGGGATCACAGAACTGGCTAATCTCCAGCTCCTCTATGCCACATCCATGCCTGTCTCTCTCATTCAGAATAACAACAGACACAAACTCCCTTTGTCCCAACGGAAGTTCAAATTTAGCTACAGGCTCCTAAAAACCTACCTGCTTCGGCTCATCCTTATGCTCCTACTAATATCATGCAATGTGCACCCAAACTCTGGCCTTGCAGAGCAACCCATGCCAAACACTGCAAAAAGTCTGGGAACCATTACGTTGACATCTATCTATATCTACAGCCTGTTCAATAAGCATGACAACCTCCAAGTCTGGATCCTGAAGCACAACCCAGATGTCTTCTCGATTGTTGAGACATGGCTCTTGCCAAAAATACGGGAATGCAGTGGTTCTGATACCTGGATACTCCCTATTCAGGCATGACAGGGTCACAAAAAGAGGGGGGCTGTGCCATCTTCCTCAAGGATATAATTAAGGGGTACGCCCTTCCTATACCTACCCTAGGCTGTGCCGCTCAGATTCTCCCCATTAAAATTCTACTAGGGACTCATAACAAGGCACTTACTATCCTCTCAGTATATATCCCTCCAGGAAAACAGGCCACAGGATTTGATGAGGTCATGGAGCACATAAGAAGTCAGCACTTAGAAACTGAAATGATCATCCTGAGCGATTTCTTTTTTTTTTTTCTCTTATAAACCATCTTTATTAGTTTGTTTCAGGTTTTTAGACATACACACATATATCCCAGGCGAACCCAGGACTCACAGTCCCAAAACTGATTGTGAAAACTACGTACAGCCCAAACTATATACATACCCAGCTAATGGGGTTGGCCCTCCATTACCGTTACAAGCTCTAATTGCATCTATATCTTAGGGTAACAATAGCAGTGACTTAACTTAACCAACAGAGGTAAAACCTCTGAAACAGAAGTATTGTTACCCCCTAGAATTATAAAACATAAGCCACAACCTAAATAGCATTATACCCAGGAGGTGGCCCCCAGCTGTGTCCCTTGGAAAGAGAGAGAGTCCCCCCCACCCTTGAACCTAAACAGACCGAAACCCTTATCCTAATACCATTTTACTAATACCAACTCAACCCAAAAACAATTGTAGATAATACGTCCATTTAGACCTGAAATAAATCCATATAAGACTGTTCATTACTCCTAAATAGTAATCTCTTGCTAAACACAACCCGACAGACAGGCCTGTGTTTGGGTATTATTAGCCTGCAGTGAATTGATTGCCTCTAGTGTTGACCATCTTTTATTATATAACCCTTTCCTACCCTCCATATAAGTGTGCCTCTTTATTCTTCCCAAAGCCCAAATAAGATCTCTCACCCATTGGTCATAGGTACAGATATAATCATCCTTCCAGTGTTTCAATATAAAAGATTTGACTATCGCTGTCATCAGAGATAGATGGTATTTGGGTGTGGCCCCTGATATTTGCGACATGTCTCCTAATATGCAAATTTCAGGCAATAAAAATTCTGAGTAATCCAATAATGGGTCCATATGTTATTTAATTTCAACCCATAAAGGCAATATTTTATTACATTCCCACATCACATGTAAGATATCACTTTGTCCCACTCCACATCTAAAACACAGGTCCATCTGGCTAAGTTGTCTCTCACATAGTTTTACAGGGGTAAAGTACATATTAGAAATAATAAAAAATTGCATAATCTTATACTTGGGTATAGGTATATACTTATCACTCTTCCAGATATTGTTCCAAGCATGCCTCGGGGGGCCAATGTTCTCTCCCAATATATAACCCTTGTTGGAGAGTTCAGGCTAATATAGTTCAATTGCACCTTGTACACTTTAGATAGAGAGTTAGATGTAGGATCCACTTCCTTTAGATTGTCCCAGGTAAACAGATTTTCTGATTGGCCCCTTAGCTTTCTCCATACCCACTCTGGCATTTTGGTGAGCTGTAACCTTTTTGAAAAATGCATTGCATCACACCTACTCAGGAGAAGCACCCTCTTATCCTTTATAACATCCATTACTGTTAGGTCCAGGAGCTGAGCTGACCATCGTTTAGTAATTACCTTACCCCCAATCATAAAATTGGCATTGCCCAGCACAGGTTGGTCTCTAATTCTCATTTGATCCCTTCTCTGGGCAGAAGTGAGAAATAACCACTAGGCCAATGCTGATTTAACAATTGGAGTCAGGATTGTGTTTTTAAGGCATTTCTCTGGACTAGCAAAAAGAAAAGCCTCTGGAGAGAGGCCTGAGTCTTTTAATATTTGCCTCACTATTTGCAACCATATTGGAATATATGACTCTCCCTCCAAGTTTCTAACCCATCTACTCATAATCCCCATTTATCCCGTCACATAATATAGATGAAGATCAGGCAGTTTGATCCCCCCCATGTTATACGGTAAGCACAGGATACTATGTTTTTTCCTAGGAGGCTTGGAATTCTACAGAAATTCAGATAACGATTTCCTAATTTTTATAAACTATAATTGGGAATGCAATATGGGGCTAAGTATATAGGATATAATAACCTAGGCAATAGGTTCATTTTAACTAGTCCCAGTCTAGCTGCAAAGTTCAAAGGAAACATATTCCATCTAAGTATGTCCCCTTTAATTGCTAACAGCACCTTGTCCATATTTGTTGCTGCATCATCCTCCATACAAGCTGTAAAGTAATCCAAATACCCAAGTATTTAATCCTTTCCATCACCCAGTGTACCTACAATGGTACAAAATCTGCTCTGCATACATGCGGTGTGAAAGGGAGAATTTGTGTTTTGCTCAAATTTAATTTATAGTTCGAGACTTTGGAGAATTGCCCTATTGTTTCAACTGTTCTTTTGAAGCTTGAGGCTGGGTTCTTTAAGTGTAGAAGTATATCATCTGCAAAGACTGAAAATGTTAGATCCCTCCCCACTATTATAATCCCCTTTATGTTAGCATCTTTATTAATAGCCCTTAACAGTGGTTCCAGGTATATATTAAACAATATTGGCAAGAGGGGACATCCCTGTCTGGTCCCATTTTCTAAATGAATCTCCTGTGAAAGATATCCATTACATAATACCCTGGCCGTAGGGGCTGCATATAGGTTTTTTATACCTCCGAGAAGGCCCTCAGGGAAACCCATCCTCTCCATTGTAGCAAATAGAAATGGATGGGAAACCCTGTCAAAGGCCTTCTCCGTGTCCAAAGATATCAAGGCTAGAGGTAGATGGGAATCCAGTGCCTAACTAAGTATGTGGTGGAGTTTCCTAAGGGCATCATGTGTTCCCCTACCCGGCATAAATCCAACCTGTTCGTGACTGATTAAATTTGGTGCTATTTTGGAGCAATATTCAGTATTCTATTAGCCATAATTCTCATAAGGATCTTAATATCTTGATTCATCAAGGCTATAGGCCTATAACTACTAGGTAAATCTTTAGGCTTGTCTGGTTTTGGAACCAGGGAGATATATGCCTGGTATAGCGTCGGATGACATACCACTTTTTGCATTATATTACTGAAAAATTCTTTAAGTAGGGGAAGTAAAGTATGGAGATGTGCCTGATAAAACTTAGCCGTTAGGCCATCAGGCACCGGAGCTTTGCCAGAAGGCAGAGATTGTACCACATCTATTATCTCAGATTCTCTTATTGGAGCTGCTAACTCTCTAACCTGCTCTGGATCTAGCACTGGTAATGGAATTCCCTCTAGGAACGTCCTAATGTCCTTCTCCCCAGCAAGATGTCCTGCCTGGTAAATTTCCTTATAATAGGACGCAAATGCATCCTCCAT